>PKRV01000027.1:517151-650231 GCA_003709505.1 Hyphantria cunea
TATATATATATATATATATATATATATATATATATATACGCAGTCGTTTTCGAAATAATCGTTATTTTAGATTACAGTTTACCGCAGGTGTAATTGATCGCAATTGTCTAACGGGTGGGCTTTAATAATGACCTAATTTACTTATTTCTATGTAAATTAACATGTTTATTAAATCACCGATGGTTCTTACGCCTTTTTTCTGTAATAAGAATGGAATCGCAAAAACGCCGGGCTATCGTAAAGCTTATCTTGGTAATAATATTTGCCCTAATGTATTTGGGTGATGTGAGATAGTAACATAAAAATTCAGACTTCAGATAAAAATATTATATACAATAAAATAATTTTCGCGATTTAGTAATTTATTTAAATTATATGAATTAAGAATTTCGATAGTTATGTATTGGTTTACAAGCTGTTCCGAGAGATTACGTTTTCTTGAGTAGCTTTTTGTTAGGAATTTAAACAAAGTAGTTGACTGTCTCGTAAATAAATACCAATGTCACCTTAATTAAAACGAATATTACAAAACATCTCGGAAAATATAATTATTATAGCTTTTCATTTCTATTATAAATTTTAATCAAATAAACTTTGAAATATATTGCTCTTGAGTAGTGTAAAATAGTGACGTCACAAGTTTGTATCCACAAAGTTGATGATAAAAAGTGCCTATTTTGATAATGATGTCAACTACCCTATTGTTGCCCTCAATTATTGGTATAAACTCTCCAGGGTTAGAGCAGCACTCATGAGACCACGTATCTCAGTAACAGGCTTAAATTTACCGGCGAATAGGCCGGCTTGACCGGAGTGATACCACGGCGTCACGGAAAACCGGTGGGAAACAGCGCTTGCGCTGTGTTTCATCGAGTGAGTGAGAATGCCGGAGGCCCATTTTTTTTTCCTTTTTTTTTACGTGGTGGAATGCCTTTACGCACTTCACTCCCCCCTCGCGGGGACAGGGGGTTCGCTTTGTGTGGGACTCCTGACTGACTCCAGCCAGACTACCCACTAAACCACTACGGTGTGCCACTCTACGCCTAAGACGGGAGAGATCCGGGAACCGCTTTCTTACGCCATCCGGACACCTCCCAGCGCCTGCCCGCACTGAAGCGAGCACCGTCTTCTGATGTTAAACTCTCAAAGTGGGCGACTTACGGCACACGCGTAACGTCACCCCTCTCGCGGGTGGCCTCTGAAGCGGATGGGGGGGAAAACCCGTCCCGCCCATCCGCGGCCACACTCAGGGCGGCATGAGGCGCTGGTAGGCGCGCCTCCACCGCCCGGTTCGCCAGCGGCGGATCGGGTCCGAGTGGAGATCGTCCTCCCGGGCCTTCTCTGCCGCCTCCTTCTGCGAGATGACTTCCTCGCAGAAGGTCGCGACCGCGGTAAAACTGCTCTCGCCGCCGGCCATGTATTGAGAGGGCTCAAATTGACTCTGACCGCCAATACCCTCTGAGGGTGCCAGAGGCGCGCCTTATTCTGGGCAGTCAGAGCCGACACCCACACCGGTGCGCCGTACAGCGCCATCGGAGAATACCGGAGGCCCATACCCCAACCCTTCCCCCCTTTCTCCTCCCCATCCCTAAAAGACGGCAACGCACTTGTGACGCTGGTGTTGCGAGAGTCCATGGGCAGCGGTAATCGGTTACCATCAGGTGATAGGGCTGCTCATTTGCTCCCAATTCCGTAAAACAATGAACATAATGCGGTCACTCACTGCGAACAATATTGATCCATTAATATATTGTTAACATCTACTAAAACTTGTTTATCAAAATCAATTTTTTATTATTTAGTCATTTTGACTAATCTTTTTAATTTTTTCGTTTTGTATTATTTATTAAGCAAAATTAAAATAAAATTTTAGAAGAATAAACTCGAAACTTTGTTGATTTAATTTAATTGCGAAATTCAATTATTAAACAAACCGTTTACTAACGCTTTTACAAACACATTTTTAAATTACCATTACTAACAAATATATTTTACAATTTGGTTCTAGTTCTTAATTTTGGAATAAATTACGTATGTACTGTATGCACCTAACACAATTTTGCGTGAGTCGGAACTTTGACCTAACTCGACATAGCTTCAGTACACGTTTTGAAGATCCAATATGGTGCAAACTTTTGCAATTTTGCTTTGTACTTTTTGCTATAGCACTTTTATACTTCGACGATAGCTTTTGTTTCAAAGCTGTCATAAGAACGGATTTCTATATGAGGAAAACGGGCTTACATTTTTTTGTTATTCTTTGTTACTTTTCATTAGAACATACAAGTTTGTGTCTCATTCGCAGACCAAGCGGTACATAATATTTTAATTTTTTATTCGCATTGGTTATGGTAATTTTTATTTTAAAGATAGACTTTAATTTGGTAAATCTCATTACATCGCTGTCAATTATCTTATCATCTAATATATAAGAACTGTTTATGTAGAATCGCCGTTTTATTTAATTTTGATTTACTATTCCTAACAAAATAAGTATCAAATAAGCAATTGATAGGCACCCTTGCAAAAATAAAAGAATACATATTTTTTAGAGTCGGTTTAGGATTACACTGTCATGCAAAACTAGGCTTAGGCCTGCCTTCCGCAACCTTACATCAAACCGAGTATTTTACGATATAAGCGAAACTTTCAACTTAGAACAATGACCCCCTCACTAAAATCCATTCATGATGTCTAAACTTAGAAGGAGATAGGGTCATATTTAATAAAAAAAAAATTAAGATTTATTTATATAGAAAATTAACCCATTTTTTTTTCTTTTATATTTAAGCTGCCCAAATGACTCTGTCCTGCCTGATGGAAAGCATGAGCAGAATCCAAGAGTGTTGGTCACCATCCTCAATTCGAAAAAGAACAATGCAGCATGGTGACCCACACTATGGCGGCCTGGTGTGAAGGGGGATGGTGAGGGGGATAGGGGGCGTTGGATTGGGGTATGGGCCTCCGGTATCCTCATTCACTCGATGAAACACAGCGTAAGCGCTGTTTCACACCGGTTTTCTGTGAGGCCGTGGTATCACTCCGGTCGAGCCGGCCCATTCATGCCGAAGCGTGGCTCTCCCACGGTGTACCCATACTAAAGCTCGCCTACATGGTCTTGAATATCTAATTAAATATTGTTTTTTTTCCAATAATTTCAATCCGAGCCTAAACACAACCGATCTAGTATAACCAATGTAACTAGATACATTTAAGTTCATAAACCATTTAAAATTTTATAATTTAAATGTTTTAACATTTCTATAACCTCACGTTAATAGCAGCATTAATTTCGTTGGTATTAATGAACTTTGGCTCCCTACGTACGGGTAATTTGTTCCTAATATACAAGACGTTTAATGAACAAACTTTGGGAGTCAAGCCTTCTTTATGATTTCTGATGTGAGCTTGATTACCGGCGTCTGATAAGGACTGTACACATTAGGGGCTGTTAGCTCGTTAATGGTAAGTCGATGGCACTGATATTAGCAATTTAACTTCGTATACTGAACGAAGGTGGCTGAAAACTTCGCTTTCTAGATAGGCTTTCAAAATTTTGATTTTTAAGAAATATATATATAAAATATTTCCAAAATCGAAGAAAGTATATAAAATAATATACAGAAGATTGATTTTTTATACATACCTAGTCAAGTTATTTATAATCATAGATAAACATATTTTTTTGTTTTCATGCTTGCCATTGGCTTTTATTTCCGGGGTCTAAAACATCTCTTAACACCAGAGTTGCACGGGAATTAAAATTTGAAAAAATTAGAAGTATAAACTGGAATTGATTTCAATAAATTCCATTAAACATCTTAATATTGAACATAAATTTCTATTGATATGTCTAACATTTTAGATATCCATGTCCACAGGGTTGTAAATAAGAACATCGGGTTGCTAAGTAGGGTAAGGAATATTTAAGTACCAGTACCAGACCTAAATCAGCTTATCAACATAACGACGGGACCCTACTGGTTTTTGGTGTGGTTGTAAACAGACTACGGCTGTCAAGAAATAGTGAATGATTTGGACAATAGGATGCAAAATACAGTTTATATTTGAAATTAGATCTAAGTCCAGCTGTGGACGTTTTTTGGCTGAGATGATGATTCTCAAGGTCTAAAGCCATGATGATATCAGGACGAACAGGCTGGCTCGAAAGGGCGGGACTACCCTCTCACAGACCAACCTAAAATAACAGCATTTATGCTTTCGTGTTTCGTTGGTGATTCTGGAGGCCTAATTATGCAGAAAGCCATATGCCCCCATACTGCATTCGCAATGAATATGATGACCACCCTCTTGGATTTCCCTCATTGGGAGAGTAGAGTTACTTTAGCAGAATCATTAAAAAACAATGTTCCGGCTTCTAACATTCGAACCGAAAAACCATTTCGTTTTCTATTCCTCAGAAATGTGATTATGAGCTATTTAATTTTTATCCTTGTCTCAGTTTAATCATAAAATAGGAACGCGTCTCCAGCTTTGCGAGCTTCTAAAGTCGCAATCTATTTTCGTTTCAATTTATAACATTTCTTTAAAAAATCTTAAATACTCTGGATAAGTTTAGTTGGTTATCAAGTTAGGTAATAAATCATAAGTGATTAGGCAGGTAATCACTTACAAAAAAAACAAACCAAAACGAACATAATGACGAATAAAATTCGGTAAAAGTTGACTGACAATGCTATACTTATAATAACATACAAACTACTTTAATTTTTAAAGGTTTTAAATGCTAAACACTTCACAAAGGTGACTGATGAAAATTAAATCACTAACAGAAATAAAGACAAAATTGGACAATCAAGCCGACATGAGAAAATAAAATAAATCCGTTAACAATGTAACTAGAATCCCTGACAGTAAACTCTTTAAGCGTATGTTAAAAGGAAAAAAATATACACCCAGAATATTGGAAACGTTCAACGAATGCTGTTAGATTGCTAATGTAATGTTCTGGTGAGTTCCGCGATCGATTTTAAACTCCCTCTTGACACAGTCCCTGTACACTTGAGGCCATAAAATCGTATGTGTGCTACTAATTTGCGACTTTAATTTACTTGATAACCGTTTTAGTACCTTTGCTTAAATATCATAGTTGTTGACGTATTCGATTGCCGATAAAGAGGTATCGGGTTCGAATCCCGGATCGAACCAAGTGCTATAGATTTTTTCTGATTATCGAAATAATTAATAACTGCTCGGAGTTTGCAAGTTGGGGCCTGAACCCGCGTGCCTCGGAGAGCACGTAAAGCTGTCGGTCCTGCGCCTGATCTCTCACCGATCGTGTCCGTTAACTGTCCCATCGGACTATTAGAGAGAGGGAACAGAGAGTGCACCTGTGTTTGCGCACACACTTGTGCACTATAATATCTCCTGCATAATTGGCTGGTCTCTGTTGAGACTGGCCGCCGTGGCCGTAATCAGCTAGGGGAAAATCTCTTAAATTTATACAATTTTTATCATATATTTTATATGCAATTAGCTTTTAGCATTTAACTAGCTCCTTACGCGTCTATATCAACCATCACGGTAAAAACAAGTCTACGTCCTTCCTCAAAAATCATAGTATCTCCATGCCAAATTATCTTTAAAATCGATGCAGCGATTTAGCTGTAAAAGTAAAAGAGACAGACAGATGTACTTCCGAATTTATAAGTTTAGTATGAATAGATTATTATTCATTGTTTAAAGAATCAATACATTTGATTTCTTATAGGTGATCCTCTAATAACATATCCGTAAAGACTCATGGACGATTTTTATAAAAATCATATAATCTAAAATAATAACGTAATATAATTTTAGTTTTTATATTTTCAACAATTTTCTATACTAAAAATAACTATCCCTAACTATTTAATCAAATCTGTGAGAGACTATATAACTCATTCTTGGTATATTCGTTACAGGTAAAATAATAAAAATATGACCAATTTTTATTTAACCGGCACAAAATATTTTAAAAAAATCGTTTTTTGATTAACGACCTTTCAAATTTAATATATCTTCAATATCAGGTCAAATGTTTAAATAAAATTTGTTATACAACGTTAATGTCATCATTCTGTCGCATTAGGTGAGAGCAATGTTGTATATAAATTAATTATACACTTAAGGATATAAATACACATTATCTCCCATAAATATTATAAACACATTTGGTTTAAAATATTACCTTATCTCCTCAAAATTACGACTGCTTTTAGAATGATACATACATATCTAATTTTACTTGCAGCGGAAATTATACTCTATACAAAGGCAATGAGATTTGAAATCTCAAAATGTGATTCACGTCTCGACAATATCTTTAAAATGATGCATGTTCATATGTATAAAAGCTTTAACACACATGTATCACTACTAATGTATTTCATGCGTTTTTGATGATATAATCAGTTTACTTGTCTATTCAGAACTATGTTTGACTCCAATAAATTTATTTTGCTTCAAGCTGTTTTATTTTTAATGTGTATTCCCTGAAAATATTACGCATTAAATGATCGTTAATGTAAAAAGGTGTGTTTATTCAAAGCCACGTTTTAAATTAAATTATATTCATATTTTTTAAATTTTTTTATCAACTATGGAATTGTATGTATTTTTTATCATACAAGGACAAACTTAAACATTTTAAAGCAATAATGTTAATAGTTTCCATTTATAATGTTTATAGTTTATTTTCAGCTTAGTAGATAATTAAAAAAAATAGAAAATTGGGTTGCCTGGAAGAAATTGCTTTTTAGCGATAAGGCCGCCATTTGTACATGGTCGTTTATATGTTATGCTTCTGAATGTAAACTGTTTTAACTGGTGTACAATAAAGTTTATTCTATTCTATTCTAATCTATTCTAGAAGTACTCGCTATTTCTCACTTAAAATTGCCTGCTGTAAATTAGCAAGCATCTTTTGTGTACAATAAAATATTTAAATATAACAACTACATCATAATTATTCCTATAATCTTGAATGCTTAAATCATCTAAAACTTTTACGCTGTCTAAAACGATTAGTAGAATTTAACGGCCGCAAGTGTAAAACTCAAAACAATTTAGTCGAAATTGTTTCGGCTTAATACTATACGGGGAGGAAGTTGTGCTCAGGGAATTTAAAAGCCACAAAATACTTTAGATGTAAAATTTAAAACATTTTAAGGGATTCCCTATAGCTTTCAAATACTGTACAACCTATTTTGTTGCAGAATTTCAAAATCTAGGTTAACGGTAAATGTACACTGTATATGATATACATATACCGTAAGTAAGTAATTTTAATATACTATAAATGAAAAAAAGTGACTCCTATAAGTCTACCTGCCTAGCTAAGTCGATTAATTGATTTGATTAGTTTACAATGGAAATCCATTTTCCAAGGCAAAACATTTACAGTAATAATCGACATACGCGTTGATGGAGTCTCGGGTAAAAGTCAGTATAAACAATTATTAAGTTTGCAGATTTTTATAAGTTTAAAAACTTGATAATACCGATTATTTCACAGTAGAGAAACGGGGCGAGAGTCTTGTTGTAAAAATATGTAATGTGATATAACATTTTATTCTACTCAACCTTACGGCTTTATGATGAATGTAATTAAGTATGATTAAAAGATCTTTAAGCTTTGCTCGGTTTTAGTTTCGACAAATTGTAAAAAAACAATCCTATCGATTTATCGAAATCTAAATTTTATGAAAATCGTATGAATAGGGCACAAACGAGTAGACGTATCGCCAGGCTTGATGGTAAGCAAATTACCGCCGCCCTTGGACACCCATAACACCAGAGGCAACACAAGTGCATTACCGGTTTTTATTGGATGGAGGAAGGGATTGAGGAATGGTCCTCCGGTATCCTCACTCACTCGGTGAACCACAGCGTAAGCCAGTTTTCTGTAAGGCCTTGGTGTCACTCCGGTCGAGCGAGTCGGCCCATTGATGCCGAAGCGTTCGCTTAAAGTCGTTAAAAGTTCATGGACCGCAGAGTAACTAGCCATTCTAAATACCTGTTGATAAAACTCTATTAATTTATTCAGCGTTTTCAGAAGCCAATAATGTTTAGGTACTTTAGAATTTGTTTTTTTTTTTGCCCTAGTGCTGCGGCAGGCGTTCAGCATGTTCGACTCACAGAAAGAGGGTAAAATTGAAAAGGAAAAGGTTCGAACAATTTTGAGCACGATGATACACAACTACGATGACCTTGAGTTGGATCAGCTCTGCGACAGTGAAGACGCTGAAGGTAAGCCTAATGACACTCATGACAAAATAATTACTTATTTGCAATATGATTTGATTAATGCTTTACCACTTGATGAATTCAATATAAAGTGAATTTGGAACATTCATTGTAAAATAGTTACATAAATCTTGCAATATGTTCTATGCGACAGTTGCTGAAGGTCAGTAAGTCTTAGGAATACTCGAGAGAGCAAAATGAGATTTTACCTACAATGGGATACTGTGTTTCTCTTATTTAAACGACGATAATCGAAACTAAATTTAGAGTAGGTCCTTATAAAATACTTGTATAAAACTTTCAAGGGGCAATACATTTATAAAAGAAACTATATTTTGTAATTTGAGGGTATTGTCTTTATTTTTCGCTACCTGCTTGCAACCTCTTTTGCGTCTCCTTTGCCCGCAGCATGATAATTAACCCCCATTTTTGAAACAGTATTCATTGTTGCTCCAGTCCTATTAGTCTTACCGTGATGATAGCATTACTCAATAAATGGACTATAACTGAAAGAATTTTTCAAATCGGACGAGTAGTTCCTGAAATAAACAAACAACTCTTCAGTTTAATATTATATTAGTGTAGATTTTGAATGGCCTGTGTTTCTTGTGGTTACTGATATCACCTGCTAAATTAGAAGTCATTGAATGGACTCCCATCCCGGACAAATATTAGTATAATCAGCATGATCTCTTGTTCTATCTTTGCATGTACTTTACAATGTATACAGTTAATAAAAAAAAACACTAAGATTTTTTTTTCATTAGCATTGTCATGGTCTCCACTGAAACTATGCTATTTACAGTTTTAAAACGACGAAATTATTCTATGAAATAATGTCTATTTATACGTACATATTAACAACATTATAATATTACCCAAAACATTATTTTATTTATTTATTTATTTATTTAATCTTCATGCAATTACATTGCAAAAGGCGAACTTAATGCCATGGGCATTATCTTCCAGTCAACCTTTAGGTGGTGCAGAGCTACGTGTAGTAGGTGTATTTTTGAAGCAAGTGAAAATTATTGTTCAAATTGTACAAGGTTGTTCAAGGTAAAAAAAAAAGCAAAAAGCTTTGCAGAATTTCAAAATCTAGGTTAACAGTCAATGTACATGTATGGGCCGGCTCGACCGTAGTGATACCACGGCCTCATAGAAAACCGGTGTGAAACAGCGCCTGCGCTGTGTTTCACCGAGTGAGTGAGGATACCGGTGGCCCATAATCCAACCCTTCCCCTCATCCCCCTCCCAATCCCCCAAGGCCGGCAACGCACTTGTGATGCCTCTGGTGTTACTGGTGTCCATGGGCGACGGTAATCGCTTACCATCAGGCGATACGCCTGCTCGTTTGCCCCCTTTTCCATAAAAAAGGGGACAGGTTAAACAGTAATCGACAGTCATCAAACTTAATTTAATATATCTCAATTGTCAAACTCACTCGGATAAACAATTAATCATATTGCTATCTCTAATATGCTTAAAACATAAGGTAGAATTTATGCCCTAACAATTATGAGATCAAAAGAATTAATTTAAATTAAGGAAACCAAAATTGCCTTCAACCATTTTTGAAGCTACGTAAAGCTACTATAAAGGCACGTTTAGCAAAAATAAATCAGTTAATCTTACCTTTAAGTGTCCAAAGAGTGTAGTTTACGAGTACCTAACGGCGCACTAACAAAATAGTTCTGTTTTTCTTCAAGACCGCTCGCCAGTTTATTCAACACATTGACATTTTTATATTCTGCTGACATCTTGTTGTATGATACGGCTCTACGACATAAACCGAAAAAAAAAACTTATTTATACCTTTTTATCAGCTTTACGCCTCGCTTCCGATAAATTTCAATTCCACTTAATATATTACAAGTTTATATCGGATTATTTTGCCATTTTTCTTGTCTTAGTGTCTTCATAAAAAAATAATATTTCATATTTTGTATTATTTATTGGAGGTGACACTTTTGTTAAATATTATAGTCATGAGTGGGTACTCCAGTAACAGTATCAATTTGTATTAAAATTGTGACAAGTTGTTTTTTTTACGACTTCTTTTAGTATTCGCTATCATAGGATGTCCCCTACTCATTTTTTCGCTCCTTTTTCTTTTTTTAATGAGAAGAATTGTAAATATTTTATGTATCAATAGTTTTTCTTATTCTATTATAACAGTAAGACTAGGCTAATTTGGATAAATTCTTGGTGGCAACGCTTTTTCCTATGAATGGAGAGTGAAACCGATTTCCCATAGGCCGAAACCATTTCCTGAAATCCGGCACTTTAAAAGCTATAAAGAGGAAGGTTCTCGTCAATAGGTATACATTTTAATAGTTTGTTCTAAATGAATTGGTGACAATCTCCATGATTGAGTACAAATATACAGCTGGCAAGTACGGTTGCTCTTCACGATTTAATCTTCTTAGCTATGTTAATCGTAATACCTAATATCGAAAGCGTCATTCCTCGCTACCGGCTTATAGCTTATAAAATAGCAATCTGCCGTTCAAATGTAATTACACTCTATTCTTAGTGAGATGGGCAAATTGGCAAGATTACATGACGTTTTCATGTTTTGAATTCCAAGAGCACCTGATCAGAAATGTCACATATCATTATAATTCTTAATATCTAAATGTGTCATACAGTCCTGACTTCCTGGATTTCATTTCCAGTACAGCTCGATCCTTGATTAGTCGAAACAGGCATCGAGCTGTCTGTTAGACTTGTAGCAGTCTTCACTGCTAAAAATGGGATTGCGGATATAGTAACCACCTTTACCTTTTTTTTTCTGAGTGTAATTTATCAGCATTATTTAGAAATAAGTATGTTTATCAGCTATGTAGTTACCATAGTACTTTGGTCCGGATGGCGTAAGAAAGCGGTTCCCGGATTCCTCCCGTCTCAGGCGCAGAGTGGCACACCGTGTGGTTTTAGACGGTTCGATTCCAACACACCGCCGCAAAACCCCGGTGGGGTGAAGGCCCGAGGGGATTTCCACACGTAAAAAAAGGCTCTACCTATTTTTGGTTACGACAGCCGTCTATGAGACGAATTTTGTGTCTGTTAAAGTCCTGTTACATACACACATAAACATATTTCTCTAAATTCGAAAATTTTGATTTCACAAAAAATACTTAAAAATACCGTAACCAGTATACGTAAAAACTTTTCATAGAATTATGTAGCCTAGGTCACCTGGTCCATTATTACTAATCCATTGTAACCACATTCGTTAAAATTGGTTTTAAAGTTTATGCTTAGGTTAATGCCAAAACTATAAACCTTCCTTTTGGCTTCACTGTAACCTGGAAACAAGGATCTTGTTTTGATTCAGTGAAATATGTTTAGTAATGTATTTCGCATAGTAATCTATCCGTATATAAATAAAAAAGAACGTCTACAACAAATTGGATGATTCTTTTTACCTGACTATGAAAGAATACATTTCTTTGGCGCACTCTAGAGTCTAAACGGCTTGTCGTATTTTTATGTGAATGGTGTCAATATTCGTCGTGAGAGCGATATAAAGAACATCAAAATTAAAAAGAAACAAAAAAGTCGGGGTTTTTTAAATAGGTAATTAATTGTTTTATTGAAAATGAAATAAAACCGGAAGGGCTTAATTTTCTTAGTTCGCGACTACCTGCCAAAACCTGAGGCGTACATGAATACTAAAACAAGTTTATCGGTAACTAAGTACAGCGTTACGAAGTTCGCCGGGTCAGTTGGTCTAATATATAAAATTCTCGTGTCGCGGTGTTTGTTACCTCCTCCTATTTACTCCTCCGAAACGGCTGCTCCAATTTCATGAAATGTTGTGTACATATCTGGTTGGTCTGAGAATCGGTCAACATCTATTTTCCATACCCCTAAATGATAAGTTTGACCCCTAAATATTATTTTTTTAGGCAAATTCTTTTCTATATAGCAAAACATCGTTTGCCGAGTTAGCAAGTCTAGTATATAATATATAAATACCATACGTGATAAGGCGGCCTGCAGCCGTCAAATCATATTGACGCGGATTATTGTGTCACGGCAATTTACGTCGAGTCTCGCGTCCTTCAATTAGACGCAGACGCCATCTGCCGACGCAAATAACCGACAGGTAGCACCCGCGCGTTGTAACATTGAGATACTTCGGTATTAATACGGATCGAGACTTAATATATTATATGTTATCTAATATTAGAATCTTATTTAGTATTATAGGATATATATATAATATATGAAAATGACATTTTATCTTAATTAAGCATGTTATCTGTCCTATAATCAGTATATAGGGTATAGTTTTTACAATTTAGATAAATCACGCCAAGTAGTGGCAAACAATACTTATGTTGTTTAAATTTATTTTTTACGTATGGGCTTGTCAAAATTACTCTACTTAACCTGATGGAAAGTATGAGCAGAATCCAAGAATGGTGGTCACCATACTTATTGCGAATGCAGACAATGCAAAAATGCAGCATAGAGACCCATGACATGGCGGCCTAGTGATGCTTCTACATCAGTGGGCCTCTGGTGCAGAAGTCTGTCGAATCTATCTATCGATCGATATGCTAAGTATCTCTATTGAAATTACCTAAAGTAATCACTTATCAATAAATATTTCGGACATCTAACACAAACGCCATCTAGTCCCAAGCTAAGCAGAGCTTGTTTTACTACTACTACTAATTGATATAAATACGTATACCAATTTTTTTAAACCACCCAAACTCCGCAACAAATATTTACAGATCATCGGAACACCGGGACCCAGACCCGGGAATTGAACCCGACACCTCAAGTGAAACAATCGCTTACGCTACCACTGCGCCAACGAGGGACTTATGATACGTAACGTAATGATTTAGACGCGCTAAATAATGCAATGTGTTTTGGAATAGTTAGATCTTTTTAGAGTATGGATTCCTTATTTCCTTCCTTTTTTTTACGGTACTCAAATAAATATAATCTGAAACGAATACATTTCCTATTTGTTTCATACGTAGATGTTATTGAAGCTATTCGAAACAGTGGAATACTCTGAAAAAATTCCATTCTAGGTAATTTTATCTTCAGATATCGGACACATAACATTACCTGGTTTTAAAATAAACAAAGCTTGTGCTATAAAAGTTAGATTGACTGATAAAAAACTGAAATACTTTTTTGTAATCTCTCATACATACATTTTCAGTTCCAAAATTAAAATCGTAATAAATTGTATGTACATTGCCCTTTTTTCTCAAAAAACCCTTGTATCTTAAACTGAGTTTAGGCGAGTTATACAATCTTAACAAAGAGAATGAAGAGAACTGTTATAAAATAATTGATAAATTTTCTCCTAGCCGATTAGGGCCACGGCGGCCAGTCTCATCGGAGACCAGTCAACTACGCAGGAGATATTATAGTGCCCAAACTAAGCAGAGCTTGTATTATGGGTACTAGACAACTGTTATGAATACATAAATACTTTTTTTTTGTAAATACATACGTACTATACATAGAAAACACCCAAACTCCGAAACAAATATTTTTTAGGATCATACAAACATTTGGTCCGACCCAGGATTCGAACCCTAGACCTCATGGACAGCAGTCGCGTACGCTACCACTGCGCCACCGAGGCAGCTTTAAATTCAATGGGATTGTCAACCGACAAGATCGGGGAGAGATCAGGCGCAGGACCGACAGCTTTAACGGGCTCATTTTATAGTGCTGAAAATTACCTTTTTTTATATATTTAAGCTGCCAAAATGACTCTGCCCTGCCTGATGGAAAGCATGAGCAGAATCCAAGAGTGGCGGTCACCATCCTCAATGCGAAAAAGAACAATGCAGCATGGTGACCCACACTATGGCGGCCTGGTGAGATGCTTTTTCACGCCCCACTTAAAGAAAATAAAGAAACAATATAACATTTATTTCTGCCATTCCAGAAAGAACAATATTTTAAAGCCAGAAATAATCCAAATTTAAAGGCCTCTTATAATGTACTTAAGATAAAACCGACTTGACCTTGTTTAAAATAGTTCTTATCATTTCTGAATATTCCATTAAATATCTAAATATAGAGTTTTAGACCACTTACTTTAACTCAATATCAAATTATTACTCAATCTGTAGTGTTGTCCCAAATTACAAATATCTTGTCATCGAAATGTAAATACCGTTATCGATAAATATGTTTAAATTAAATTTCTCGTTAAAACCACATTGCAAAAAGAAAAAGTTAAAAAAAAACGTCTGCTTACATAAATTAAAACAGGTTTGATAAATATCTTTTTTTATTTATTTATCATTATTATTATCAATTCTACTCATAAACCTGTCAAACACCGTATTTCTTTTGAAGTTGACATTTAATAAAATATTTTCCTGTTTGTCAAATATTGTCTTTTACGTAACAGAGGTGTAATTAACATGATATGACAGGGAATAACATTTCAAGAGACACGAGGAGCAATTAGGAAAGTAATTACAGAAGCGCCCAGATGTTCTTGGCTTATAAGACACTGTGCGCGTGACAGCGGAAGAACTTCGAATTTTAATGAACGCTTTGAATCGAAAGCCCACATGTCTAATTTCAAACATTTACTGGTATTAGTTACGTTTTGAAAACTTTGTAACTCTTGCTTAATTTAATGGTAATCATAATTAGGTTTTACAAGAAAATTTTGTTCACAAAACACTATTGAAGATCAAATTTTGAAAGTACATATATATTTTGTTGCCTTGTGTATGTTAGGTACGCTGGTTGTCAGGTTTAAAAGTAGCCTATGTCTTTGCTCAGGAATCAAAGTATATCAATGTAAAAAAATTATTGAAATTGTCGCAGCAGTTTATCCGTGAAAGCTTAACAAAAATAGTAACTTTCGAATTTATAATATTAGTATGGAAGTATAGAAATTTTAAGTTTGCATTATGTTAATGCATAATTGTTGTTTTTAAAAGTTATTTAATATTTTAGTATTTTAGTCATCGGTCTATTCGCTTATTTATAGACATATATTCTTAAATGACGTTAAAAAATAACTGTTATACTGAAAACTAAAGTGCTTCGAAACTCAAAGCCGCTGCGTATACGACCGTCGTGTCTCCCACAAGCACAACTATCCAGATTTGTTCTAGAAGAGATTGTATAGTTCTCAACTATTGTTCATTATGTTACAGCTGTACTTCTATGACGTCACGTTATATTAAATTATATCATCAAACTGTTTCATAAAGTCGAAGATTGTTTGGTGGGATCAGATTATTATTGAATACTTGCGATATAGTGGTTCGTTGGTTAGTTAGTAGTTTGGTTCCGAAATAACTTCGGTTCGGTAAACTATACAAACAAAGGAAATTGAGCAGTCTGTAATTTGAAATTAGTTCAGCTTTTCACTAAATACATATGAATTTAAATATGGTAGCAGCTTAAAAAAAACTACAACTTACTACTTGTTTGTACCGGCTAATCTTTGGGACGACTGGACTGATTTTGATGAGACTTTCACGGGATACGAGGAGTAACTCAAGCTACTTTAATTCTAGACTAATTTGGTCCCATACTGTAACTCGAGGTTGTTGTTATAAAGGTACAAAACACCTCAAATCGTAGCTAGTTTTTAAATATTAATAAAATAATAGATCGAACTAAGTGGCGTGAAATTGGAGAGGCCTATGTCCAGCAGTGGACTGCGATAGACTAATGATAATGATGATGATAAAATAATATCCCACTATTATTATACTGATGTTAGAGCCCCCCTGGTGTTAGATATTTGTAAGAGCCCCCACAAACTGCAGACTCTCAATTCAAGTTTGGTTAGTTTCCTAATCAGTTTGAATATGTATGGGGAGTGCGTACATTATAACGATTTGGTGTAGGCCGACAACTACCTTCAAACTAATCTTTCAGCAAACTATAAGCTGATTAAGATCTGTAGTCTGCAGAAGGTCTTAATCTTTCACACACAAACTACTCCTACGCCTGACGGTAAGCGTTTACCGTCACCCTTGGACACACAGAGGCGTCACAAGTAAGTTCCCTGCCTTTAAGAAATGGAGAGGCTAAGGGGGGTATGAACCTTCAATGTACTCACTCACTCGGTGAAACAAAGCGCAAGCGCTGATTTACAGCGGTTTTCTTTGAGGCCATGGTATCACTTCGGTCGAGTCGGCCCATTCGTGCCGAAGGGTGGCTCTTCCACGGTATACCTGCTGAACTACTGGGTTAAATCGCACATACATTTTCAGTTAGTATGATATAGACGTCGGCTCCATGGTTGAACTGGTAATCGACTCCTAAATAGTCTTGGCAATAATAAAGGCTAGAAAGATGATAAAAACTATGATTTGACGTGAAATTAATATAGAATATTTTTACAGGGTGCGGTAAATTGAATTTCGATTCCTTCGTGAGGGTAGCCACACATTTCTTGGACGAAGATGATGAAGCGTTACAGAAAGAACTTAAAGAAGCCTTCAGACTTTACGATAAAGAAGGTAAGGTGTATCACGAAACTCTGGAAAATAAGTATTATACTTATTGAAAAAAAATATTTACTGTGTGGAGAAACCTGATTTATCTTAGCATCTTTACAAATACATGAAAATAAAGTATAAGTATATACGACACTTACACCAGCCTGCAATCTTGGTAACCAGACTAATCTCCGGAATGGCTGGACCGATTTTGACGAGATTGCTTTCACTAGCAAATAGCTGATAATATAAGGAATAATTAAGGCTACTTACTTACAGTAGTAACTAGTAGTAGCTAGGCGATACCCGTCGTTGATGGTGTAAAGATACAATCAACAATCGCGTGTAACACCGAAGGGCTCAGCTGGTTAACAACGAAGGCTGACATTTAGAAGTTTAGGGTAACTTCCTGTTTATTTTACAAAAATATTTGTCAGAAATTGACTGCATGAATGACAAACTAAAATTGTCTGCATGGATGGTGTCGCGGTTTAAGTAGTCGTGACGACACTTTCCACTGTAAAGTGTTGAGGGTTCAAATCCCACATCGGACAGCGCTTAGTGTGATCCACATACTGTTATTCTGAGACTGCATTTCCTTTATATCCAGAAAAGTACAGGATTTTTTTAAATATTTAACAAATGAAAAAAAACATTGGTTAATCTACAAACTATTTGTAAATATAAATCTATTATGGTACGTAACGCCTTCTAACGAATTAACCTTAGTAAGTAATGGAATATCTTCGAAATAATGGCTTAAATGAGGCGCTCATAGCCCAGTTGCACTCGGTGATTAGAATCACTGAGGGTAAGCAACGACGGCGCGGTCAGTACCTGGATGGGCGACCGCTGGTGGCATGTTACCATGAGCGTCTCCGTGATTTGGTGCTCACGTTAAGCTGTCGGTCCCGGTTGTTATCATACGATAACAGTCGTGAAGATTAGTTGGAGGGACTTCGGGCAGCTTAAAAACATCCAACGGCAAGATACGTAGCCACTACGTATTCTTGCCAGTCACCAACCCGCACTTGGCCAGCGTGGGGACGTATGGCCTTAACCCTATCCTGAGAGGAAACTCGAGCCTCGCAGTTGTACATTATGGGTCGTCGATGAATGGCTTAGCTACGGTTTTACTCACCGACGATCAGCTTTGTCCATGTGATATTATTTTTTGATATTTTATTTTTATCACATTCTCATGTAATCAATTCATACATTTTTTTGACATACATTGGTCTTTTAAACCAAAAACTATAGTATACTTATGTATCCAAAAAAATATACTTATTCAATGTTACTCTAATGGTTTTTTTTTGTTCTCTTGTAAGAATCACATTGAAATGTTGTAATTAAAATTTGCACTCGAAATTTTATTGTTCTATTTCTTAATTGATACGGAAATAGAACAAAACGTTTTAAGACAGTTAACTGGCCAAATTAAAATTTATTGCATAGCATTTGCGGTGCCGTGTATAAAAAAAATGAAATACAAACGTATCTTGACAAACAGAAATTGGTCGCTTATG
The DNA here is from genome assembly GCA_003709505.1 of Hyphantria cunea. Taxonomy (NCBI): domain Eukaryota; kingdom Metazoa; phylum Arthropoda; class Insecta; order Lepidoptera; family Erebidae; genus Hyphantria; species Hyphantria cunea. The sequence continues at coordinate 535,399 of PKRV01000027.1, forward strand.
AAAAACACATTTTCTCGTAAACATTTATTGTTACTGATATTGATTACATAATGGACGTTTTAACAAATCTTCCAAGATTAGCACGAGCTCAACAGCGTACGCATATAACATTGATAAATGAAGCATCATACATGAAAGTCCAATCGTTCAAATAAAAAAAAAGTGTTTTAAATTTTCTCTCTGGCAATAAAATATTGTAAAGGTTGACAACAAAACGCGTATTAATCATTACCGTCATAAACGAGTGCAGGAAATACAATTCATTTTTTTGCACATTACAGCGAAGTTTGCCAATGGCCTACATCGCTGATTCGACCTTCTTATGAATATTTACTTTCAAAATGAATTCAAGAAATACAAATACAATAACTAAATAAGCATTTTCAATTGCATTTTAAATTCCTGCTTTTAGAAATAAAAAATAATCTTAATTAATATGTAACATACAAATGAATTAAAAATATTGTCAATTAATGAAGATGAGATGCTTAAACAAGTAAACAAGTAATTAATTTACAAAGTATTTTTTCCACATGTGAAAAAAAAAGTGTTTAAGTGGTCCCGGATGGCATAAAAAAGCTGTTCCCGGATCCCTGCTGTCTCAGGCGCAGAGTGGCACACCGTGAGGTTTTAGGCGGTTCGATTCCGACACACCGCCTCGCCGCAAACCCCGGTAGGGTGAAGGTCCGAGGGGGTTTCCACGCGTTAAAAAAAAGTGTTTTACGTGGTCGCCACACTGCTTCCTACTGCGCCGAGTGTTGTGTGTTCAAATCCTACATGGGACAACACTTTGTGTGATCTATGAAATTATTGCCCTGAGTCTGGGTGTACTTTGTGTCCGTTTCATGTATGTTTCTAAAGTCCCCGCGACACAGGAGTGTATATTCCTAATGCGGGAGTAGTATTTTAAAAAAAAAACCAAAATATTGGGATATTTCCAACATAATTAACACAACACCACAACATAATTCAGTCTGGTTAAAGATTCAATTTATATCGTTCTTCACATGTTTCCAGCGATAATTGTTCGCAATAGCCTCGCGATCGATCCCTTGGATGACAGCCAGCTCCTTACTACGGGTCGACGATAGAAATACGGTGTGAAAACGTTAATAAATTCGAATAACTCGTGACATGTGTAAAAGATATAAAAATATCAATTTACGACTTGAAACACTTTCGTTAGATCGTAAATTATGATGACTTTTGTATAATAGTTGCGGTTTATACGTAAAATCACCAGTGAAAATGTTTGCTTTTTTCGTTTTTTTAGTTTGTTTTTAAATATTAAGGTAATGATAGTTTAACGTGGGTGAGATATGCTACGGTGCATATAAGCTTACACGACCTAAGTGATATCATAACTCCACAATAGAATACCGCAGCTATGGAACTTTTTCTTTTGCTTTTTAACTATGACTGATTTAATGTTTTGTTAATACGGTCGAAAACTAAATATTACTGATTCCAAATACTTTCTTGTTCAAATAATCATTTTGGAGGCATACTTATCATTGAATTCATAAGCCTCGTTGGTCTAGCGGCTAGCGTAAGCGACTTCCGAACAAGAGGTCTCAGCTTCGATTCCCTGGTCAAACTGCTGTTGGGTTTTACTTACAAGAAAACCTTAACAGCTGCCCGGAGTATAGAATATTAAGCCTTCGGTCTCAGTTGTCATGGACATCTATGGCAATCGTTGTTGGAAAGTCAGTGCCCTGAGATATACTGACAACTAGTTCAATACAGTTCACCCCCATGGTTACGGAGATCAGATGCCAGTCGCTCCGTAGAAAAACTGTAAGCCTAGGAAGACTAAGACTAGGGAGATGATGATAATTAGCTGATACAAAATTTCGTAAAATCGTATTTATGTATCTTAACTTAATGTCTTGAAACTTTGTAGGCCACTTTTATACAAATTTGTACGTGACTCTATAAATTTAATAATAACAGTCTTCTGATTAAATAAAATACATTTGATATGCCTTTATGTTTGTATGTATTCTCTGAAGACCTTTATGCTATTAAATAATTTTTAGTTCAACACAAAATAGAAATATTCAGCGGTAGATATTTAAAAAGAAATTACTGCCTGCTCGCCGAGGTATGGAGGGATCTCAGTGTGTAAAGAATGATCACCTATCCATTGACTAACTTGTCTATGGTTAATTAAGTTTATAATAAGTTAACCTACTTAGACCAATATAAAATTGTAAAATCGGTATGACTCTATCAACATCATAATTAGACAGATAGATAGAAAACTCTTTATTTGTACACCGTATTACAGATTTACAGGAGAGTACCTACAGGAAATGCCAATATCTAATGTACAAAGGGCTTATTGCCGTAAGCAATCTCTTCCAGGCTTCCTTCGAATACATAGATGTGAAAGTAATTATTTAAAAACAAAGAATCTTCTTAAATAAGTTTTTCACGCTTTAATTTAGTGAAAGCTCATTTTTATAGCGAACAAAGTGGTACAAAAATACTTTTTATTGGACGTCAAGTTTAAATATACGATTGCATTGTCACAAGGATATTAAATTTATATTGTAAATTTAAAACTAGCTAGATAGCTAGTAACAAAACGTTATTATTTTCATACTTGTTTTTGGTTATACCCTATTTAAATGTATGTAAAGTCCAATTTTTTTTAAATGTTTGCTGATAACGACAACAAATCGATTACCTTACGGCCTAGTGGTTAAAGTGGTCGCCACTCCATTTTCTACTAAGCCAAGTATTGTGGGTTCAAAATTCTATGTAAGAAAACAAATTGTGTAATTCACAAATTGCTTTTCTGAGTCTAGGAGTTCTTTTGGTTCGTTTCGTGTATTTGTACAAGCTTTGTTTCATGTATTGTTTATAAAGCCTCCCGGGACTTACCCGGGAATGTATAACCAGGAGTTATCTTTTAAAAAATAAATTAAATAAGGTATGGACAAGCCAAGTTGTGATAACCTGATTCTGGAGCAGGGTTATTTAAAAAAATGGTTGAAAAAAGTATTTTTGGAATAAATGTCAATATTTTCAAACACAAAACCCTGAAACATGATCTAAGAAACTAATTTCTTTTTTATAAAAGTATAATTATGTTCTGTACAATTCCATGACATTTTTTAAAAACACTAATGAAAAGTAAAATGATTTTAAAAGACAAGTAACGTCTTATGGATTTTGTTATTTTAACTTTTTTATATAATTATCTATAGATATTATAACCCAAACTTAATAGCCTCGGAAAGAAGCAGTTGCAGGATTCGATTTGATTACAAACATTGAATGTTCAGTGAGAATTCCCGAAATAATATAATGTTTACATACAAATAGTAGTGGAGACTGACCACGATTGATCGAATGCAGATCGGAAATATTCACCAGCGTAATTCTTTTAATACGCCACTTGAAAGTGAATCGCAGAAACGCGACACATTCATTTCATCGGGCGACGTATGCTATTGATTCGGTATATTTTAAGATGTTAATCACAAGATTTATAAGAGATCATCTCGTTCTGACAAAATGTATAAAGAACTCTCACGATAACACTTTCAATGATTTTGTTTTTGATTCTGAACCATCAAAGCACCATGTTGTTTTATTCCTTGACGATGGGACAGAGATGAGGGCAGCACAGGACATGTTGTACAAATTTTATCTAAAACTAAATGAGCCCCGTTGTTTTACTCGCGGTACAACAAACAACGCGGGTAACGCCGCAAAGTCATTCTTTTATATCATCAGCTATCTGCCAGTGAAAGTTTCGTTAAATCGAACCGTCGAAGCAGCCGTTCTAGAGATTAGTCAGAACAAACAGATTGACAGACAGACAAAATTGCAAACTAATGTTTTATTTTATACATATGCATTTAGTGAAAACCGGTTATTGTGATATTACAAACAGACACTGTAATTTTATTTATTTGTATAGATTATGCGTTCTTAAACCATGTGTTACTAAAGATGAATATTAGCATTAGAAAGCCATGTTCAAACAGAAATGGGTCGTTTCGACCAAAGTAATACCTCGATCTTACAACAAACTGCTGTTATGCAGTATTTTCGTGTGTATTAAGGGAGGTATCCAAGGGTAACCAAGGGAGGTATCGGAACTCTAAGCCTCATTTCCTCGATTCTGGGAGATGGATCCAAAAAACAGCATTGCACCTATTACTTTTGAGTTTTATGATAAGGTAATTAGTTGGTTCCTACTCCATAAAGAAGAAAAAAAGTGTTTAAGACCGAACTTCAAACGCTTGCCATATAAAAAAAATGCGTTAAGAATGCTTTGTACCTCTTTCAAAGCATTTTTTGCACCGGAGAAATGTTAATTTCGAAATACTTAAAGATGTTCATAAAAGCTGAAAAAATATATGCTTATATATTTGAAATGTTTTTAAAAAGTTACAAACGTCTAATATAATATTGGCCTTACTAAGTGCAGTATGTTTGTATAATCAAATTGTATTTACTGGGCAAAAACATGAAATAAAACATTTATAAAATGAGCTTAAGCCGTCTTAAAAGAGTGGGTCTCGTTACATTGCACTTTAAAATAGAATACGATATGATTTTTTTATTTCCACATTTTCGGACATTGACCGTAGGGAATATAGGATTAACTAGATGAGCTCCACGGTGTTACCCGCGTTTGTTGTTGTAATCGCGGGCAACACCACGGTGTGAAGCTAGTCTAAAAAAAGGTGGCCTAATTTACTCCTTATATCATCAGCTATCTACTAATGAAAGTCCCGTGGAAATCAGTACAGCCGTTCCAGGGATTACCCGGTACAAACTGACAGACAAAAATTGCAAAAAATGTTTTTTGGGTATATGTACCGTGTATACATACTTAAGCATTTATTGAATAGCGGGTATTTTAATATTACAAACAGACACTCCGTTATGTGATAAACATTTTGTTTATTTGTATAGATGTATAATTGATGAGATTGAAAAAAAAAGAAAAAAAAGAAACATCATTTAAAATAATGTGTGAAACAATGTGTATGATAATTTTGTTTTCAAATTTTGAATAGCCTCAAAATATAAGTTGGATTATACAATTAAATATCAACTCAACAAAGAATAAAAAGAAATAACACAAAGAACTAAAATTAAAAGCAACTACAGAATCATTTTTAACGTATAAAACTGTCACTTCATAGCTTAATATAAGTAGCAATATTTGTAATATACACCGCCATTGTCCGTCTGAATTGTCCATTCTAACTACAATAATAACATTATTTTACATTTTTTCCCAGTATAATAGTCTTACGGCTTTCATCAAGCTCTCTTACACTGTCAAAAAGAATTTTGATACAATAAACATGTCGATTTAAACATTTAAATAGGCTGTAATTATAAACAAATCACTGTTCCGTCGCCTACGTATCATAAACTTAATCAAATCCACATTTTCAACTATTTTTCAAATTCCCAACTGACTAATCTTGATAAACAGATGTCAAAACAATGTTTTTTTGTGTCACGCAAATGTCAGGAGACAAATTATTCGCCGTTAAAAGAAAAAAGAATGTTATGCCGGGTAATAATTTAATAATCTTACCTTGTCCTTCAAGGGATTTAAAGATTTTTATTATTCGTGACATCAAAAATGTAATTAATTTCTATAAATAAACTCAAAGCAGATTTTAATGGGTAGCGCGTGTCTTCTCTCGTGCTCGCGTGGATTTCATGAAAAACAGTGTAGTTTAACCGGCCGTAGCGCCGATTGCTACCACGCTGAGTATTTTTGACTCTGCTCTGACTTATGTAAAGCGTGAGCAGAATCCAAGAGTGGTGCTCACTATCCTCAATGCTTATGTGGAATGCAGCATGGTGACCCACACTATGGTAGCCTATGAGATGCTTTTCGAGAAAACGGTTTCATGGTGGGAGGGAAACACGTGCGAGTGTTGTATAATTCATCAACATTTGGATTAACACCATGTCCTAATGATTTTCAAAATGTAAATATTTTTTTGCGTGTATGGTGCTATCATTAGCCTTCAGGTGCTAGGTAAGATGTGGGTTTACATATCAAATGCTACTACTATAAAGTTAAACCCGATTGCTAATGTATGTGTAATCAGAGTACTGCCATAGCCTCACAAAAAACTGTATTGAACAATTCTGTAGTTGCCTTTCCCTAATTAGTATTGGAGCTCCAACCTAGATGACCTGCAGGTGCAAGGAGGGCAAATGAACAGATTGTGCACATATCGTGCACAATCCTTTCATTTGCCCTCCTTATCCTTCAAAACTGTAAACAATTACTTCCAATTTTATTTAACCCGGTTTCAGGTAATGGCTATATTCCTACGTCAAGTCTTCGAGAGATCCTGGCTGCACTAGATGAGCAGCTTACACCTGATCAAGTAGATGAAATGATCGCAGAAATCGACACGGATTCTTCGGGAACTGTGGACTTTGACGGTGCGTATATAAATATGTAAACAAAGAAGTATAGAGTATTATGTATCCTTCTAGGATAGTGTTATTCTTAATCAGGAATTAACAAGATTGCTAATATCGCTAGGCCTAATGATATATACCAATAAAATTAACAGCAGTTGTTAATGGAAGTATATCTAGGATATAGAAGCAGGCATACATGAAATCTATCAAATAAGACATGAACCAATAAAGGAGAAACTAACTAAGCTCATCCTAAAACAAAGCAATAATATATGATACATCATGAAGAAGATATGATATTTTTCTACAATTTTCTTAAATTGTATTACTTTGTGTTATACTTTTGATATGCTGCCACTTCTTAGACAATGTCTGATAATTTTCTACCATTCCTCTAAAAGAACAGTTTACAGCTCTTAAAAGTTGAGTTTTGAACTTTATAAGTTGATAAAACAGAATGTAATTTGTTTCAAATGCTAAGGTCAAAGTTCGGGCTGCTTGCTGGTCACTCCATGCGGTTATTATTTCTCTCAATTTAGTCCAATTCATTGCTTATGACCATACTTAAATACCAGACAGGCTGTTTATGAAAAATTGAAAGCTTTAAAAAACCAAAATTAAAATATTTAATAAAACAAAATGTATCTATTATGAATGTGTTATTGAAAAAAACTTTAAAGATATATTTAAAAAAACAAATGAAGTTAAACGTAGCGGTAATAAATACATACTATGAGCTGATAATATAGTGGTATGTATGTATAAAAGAAGCCGAAGAAAATACATACCAAAAATATAAATTGAATATATTAATGAGATGAAAGAAAGCCAACGGCTCGTGATATGAATTCGCTAAGTATTCTAGGAAGTAAACACTAATAAAATATATCATTTCGCACATTTGAAACATTAGAGTAAGAAAATAATTCATTAAACTGAGTCTATACTAAATATTTTATAAAGTTTTACTAAAATGTTAAAGATAAACAGTACGTTTACCTCTTAATTAAATCAGTCAAAAATAGTAACATTTTTTTCTTAAACATCGAGAATAAAATTTCTCTGAATTTAATTTAAAATAGAACTTGGTAATTCTCATAAAATTTTAACTAAAAGAGTAGATTTGAATACCCATGTAATTCTAGATAACAAAAGAAAGTGTTAATACAAGTTAAAGTTTTCAAAAGACACTTAAAAATCTTTGATACTTTAGCAAAAATATTTAACTAAATAGAGTGCGCCTTTAATGATCGAAGCGTACAAACTCGTAAAAGGGAAAATGATACTGAAGTATATTAAAATACTTATTGTTTCAGAATTCATGGAGATGATGACTGGTGATTAGGAGATGCATTGTTTGTTGAGGCTTAATGTAACATTTTAATAAATTCATATTTTAGTTATATTGGAGTTTTATTTAAAACGTGTGATTCTGTATTTTAAAAATGTTCTGCCTGCCAACGATTATGATTACAAGGAGGTTCTGCGATTTTATATTTTGCAATGTAGTTTGAGACTATCTCAGATAGGAAGAAAGGCAAAAATATGATGATTCTATCTACTTTGTCTCTATGAATTGCCGAGTGATGTTTAAATAAAATAAAAATAATATGAAAATAGCGATGAATTGCTATAACCTGTTTTACAAAGATATTTTTTAATTGAATCTAATTTATAATAACTAAAAATGATATCTGATCAACCAGTATTATCGGAAACCAGGTGAGGTTGTCTTCTGACATAGGCCTCCTGTCGTATGTGTGTATAGGAGGCCTATGTCAGAGTAATGTTAAATAATAGGTTTTATTTTCCTATGCATATTAACTCTATTGAAAATAAAAAGAATCGAAGAAATGACTGAAATACAGACAGCGTGGTCATATTAGGCTAAAAGTTTCTAAGAAGAGGCATATAACTTGGTGTGGACTGTAAAAAGCTATTAATGATAGAAAAATGTATAACAAAAATAATGTACAAACGGCGGCCATATTGCTCAGAACTATTTTTTCCAGACAACCTTTAGGTGACCTATTTCAATAGATAGTTAAAGAATAAAAACAATGAGACGAATAAAAAAACTATTTGCCTTTATAATAATTATATAGATAGGTTTTGTATTAGATAATATATCATAATTTTTGTATACTAAAAATCCGTTTTGTGATAATAATAATTTATTGACATAAAATATAAATTACAATTACTTGAAGTCCCTGTCGCCCGTACAAGGTATTACACCTTTATGATGATGATATTATATATCTTCTAATTTAATAAATATGAGTACAATATTGTCAAAAATTGATTGATGATACAATATTGAAAAGTGATTGTCTGGAAGGGATCGCTGTGAGCGATAGGACTGCCTATTGTAACATTTTCATATTTTATTTATTTGCATATTTTGTCCCCAACCTGCTTGGCCAGCGTGGGGAAGTATGGCCTTAACCCTCTCCAGCCCAGCAGTGGGACATTATGGATTGTTGATGACATATTTTGTAGCTCATCCTTTGTTTCTTTTCGTGATTTTGTATGTTTACAATAAAGATATAAATAAAATAGTATACAAGTAAATTAGAAGTAAAATAGATAGTAGCAATAATGCTCAGGTACATATTAATTCTTTTGCTTAGTCGGACAAAGGGTTTTATACGGCAAAGAGTAAAAACAGGTCTAAATTAACATATGAAGCATCCAGCTTCAGCTTTGCTCATCAAAGAAACGTAAACTACTTTGCAGGGGACCTGTCGAGGACTTAGGGTTGAGTCTATTTTGTGTTTATAATGGTGGTAAGATAGTGTTCTATTTTAGAATAAAGTCATATTTGACCAATGTTTTGAAGTTTCTTGATAGTTTTAAAGTTGATTTTTTTAGGATTTATTGAAAAGGGTGCTCCGTACGAGTGTATGTCGGAAATCACGGTAATCATTTTTCGAATATATACATACTTATCACATTCACAAATAATGTAGCTTTGCATTAGTAAAATAATTTTTAAAAATCGATTCGGTAGATTCAGAAATTACCCTTTACACATTTATAATTATTACATTTTTTTTTAAATCTTTATTAGTTTAGAGACTTTTATTACATGGTAATATGTTAGTCCCATCGTACCTTATCCTATGTTATATTCTTTATATATAATCAAGTCAAAGCTTTTGATGCGTAAACATTCCGAATAAGTCAAGTGCAACATTTGAGGTTGGGTTTCCTAAAATGTTAATAAACATACCAATATCATAAATATTTAAATCATATTTCCGCACCAACGCTTCCCTTTGTGTTCGATACTTGACACACTCCGTCAGTAAGTGTTGGACATCATCAAGAGTCCCACATATCTCACAGTCCGGTGTATCTACTTTCTTCAAACTTAATATTTGTGGAGGGGAGGAATGGTTCACATATTCCTCCAACAGAAAGGGAGGATCCTCCGACCAGGCGACGTGGTCATGCCTGGCGGGCCACTGCCCAATTATTACATCGTGTAGATGAACCAAAATAAGGAGTAGGTTTCATACTTAAAAGACCTAAGCTCAAAAAATATAAGGATCTAAAGTTATTTTTATTTTACCAACTACCTATTCATACCTTTTGTAGAGAGTTTTGAAACGCATTTATATGAAAGGTAGTTTGGTGATTTACAAAGGCTTAAAACTCTTTTGATATCACACTTATTCGAAAGTTAAAAGCATCTACAAAGGTTAAAAGTTTGCTGAATATAAAGAAAGAGAGCAATGCCCAGGGCGTCCCTAGCTTGACACTAGGTACATATTTTTCCTTTGCAACCTCGTGTTCAGAGCAAGCACATATATATGTGTGTATTTTTAGAGCGATTTCTTTGACCAGAATTAAGCATTTTCTATATTCAAAACGGTCTCTAAAGGTCATTAAGATTCTGTATTTAAGAACTTTTATTCATAATGTTGGTCTTAAATTCTTCTCAATTCATCAAAACATTAAAATAATACGATTTAAGTGATAATGAATGCTTAAGATCGAGATTATTAAACAACGCTCCTAAGAGTTGTGAGTACAAAGTTCCATTTCTATGACCCCAGTTCCACAACCAACTCTATCTGATTCTACATAATTGCAATAGTTCGTGTCTCCTCGCCCGGAATTTCACACTTCGGTATTGAAAGTAGGTTTGTGGGTCACAGGACCTCTGTGAAAACGTTCAAGGAATACGTTTTTATACTTGCCCTGATTACATTGTGTAACGATGACAATTTCGTTCCATTTTTCTCAACCTCATTATGCTTTTTTAATGTATATATTAGAATAGAATACGCTTCATTATGCATTAATTAGAATATGATAATCGAATATTATAGACAGAAATATACAATGGGGGGCCTTATTCCTACAAGCAATCTCTTACAGGCGACCTCTGGATGGATGAAAAGGAAACAAGGGGTAGCTTTGGTGAATTTTAGATTCATCGGTAAAAGAGCCTTAATAATACATTTGTTAATACACTGTAGTCTGACTTGCGTTATTTTAAACAACGCAGCTAGAACTATTATCATTATGATCATTTCAGGTATATAAGTATTTAGAAAAGGTCTACATTCGGATTCCTCAATCATACTGCCATTTTTATTAGATTCTCAAAAATTTTATAGCTATCTTTATATATAATTAGAAAAGGCAATACATTGATCTATATACAGTACTACATATTACCATATTAATATTATAAATTCGAAAGTTTATCTGTCTGTCTGTTATGATTTTATGGCTAAACTGCTGAACCGATTTCAATTAATTTTGGCATGGCGATACTTTGATTCTTGAGGAAGGACATGGTCTACTCTTTAGTGCGATAACCGACATACACGCGGACGGATATCTGGTAAATAATGATATTCTTATTACATTCATTCAATTGTATAGTAAGAGTTTTGAATATTGTTTCAATATAATCCAGAGTTTATTTTTGTTATTTTAGTTGTTTTCGTTTCTGAAAATAATAAAAACAATAAACCTCTAGCATAGACATGCAATAAAACACATAAAAATATACAAACGCCAACATTTTGCGTGTTTTTGACATGGCCAATGTTGTCATTATCTTTTCGTGTTTGTTTAATATTCAGTGTTTCAGTTACTTTATACTTATTTACAGTTTTAATAGTATATATTTAATATAAAAATTATGGAAGAAGCGCAAATACTTCTACAGGATGAATTTCGATGCCGATAATTACGATGAAGTAACCATCGACGTCACATTTCGTTTCGACCAATTGTTTGTGAGTTTGAATTTTATTTATAAATATTCCCTATTATGCATTCGTCTTTCGTATATGTTAAGTACAATACCCAGAATATTGTTATTAATCAGAATATTAGTCCTGAAATCCAATTTTAAGATTAAACCTCTTATCAAAATGTGCCCATTCAAAAGATATCGGATCTTTAAGTATTGACACCTGCGTCCAGATATGAAAGGTTCTTACACACTGTTGGCATTCAAATAAATTTGGCAGTCTAAGTATAAATAAAATCTAAAAGACGTATACATAGTGCCAAATATGAACTGGTAAGAAGATAAATTCTAAATATACAACAAATATAAAATACATATAAAGGCAGCTTAGTGATATGAAATCCATACTTTTCACCGTGGGAGAGCTATGATTCGGCATGAATAGTCCTGCTCGACCGGAGTGATACCACGGCTGCACAGAAAACAGGTGTGAAAAAGCTCTTGCGCTGTGTTTCACCGACTGAGAAAAAATACCAGAGGCCCATACTTCAACCCCTCTCCCCAATCCTCAAAGGCCGGTATCGCACTTGCGACTCCTCTAGTGTTTTGTGTGTCCATGGGTGGCGGTAATCGCTTAAAATCAGTTGAACGTATCACCTACACCACCTACACCGGCAACCCGTAGGTTTGCGCTTTATTCCATAAAAAAATACTTGTATATTATAATTTTTTTACGCTTTAATAACTAAGGCGCTGCTTTTAATTAAATTTGGTATGGTTAGGTTACTTTTGAACGTGAAAACCAAAATATAACGGGCGGAGCTGCAGGTAAAAGCTAGAACAGGCACAGGTACGAAACCTGTATATTTATATTACATTGCAGAAGAAGATATAAACACTTTGATTGAAATAACCATAGTTTGAATCTGTCTAAACTTCAGATTTAGTGTGCAATTAGAAAATAATCTCTTGAATACCGAGTCCCTCCAAACATAATCACTGTTCTTTGAACCCTTTTTAAATCTTACTTTTGCTTGACGCTCTCTTGTCAACATAGGTTTTTGGTAATCCTTTTTAATAAAAGTAATAAAGGGTTTAAAAAGTAGCTCTAAACTTTATAAGTTTTATAGCTCAGATACTGCCTCTTTCGTGCATTGTAAGTATTTTTATCAAAGGATGTATCCGTGTATATATGATCCGTCAGCATGTAAGTCGGTTATTGCGGTAAAAAGTAGACTATGCTACTCGTTGATAATGTAGCTTCCCATTAGCAAAATAATTTTAAGGTGCAAAAACATAACGTACAAATAAAGTCAGGATTAGGAATGGGATAGGATGGAGTTCCGCGTTCAAGTCCCACATGGATGAGGGTGATTCACAAAGTGGTGTTCTAAGTCTGGTTAAGTCCCTCGCGAAACAGGATATACATTTCTAGGAGTTATAGGAGTTGTCTTCTTAACAAAGAAACCGGCCAGGTGCGTATCGGACTCGCGCACCGAGAGTTACGTACAAACATGTAGGTATATTATATGATGTAACAAAAAATTTATGCTTTTCGTAGTTTTTCGTGTACAGGTAAGGGGTTGCTTCGCACCAAATTTCAATTTCACGGGAAGAATCCTGTAGGTTTTGATTCCTTTGCGAGTGTGTAAAAAATTTGCAGCATGAAGCTCTTTATCTTTTAATTGCGTTTTCACAGCTCCAAGGGACAGTAGACCTAAGTAATTGATATGAATTTCAGCTTGATACCTCCACGCGTTCCTGATTAAAAGGGTCTTGATAGGATAACAAAAGAGTCTTGACAGAAGGACAATGAAGTGATCCTATAAGGTTTCTTTTTTTTCCTTTTTAGGTACGAAACCCTAAAGAGGAAAGAAAAAAAAGGATCAGGAGGAAGGACAAATCTATATTTTTTCAGAACCACCCCAGTCAGAAGGTTTCTTTATTTTACTAATATCTACAGTTATAAATACGATCTCCGGGTATCAGATCTACAACAATATTGACGTTAGACAGGTTTGTTAATTGAACTTCGTACTGAACCAATTTTGCGAGAAAAGCCAAAATGAAAATTTCGACATTGACCCAACTGCGTACTTCTGACGATGCAAATGAAGTTAGTTCAATGAAAATTGTCGTGAATTCTTTAACCATTTTGAAAATAATTACAAGTCATAACATTTATAAATAATATTTTAAAAATCGTGTACATATTTCAAACGTATAATTTTACAAGTAACGATAAGTATTTTTTTATATTATTTCATTTAGAAAAGATCACGCACTAAGAATGATTCTTTCCTCATCTTTAAGTGATGTTGTTATGTGTAATTTGCCCTAGGCCTATGTTTAGCCCTATGGCTAACAAATTATCACATCACAAAACAACAGTCTCAATTAGTCTATACTAATTCAGACTGTTGTTATGTGATGTGATAATTTGTTTTATAGTACAATTTAGTAATCTGATGGACTCTAATCTTTATTAATTCGCAATGTATTTGTCTTTTATGTATCGTATCTAAACACACGTGAATACATCTACATTTCTCTATACTTTAATTACAGTCACCCTATGTTCAGACATGTGGATAAACCCACATTAAATGTTCTGGGCTAAGGTCCATATTTCAGAATGTAAATTCTGGAATTTTCTAGAGGCATTATCGGAACGAGTTCGTTAGAATCTCAAGTAAGTTATGAAACTATCTTTATCACAAGCCTCACCTACATTTATTCTTACCGTAGTTTGATGCATACTTATTCTTTTTTTTTATGGAATAGGGGGTAAACGAGCAAACGTGTCGCCTGATGGTAAGCGATTACCGCCGCCTATGAACACCCGTAGCGCCAGAGGCGTCACAAGTGCGTTGCTGGCCTTGGGGGATGGAGAGGGGGATGAGGGAGAGGGTTTGATTATGGGCCTCCGGTATACTCAATCACTCGATGAAACACAGCGCAGGAGCTGTTTCACACCGGTCTTCTGTGAGGCCGTGGTATCACTCCGGTCGAGCCGACCCATGTATGCCGAAGCGTGGCTCTCCCATTCTTGTTTTATGATTATGAGTTAACAAATAGAACGAAATGTTCAATCTGTTTCGTGTATTCGTATATCAGGATATATAATGATGATGATGTTCTCATATCCAATAGGTAATCAGTAGGCTAAGGAATCATACCCGAGACCTCTTGTCCGGCAGTCGCATACGATATCTGCTAGACTAAAAAGGAAGCACAATATTCTATATACAGAATATATTATATAGACTGGCTGTCTATATGTCTATGTTTTGTTGTAAAAAGACCAGCTCAATAGGGAATATACAACTTCACAGACCTCACAGAAGACCGACGTGAATCGATTTTTTAAGTTTTACTGAAGGAGTGAGGTTACCAGATTAACAAGAGGCAGAAACTTACATAAATCGCTTGAGATATATGTATCAATGAGGGGTGCTGGACCCTTTAATAAAGTATCACATCTGCCCGTTTACCTTATTATCGTCAACTGCCTTTACGTGTCCTCTGTTGGATATTTAGGAGAACTAAAAACTTGAAAATTCCACATTTTTTTATTGAGTTACATGTAAATCAGAGTATGTTTGTATTTTTCGACTGGTGGTTATACTTTTTTACGGAAAAGGGGGCAATACCAGAGGCGTCACAAGTGAATTGCCTGTCTTTGGGGCATGGTGAGGGGGATGGGGGAGGGGTTGGCGTAAGGGCTTTCGGTATCCTCACTTACCCGGTGAAATACTGCGCAAGCGCTATTTTAGACCGGTTTTCTCTGAGGCCGTGGTATTACTCCAGTCGAGATCATTCATGTCGAAGCGTGGCTCTTCCATGGTAGAGAAACACTTCATTAAAACAAGCTCAACTACAAAAGTAAGTACAAACTTTCATTTTCTAGTACATTAATTTTGCTGAAATTTGCCGTCCCCAGGCTTTCAGTTCTATGAAAGAGGTCGAAGTTTTGGGAGAAGCTTGCCTAAAAAGTTTTGGGTCGTAAAAGTTTGCAGTTCAAAAAATATCTTGAAGAATTGTGACTTTATGAATTGTTGTTAAGAATGTTACACTAATGAAGGAGTTTATACATACTTTCTTTTCGTGAATGAAAATATTTTACTGCAAATTAGTCACCACCTATTTATATTTTAGTGGTATTAAGTATTACGCTTCGTATAAAACCCAGTATAAACTTCAAACGTTAAAATTCACAGTTTAATTATTGCAACGTATTTTATTTTCTAGCAGTTTTCTACCAGATACTTGCAGAATTATTTACCTCAGGTTCCTCGACATATTCGTTATCCTTACCCCAGTTTATCTTTTACCTACGGTTTGTTTGGAAATGATAATCCGACTAAAGATGATTGTGTGTCGATTCGCAAGCCCTAATATTGCAGACTTGAAACAGAAGTCGCAAAATGGGTATCAGATCCGGATCCAGTATAGTGAAGTGGAAATTGGTTATATATCTAAACGGACTTGTGGTCGCTGGAGCCTAAATGTGTTTTAGCGGAGACCACGATTTTGCAAGCTCAGTATAGGGTACCCTGCGACACGATAGACCGACGATTTAAAGAAATAGCTGGCAGTGGATGGATGTGCACTACTGAAAACGGGGCTACTTGGCGAAACTTTCCTGGAACCATCATTCAGAAGTACACGGCGATAATAATCATCGTAGTAAAGAATTTGCGTCACTCAGAAATCAGTATTATAAACAACCTTTAAAGAAGAAATCCCTTTGAAGAAAATATATGTATATTTAAAATGACTATTAAACAATAAAAATGATACCGTTAAATATTTAATGTTGAAAAGAGTAGATTTGTAGATGTAAGCTGCATGTATTTTGTCAAATTTGAATATATTTTGACATATTGGTCTACTATGATCTCTGTAATGATATACGAACCACTTACCGTTGCTGTTTCCCATGATGATGATGTCTACTGCTAAAACAAACTACATTACAAAACGCAGATGACTCATGACAAAATTATTTTGGCAATGACTTTTGTTTAATTTGAACAAATTTGATATATTTTGAACAAATTTGATATATTTTGAATAATGTTTATGTGGATTTAATTCTTAGAATTTATGATTTCAGTTTCTGTCAGTTAGATTAGAGAAAGATTCGGGGGGTTCAAGTTTAAATTAATTTCTGCTGTTTGGAATTTTAATCTATTTGATATATTTATGGGTCTATAAGGTATTAGTATTATCATATAAGATATGTTTATAGCAAGTAGGTCCATATGATTAGATCTTGATTGGAATGCAATAGCTAGTTTTCAATTTTAGGTAATTTTTTAATGGCATGCATTTTTGGACCAAACTTACAGGCATAAATAACTATAGAAAAGTCAAAGAGATTAAGGAATTTTTAAAGTTATATTCCATAGAGTGTATTAGAATTTTTTTGTACTTTGCAAGATCGTTTCATTTTTCGATGTAGTGATCTCAAGAGTATTAAATTTATAAATAGTACCTGTTATTTTTTATAATATGTAAAAGTCATTGCCGACCAAAACGAACCAAATCAAATATTCGATTATGTAAATGGACAGGCATGATCAAGCGATTACTTTCATTACCTGACTTACACTCCTAAAGCTACTGGTGCTAGCGCTCCGAGCCTGCAAGAAGAAACATTCGTTCCTATACACTAGCACACACAGCTTTTGTAACGACGACCAAAAAGATTGACGTGCTGTTTGATTAAGCTGTTTGCAAGGTTGTAAAACGGCCTGGGCGTTGAAAAATTACCTCATCATGACTCCAGTGTAATTTAATAGCAATTTTCAAATGAATGTATTGTGTTTTTTATTTTATGTACAGCTGTGTATTTTTTCATTGTTGTTTACACAATCAATTATGATGTAATATATTATTTTCGATGAATGTTTAAGAACTGGTAAGTCAATCATTTTCTTTGAAATGTCACTTTAGATTTTGATTAATGTTATGATATTTACAAAGAAAACTAACATTTTGTGAAACATCATTAATATTTCATAATTTTGTATTTAATAAAATTTTCCATGTTTTATAACTAGATTTTTAAATTTAAAATACGTACAACATAAATGTAAAATGAATACATTGAGATTATAATTTGGTTAGTAAAAATTTTAAAGCGATTAGATATAAATTTTATTTTTACGTACAGCAATTAAAATTTAAAAAAAAAGCAGAAAGTTCTTTTTTAATTTTGATTTTCTGTAACCATCCACTGCTAACTAATGTATAGTTATATCGCTATCTAGTTGGCCATGATTCTGGATATTATAGACCGTTTCACCATTTGAACAGTTTTGGTGCATAGCTTAAGAAGAAAGAGACAGAAGAACGTGCAGCGTATCTAATCTTATTGGTCGAGCACACAGGAAACAGTTAGTCAAAATGTATATAGGCACAGATATATCCGTCAAACTTGGAGTTTTGAGCATTTTATGGGAGTACATCTTATTTTATAGTTGATCTCAATCTTTTTCAAATTTGAAAGTTATTCTTTGATAGTTTTAAAAACTTTAAAAAAAAACACGATTTGCAATAATTATTGGAAAATTTTATTAAAATTCATTTGAGGACTCCCAAAAAATTCTCGAAACATCAAGAAGACTTGAAAACACAACAATTCAATGCAAGCATTTGTTACTTTGTGTAAATAGAGGTATCAAAAACAGTGAGTTGAGTTGTCATATTGCCAGAGGGAAGCAAGATAGATAGTTTGCATCCAACACCTAAGTGACTCTTTACAAAATCTGTGATGAAGAAAATATGTTAAAAATATTTGTGCAATTTAATTGAAAAAAAGTGTAGTGCTGTAATTTGAAAAGAGAATAATTGATTAATGTAAATAATTAATTTGATTATTCACATTCAATTAATTACAATTTACAAACGGAATTATTCATTACTTTAATTTTTGACAAAATATTACACGTTTAAATTATAACTTACTCGATATAATAGTATAAGATACCTTTCTATACCCCTCTTATAAGAACGATCTGTCAAAATACCAGCAGTACATACGTTCACCAATCAAATAAAAATCCAGGTATTTGCCGAAACTCACACTTTACAAGTAACGCTGGGCTCTCACTTGGCTTAAAATTTTAACATAGGCCACCAAAAAATGTACCTTAAAATTATCGGGAGTAAGTCCAAACTCACGCAACTCGGATTAGTTACATTACCAATATTAGGATATCCATATCAGCATAGCACTTTTCATCAAAACAAACGCACTTGAAAAATATGTTGCACTGTGAGCAATGCAAACAGATAAAACTGAGATATTATGTAAAGAGCACTGTTTCAACATTTAAAGCATTTGCCAAGACGATCAGCAACATTTATATACAACATATATTAATTGTTACATTTACAGCTGATGTCAGTGTGCAAGTTAGCGTTAAAAGTCAATATTGTGTTGTTAATTTAATGCTGGAACATCTGAAACACAAATGTTATGTACACAGTATACGTTATTATTTCTAAATCTAAAAATAAAAGTCGAATAATTACTTTCAAAAATTACTTTCAATATTATGATGAATTAAAATAAGTCTTCAAGCCTAAATTTCCACCTTAAGGTGTTTTATTATTATTTTCCAAATTTAAATAGATCTAAATTGGACGTAAACTCTCTTAAATACAAAAAAAACGACTGAATTCTGACAAAACAAGCACCAATCGAAACAGCTGATTTAGGAAACTATTCTCTTTTTGAGTGGTTTGATATTAAATTAAAAAGAAAAAAAAATATTCTCCTCAAATCTGTAATGAAGTTTTTAATTATAAATGTAATGATTACTTCGCCGAGTTTCTATAAAATATGAAGATAAAAGACAATATATCATTTTCCGATATGAAAATCCTGGTAAAATGAGGAAAGTGAATCCACTATCAAACCACTCACATAAATCGGTTCGAATCTCCAATTTTCCGTAGAATATCTCTTAATTCAAAGTTTGGAATGCCCGTCGTTTTTTCCGTTTGAAGGCTTTTAATATTTATGACAGACATACTTTATGGTAAGATATTCATCTTATCCTAAAAGACAGGTATTCGATTTATATTCTATTTTAAACATATATTTCGTTTTTCTTTGTGAAATAACTAATATTGTTTTTGTATTAAGCAACTTTAATAAAATTCATGTTGTATTTTTATAACTTTAAAATTGATGTAACATTTTGACATTAATGTTGACTTGACGTTTATTTGATTTTCTTTCTATTCTATTTTTTAGGATAAGTAATAATGTTATAGAATAATATACTAGATGAGCCCCACAGTGTTACCGGTTTAAGTTTACCCGCAGGTAACGCCGCAGGTCGAATCAAAACCTATTTTTTCAACTTAAACCATTCTAGAATCAAATAGACACAAAACAATTCATTGAAATCGGTTCAGCCGTTTAGGAGGAGTTTATTTACATACACATGCACAGAAGATGTATGTATACATTTTATATAAAGATGGAACAGAGATCTTTAAAATACACTTAATCTAATACCAATATTATGAATTTGAAGATGTTTGTCTAAACGCACTAATTTCTGGAAATATAAGTCAGTTTTAAATGTCGTCTTTCAGTTTTTCCCGTTAATCTCTGTTAGGCTAGACCAATTGCGATGATTTCTCACTGGAAAATATTTCATGATATAAAAAGTCAATCAATCAATCAACAACCTATAATGTCCCACTGCTGGGCTCGGATCTCCTCTCAGGACAGGGTTAAGGCCATACGTCCCCACGCTGGCCAAGTGCGGGCTTGCGAAGATATAAAAAGTAATTAAGGCTATTTTTATTTTGGACTGGCCTCGCATTGCGGTTAAGAATATACGTTCCAAAAGCACAAAAAGCCGCTTGATATATTTATTCTTGTAATATACCATCATCAAAAGTCGCCTTCCCGCTGGAATATCCCTATTTGATTGCAATTCCAAGTCGAGGACTCGCTTAAAGTTTTTATATAACATGACATGCGATTCCCTAAAGCATACCGGTTGTCATCCATAGTGTTATTTCTACACAGCGAAGTGTCGAGGGATGTCAACCGTGACAGCCACACCTTCTGCCTCTGATTGGGTGAGCTTCAGAGTGCTTTTTTTTAATACAAACAATAAATGGTATTCATACCCGACTTGCGTTTAATGCTTTTTCAGTTTCAGTACTCAATGTATATGTAAATATACATTAAAAGCCCACCCCGCGTTAAAAAGTAGATGTAAGTAGATGTTGTAATATATCGAAAACATTTTATAATTACCTTTTGATAACACTATTAGATTAAACGAGGATAAGGTTGAAATTTATAAGTTCTTTTCGAACAAAATCTTTCATATGAAAGTAGAAGATTACTTTAGTTCTTTATTCTCGCGCTTCACGTTCTCGTATTTTGAGATTTTTTAAGCTACGTAGCAGATTTTATTGCGGTTTTACCACTAGAGAAATTTAATGTAGTAATATATACATATATGTTTTAAGTGCTGAATAATTTAAGTAATTGAATATGCTACGATTGTGTAATATTTGTATGCCGAAAAGGCAAAACATGATTATTTCATATATGTGTATGTATACTCATGTTTTGGATAAATAAACTATCTTGTATGTTATAAGAGTGAAAAATTAGAACTTCAATTTTACCAATTACCGCTAGTTTAATATACATATCTATGTCATCATCATCATCATCATTATCAGCCTATCGCAGTCCACTGCTGGACATAGGCCTCTCCAATTTCACGCCACTTAGTTCGATCTATGGCTTCTCTCATCCAGCTCCTGCTAGCCGTCTTGCGCAAATGACGTCTGGCGTCTGGCGTCTGCGTCTTCTTACATATCTATGTATCTATATAAATCCCATAGAATCGAACATTCTGTTTAAGACCTTCTTAACTTTTATTATGTTTGGAGGCATCAATAAAATAACACTCGGTTTGTAGTCAGTCAGGTGTAATGGCGTTTTGATACAATTGTATTCTATTAACAGAATTATGATCATTGTTATTTGCTTTTAGTTTATATCGCAAACTAATTGTTATAATTGACCTAAACCTACCTACTTCAATTGTTTAATTGTTTTTTAATCCTGGACAATAGATAATCCAAAACAAGACTACCTTTGAACGTTTGTTTGAAGAACAAATATTTTTAATAAACGTATTTTTATGTTTGGCGTTCAGAAACATTCCTTAGTAAAAAATTGCCTAGGTATATGCACTTCCGAACTAATTTGTATTGAGATAATTTAACCCAGATTTATTAAGACTGATATGATTGAGTAAAAACATTCATCTATATCCTCATGAACTTTCAATAATATTAATAGAAACAATATGACAGAACGCCTCATAAATTTAATTTGAATACAATAGGTAAGTACTTGATATTCAATATACAAAAATATTCTTCCCATAGTAATAAATCAACAAAGGAAAAGTAGAACAAAAAGGAAATATATAAGTAATGCTCCTATTATATAATTGTAGCTGCGTCCATTATCTAGAGTTTAATCTCAGTCCGTAGCCTAGTTCCGTTTCCTCATCCGTCACAATGTCACTGGACGCCAGATGTCACTGGATTTCAAGTGTCAGTGAATGTGACATCTGGAGTGCTGAGAAAAACGGATTTACAGAATAATATAATAGTAAATTTTATAGGACAAAGCGTGTCTTATTTGACTTTTTAAGATTTTGTGTTCTTGTATCTCACAAATACTTATTTAACATAAGCTTATTTCGATATTATTAAAGGTTATATTTCATAGCATAATAACAATAATAATATTTTTGATATCTGAAACACAACGCTTTCTAATCCCAAACTACGCAGAGCTTGTACTATGGGTACTAGATAAGTGATATAAATACACATATACTTTTTTTATATATTAAAAAACGACCAAACTCCAAAATACATATATGCAGATGGAACCCGATATTAAAGCCGAGATCAGAAGCATAAAAGCTGCCATCAAAACAGTCAAGTGTGAGATTATATTTACTTTGGTTTGAATTAAATGAATTTTCCTATACATTTTTTCGCGCTGAAACTACCCATGAATTTGTCCATTCATCTCTAAAAGTACCTTTTGTACGTGGTCATTGAATTTATATAGTCATATATGTTATGTAAACTATATTTACTGATGTAGATTTTTTTCCTGCCTTGTATGTGATTGAGGAAGTAGCTTCACCCAATTTCCTTAACCTCGATCTTTAAACGACATCCAAGATGATACCCTTATTCGACACTTGATTTTCAGGTATTACGATCAGCGATGGTCGTTTAACATCAAGTAACACATCTTTTGGAAAATAAATAAATGGGTAGTATATTATGTCGTATTTCGACTATATTTTTTTTGTCTTAAACTTTGATCTAAAGTCTAGGGATTTTATTATTGTATTTCATCTTAACTTTATTAACGAAGAAACTAAATTCCATTAATCAAAACTTGGTAGACTATAGTATCAGATATCTAACTTTAAAGTTTTTTGTTATAGATACTTCAAACGGTCAAATTTAAGGATGGAATAGCGAATAATTCACAGGTATGATATTTAGTTGCCGACAGAGTGAATTAACTAACATAATTATGTACTAGATTACTTGCTGCTTGTATTATAGTACCAAGTATTTTTTCAACCAAGTCGTGTTAGTCATGCTTAGTCTATAACATTAGAGACAGCCATGTTTTTATGTACTAACCGGCCAGTGACATTTCTTTAGCTGATGTAAAGCATGTACAGGATCCAAGAGTGGTGGTCGCCATCGTCCGTGTAACATATATTCATAAAAACCTTTCACACACTTCCGTTTGTGAGGTTAGATGTACAAATATAGTCTTTCGTGCTTTAAATATCAATAGTTTTTATTTATTTTTCAGTAAATGCTATATAAATTCCGTAATACCTTGCTATTATGATCTGGTTTAGAGATCAATGAGTAATTTTAATTTGACCTCTAATAAAATAAATATATAATAATATTCTTTACATTGCCATTTTTCTTATCGTCTCTACTTAATAAAAGACAATATTTTCGTGTGTTTTATAATACAATACCCTAAAACGACAGTATTTTACTACCACCACTTAACTAGCTCACTGGGTTTTATCCTTTTAAGTCTCCTTGTAACATCTGTATCGTTTAGAAGCTGGGTAACCGCAACATTTACATGACGTTGAAGTCATCGTTCATGAATTATATTTTAAAGTATTTAACGCAAAATACAGGATTAGCAAGTTGAAGTGGCAGTGGGCTGGCCACATTTGCCGAAGAACCGATAACCGTTTGGGTAAACGAGTTCTTGAGTGGAGACCGCGTCTCGGCAAACGTAGTGTAGGACGTCCACAGACCAGGTGGAGCGATGATTTGCGCAAGACGGCTGGCGGAAGCTGGATGGGAGAAGCCATAGATCGAACTAAGTAGCGTGAAATTGGAGTGGCCTATGTCCAGGAGTGGACTGCGATAGGCTGATGATGATGATAATTAACGTAAAACATCAAAATGTTTAAATACTATTGTATTGTTCTAATACGCATGAAGCAAGCAATAATATTGCAACAAAAACAAACAAACCTGTGACAAAAAGGACATATCTAACTATTCTATGACGCTAAAAATTTATGTCCAAGTATATGTAACATAACTGCTACCGGACGTGCGGCCTCCAGTGACGGATATTGAACGGACGCAGCGAGGAAATGCTAATAACCGAACAAGTAATATCACGAGTTTTTATACACGTACTGTTTGCAAGTAAAGTGGGTAAGTAGTTCTTGTCAAATATTTAACACCAAATTTTAACCGCGTGTTTGTCGGTTTCCAAGGTAATTAGTAGCCTGTATGTTATATTTATGCATCCACTATATTATTGTAAAGTGCTATCTTAACCCGATCAATAATATTTACGTGAATGAATATCAAACAGATATCAACAACTCACAGTGTCCCATTGCTGGGCTCGGGTCGATTCTCCTCCACTCAAGAGAGGGTTTAAGTCCTCACGCTGGCCAAGTACGGGTTGGGGACTGGCAAGACAACGTTGTGGCTCCAACTAAGTTTCACGACTTTTGTCTTATGATAACAAACGGAACGGATTGCTTAACGTGACCTCCAATTCACAGAGATTCTCATGGTATCATGCCACCCCTCTAGGTAGTGACTGCTGCGTTATTGCTTACCATCGGTGATTGCTTCTAATCACCGAGTGCAATTGAGCTATGAGCGCCATCACAAAGTTTGGCATTTAAAGTAATAAGTAGGAAATAGAATTTATTTTGTGTCTGTCTGTTCTTCATAACGTATTTTGTTGAAATCACTTTTTACTTTGGATTTTTATATGTAAACATTTAAATACATGTATATAAAAATTAACTTATTTATATTTCAGAGATGATTTAAAGTAGAGTTGAAAATCTTAAGTTGTGTTTAATGATTATAATTGATAACTAGCGACGCGGCCAGGCTTCGCACACAAGTCTGAAAGTCACAGATCTCCTCTATTATAATATGCGCGTATTATACATATAATCCTTCCTCTTGAACAATAATAATAATTTTATAAAAATTATAATACCTTTATTGTTTCATAAATATACAGGTACAGGGTTTGATTTCTATATTCACTCTAGGATTCCCTGTATCGTAGGATCTAGTAGGAGGTAGGAGTGATACCACGGCCTCACAGAAAACCGGTGTGAAACAGCGCTTACGCTGTGTTTCATCGAGTGAGTGAGGATACCGGAGGCCCATACCCCAATCCAACGCCCCCTATCCCCCTCACCATCCCCTACCCTATTATTGTTTTTTTTCGCATTGAGGATGGTGGCCACCACTCTTGGATTCTGCTCATGCTTTTCATCAGGCAGGGCAGAGTCATTTTGGCAGCTTAAATATAAAAAATAAAAATAAAATACTAGTCTCTTGCCATCCGTGAGTTCGCATGGGTAATGCGCTGTATAATGAACGAGAGTGTGTGTTACTTTTGTTTCTATGTGTGCGTGTATGACTGTGCATGCATGTGTCTGTAAGAGTGGGTGTGTACTGTATATGTGCTTATGTGCGTGTGAGTAGTTGATGCGTGTGTGTGTCGTGATGTGTCATAGCTTACTGCTATGTGTGCATGTTGTCGTACGATTATGAAGTATTGCCTCTATTTCTCTGTATTGTACTGTAAGCTGCCTTGAAATCCGTTGGTTAGTGTCAAAGATCTAAGCGAAAAGGCAGCGGAAGCGACTCCATCCTTATAATATTTAAATAAGCAGCAAAAATATTTATAATCGTTAGAAATACGTTTCGTTTCGACTTACCTAAACTTACTTACAATATACGTATACTATATCTCCAGATCTCTAATATTATCTACGTGAACATATCCATATATTTAATCCGTCTTCCTCAAGAGCACACAAACCCCGCATACTGACGGAGCTAGTCAAACATCATAAAATATATTACTGCAGGATAAAGTCTAGTAGCAAACACTAAAAACTGCTGAGTATCTCTATAGGCTATAGAGTGTAGGAAGGGATATATCCAATCCTTCAGGGACAAACACGAGGGACCTTGGAGATAACGGTTTCGACCTTTGCAACATTTTTTTCCCTATATCTGTAGTAACTATTTCTATTTTTATTGTCATGAACATTCATTGTAACGTGATGAGAATATTACTATTACTTGTTTCATATATATTGTTTTTTTGTGTGAAAGAGACTGAAATATGTTTGTATCAAGGTATTGAAGCTTAAGTTATTAGTTTTATTGATACGATAAGAACGTATGCTGAAATGTTAATTTCAAATGAATTTAACTCAACAATTAACACCAAGCTACCCAGATTGGTGTTAACTGTTGAGTAGATTAGTTGGGTTACTAATGTACTCAACTTATTTAAGTTGCAAAAGTTACAAAGGAAGAGCTTCTTTAAGTTAGTGCTCTTAGATCAAAACGAACTCGATGATAATTTAATATCAAATAAACACAACAAGAGTCATTCATAGCCCATTTGCCCTTGGCGATAAGATATAATTATCGAAGGATTATCCAAGAAGTTATCCATTCTTTCAAAGGTTCGGCGGTACTTCAGTTCTGAACAGCTGCTTAATCTTTACACTGACCAAGTTCGATCCTGCATGGAGTACTGCAGTCACCTCTTGGACGGTGCAGCCAAATATCATCTGGAAGCTTTACTTAACTGACCAAAAACCCATTACGGGTTGTTGAATCAAACTATTCATTTGAAAATTCAAAAAATGTTAATTATTTTTAAGTTGTCACTTCTGTCGGCCGTCATCGTGACTGTACTGCATCTTTTTCCACCTATTTTAGAAGTACACATAGGCTTATATTACCTACTAATCACTGAAAACGTTTTAATAAGGCGCTCATAGCCCAGTTGCACTCGGTGATTAGAAACAATCACCGAGGGTAAGCAACGATGGCGCGGTCAGTACCTGGATGGGTGACCGCTAGTGGCATGTTACCATGAGCGTCTCCGTGATTCAGAGGTCACGTTAAGCAGTCGGTCCCGGTTGTTATCATACGATAACAGTCGTGAAGCTTAGTTGGAGGCCTTCGGGCGGCTTAGAAACATCCAACGGCAAGATTTACGTAGCCACAACGTATTCTTGCCAGTCCACAACCCGTACTTGGCCAGCGTGGGGATGTATGGCCTTAAACCTCTCCTGAGAGGAGACCCGAGCCCAGCAGTGGGACATTATGGGTTGTTGTTGTTGTTGTTTTAATAAGTAATTTTAAGTACAAAAGTGCCGTTACCGTAAGCTACTGTGCTCTAGAAAGATTTCATGTCCATACATCGTTACTGGTAATCTCAATCACATTTCTATCGATTCAATTCTTGTTTTATCGCAGTGACCCACAAAACAGCTTTAAACTAAACCGTATAAATCTAAATAATATAACATATTCTATTTTATACTTAACTTTCTGTAGTAAACCTAATTTATTTTATCAGATAAGAAATTAATTATATTTATAAGTTACAAGCGTCTGTAATCGAGGTAGTAGAGTCATGCTGATTTCAGGACGAACGGGCCGGCTTAACCGGGTTAGTACTTTCTCTCTCTCAGTAAGCAGTTACTTTTATTTTCTAGTAGGTGTATGCTGCATTTTTGCATTGTCTTTATTCAAAATTTGACCACTATTATTAGATTCTGCGTATGCTAGAGTAGATTTACTTTGAAAGGCATATTTAAAAAAAGTACTTCCAGACTAAGATCTAACGTTCAGAGAAAAGCTCCACGGCCGCAATAGTAATATAAGTTCAATTCAGACTCCACAATCAATACAGTTGCAACTGCTTGTGAATCTAATTCTTAAAGCACAAAGTTAGCTCAAAGTTATAGGCTCATTTTCGTCTTTCAAGAGTCGTTTTGAATGAAAACAAAGCTCATTCATAGATTAAAGGTCATTGAAAACTTTGAATAGGCTATAGATACTCATTGAAATACGTTTTATCAATGAACATCGAATTATTCAAGCTAAATATAATACTTTGGTATTTGTTGAGGATAGTTACCAACAGACTAAATGTAGGTGTGAAACAGTGAACAAATGGAACTGAGATTTTTGCGTTGATACTGATGATTCTTGTATAATTGAATCGAAACACACCTACTGTATTCTCTACTCTAGCTTTCCCACTGTATCTGTTTTCCTTACATGTTTCAATTTTTCTTATTAGTTTATGCCGTCTAAACACGTAGTATCGTAGGCGAAAACTTTTTTTAAAGACTCTTTTTAAGGAGAGGCGTATTACAGCTGTATTTAAGACTATACAAGAAATACGTTATGTAGGTCGGTCAAAATGTAACTAAACTTTAACCTTATAAATCAACCCTGAGTAAAATTTTCCACCGAAATCTCGATTCTTTTAATTCGACCTAAATCGAATTTTAAATCCACAACAACGCGGGGTAAATTAATTGAATCTCAACAAACTTAAGACTGTAGTATAAAAAGTAAAAGACAAATTCAATATAGAGCTTTGGATAACAAGAGAAAACCATTAAAGGTGAAAACTCGTTAAAGTTTATAATGATTTCCTATTCCACGTCGAGATTGGGAACAAGTGAGTTAACGTTCCAAGGCTGCTCGTTACACCGATGTGTAACTTTTGGTACATAAACTACGAATTTTGGAACAGTATATAATAATAATAATATATTTTATTAATTGCTCTTTCACAAATGTATTATAAGTACAGGTAATACATGCAGAACAATGTGTAATAATTATTCCTTTGTGAGAGACTTGTGTCTTTATTAGGTTGTGTTAGAGATCACCAAATACTGCAGTGTATACAAATTTAAGTTAAGTTTTCGATAAACTATTGGGTATATCGTTATACAGTTACCGGGTACCATTAGTCCAATAGAATTTAATTTTTATTTACTTTTTCAATCTAAAACAAAAAAACTGTTGAAAATACTAAAACTGTTATAAATAAATGAAGTTCATCGTAATTTATTCTATATTCTTCACAATCGAAACCTGTAGTTCTTTCTTGGTATTTTATATGCTGACAGATATTTTGTTATGTTTAATTTCAGTCTAAAAATAATAACTAAAGTGTTTAGTAGTTAGTCTTATCATATACTTTTTAGCATTTTCTATCTGAAATTGTATTTAAATGAAATCAAAATAAAGGGACTAAATTAGAAGTCCTATATATATATATACGTCTTAGATTTGATAATTTCTTGCTTTTTATCAAATATTTATATATTTTACTCATTATTACTTTTGCGTTTTTATGTAAAGCATTCAGAAATATTTTTTATAACGGTGTATAGGGCGGCCTATTTATCCATGAAGTTTGACGCAAGTTAATGAGCAATTTCCGAACGAAGCGTACTAATGAACTGTTCTAAAATACCCTCTGGACCACATTTCTCCATGAATCAAACACTCTTGAATATTATTAGAAGCTTTGAAACATTTTTACATCAATGAATATCAGAATATAAAATTTTATAAGAACAGTCTACAGCCAATAGTTTTCTTTTTATGGAATAGGTGGCAAACGAGCAGACGTATCGCCTGATGGTAAGTGATTACCGCCGGCCATGGACACCCGTAGCACCAGAGGCGTCACAAATGCATTGCCAGCCTTGGGCGGTGGGGAGGGGGATGAGGGGAAGGGTTGGATTATGGGCCTCCGGTATCCTCACTCACTCGGTGAAACACAGCGCAGGCGCTGTTTCACATCGGTTTTCTGTGAGGCCGTGGTATCACTCCGGTCGAGCCGGCCCATGCATGCCGAAGGGTGGCTCTCCCACCAAATGGAATCATATTAGTATTTAAAATAATTATTATAATCATCATAAATATTCTTTTTAAGTTTATGACTCAAGGTCAGTGGGTGCGTTTAATTTTCTTTCTCTTGTGTACTTGCAGGCACACAGTATCATGTTTAGATGAGGTTAGCTTTTCTCCACCACCCGATTGTGAGACCGGGCAACGACAGTTGCCTCGCGTCATGCCAACCTTACACAAGGGTTTATTTTATGTGATACATTTTAAAATATCTGTTGTATCTGTCTCCTAGCCTAGTAACCACACAATATTTATATCTGCAGTAAGTAATACACCGATTGTTTAAATTTTTTAAGGTCACCTGCGTTCATGGTCATTGTGTCTCTTAGATATCTCGTTATAATATATAATAGCTTACCTGTGTACGGTTATTTATTAATAAGTACTACATCTACTGTAAAAGTGATCATTTAAATCTGAAAGTACCAGAGATTAAGCAGTCACATACACTACCACTGCGCCAGCGAGGTAGTCGGTTTATCTACGTAAGGACTGATTGACACACGATTTCACATTCGAATGTAAACATTAACCATTCAGGTTTATGTTGCCAAAATAAATATAACCTAACTTAATATATCTGTACATATCTGTACAATTTAAGTCATACCAAAAATGTCAAAATGTTACATCACAAATATATTTGAAAATTTAATCTTAACTTTCAAACACAAAATTTAAGATCTGAATTGATATGAATAATTTAAAACATTCATAATTTATTATAAATTTAATAATACTTAACATGAATCATTATAGTGTGTAATGGGAACTGAAATCATTAATTACTCTTGGCGTAATTTATTGCTGCACCTGTTTCCGTTTCATACTTTACTACTTTTGCTGTAAAATTAATATTTTTAACACTTTTATTACCATTGGATAACTGTTCCTAAAATTATTATAATTCAAATTCCAAAGTCATTTCTTTCCTAAAATTTTGATTGATTTCGCTAAATTAACAAGTTTTAAAATCATTGTAGTTATTGGAAAATACCTTGCTTCTGTTTCTGGGGTCCCTGAAGTCCTCCTTCGATGCCTTCCGTCGCTTGTCCTTCAAAATCATTCGGGCGGCTGCGAACGCCATTTTGATGCTGATTAAATGTCTTTTCTTTTTGAGGGCCACTCTTATTGTACTTAAAATGTCACTCTACAAATTTAGATCACTTTAGGCAAATTTAGTGAATTAGTTACTTTAGTTTGCTAATCACTTCAGGGTCTTATAACGTATTCACAGACTTTCAATTTAATATTGACGAGTATAATTGCTTTTCAAGTGATTTACAACACTGCATCTACTTTCTTCATTCTACTTAGGTCGATATTTCTATTTACGCTAGTAATTAACTTGATTTAATTGAAACTTAACAGTTTATCGCAAATTTTGGTTGTATTAAACGACAGTAACAGTTTGTTTTGAACGTTTTTAATTTATAACACTATAATTGAACGAATTTATTTTTTGATCACACTTTACCTGAAAATGCAATTAAATTGGTTCCCAGTTATTATATAAAGAAGTTTGAAAGGTATTTTTAAGGTTCTTATTTCTGAATACTACTACGACGCTAGTACCACTGAAAGTAGTACTACGACTCTTCAGTTTAGCCGAGAATGAGTTTTTTTTTTCTAATTTATAATAATAATACTATGATTAATTACGAAGTTTTTCATAGTCACCGCTTTCAACCATACTAAGTGTACTGAGTTCAAATCCCACACTGATCAATACTTTTACTTTTACAAGCAAGTCTACTATCCGTCAGGCAAAGGAGAGCCATTTTGGCAGCTTTTAACATTATTTATGTATTTTAAAAAGACAACTCCTGCATTAGGAATATACACTCCTGTGTCACGGGGATCTTTACAAACATAGATGAAACGGACACAAAGTACACCCAGACTTAGAACAACAATTTATGGATCACACAAAGTGTTGTGAACATAAAAACAGATGTTTTCGAAAACAAAATTAGTTAACTACTTTGCAATTTTGTCGTATAATACTATTTTACATTATTTCCATTATAGTTGTTATAGAGCTCCGCAAATGCAACTAAAGCTTTCTGATATCCAATATAAAACGTATACAAAATCGTAACTGAATTCGGTATAAAAGACTAAATAAGATCGAATACTATCAGATAATCCGAAATAATTTCATACTCGTAACCGAGCCTCTGACCGCAATTTCATATAACCCAAATCCCCTTTATTGGAACCGACATGTAAATAAACTGCTATTACTGTTAAGCCGCCTTTAACCTACCATTGTTGTTTGTAATAAATAACAACACAATAAAACGTACTTGTTTGAAAACACTTTCAAATAATCTATGAATAGCTATGATGATCTGAAGCGAAGAAGATAAGTATATTTATATAACATAACCATTTTATTTCTAAGTGAATCTGAAGTCTTAAATCGCCCCTCACATTTAGGGACTTTGGAATCGGTTTACGTGGTTCTTAATTCAGTTGTATATTTTTCAGAATCGTATCGTATATCATGAATTATCTGTTATAATTAACAGTTAAAATGACGAAAAAGTCCACTAATCTCAACTGCCATGTAACTGTTCAATCATACGTGGCATACATTAGTCAAATCAAATAGCTCGTGTTTCCTGGCTTCCCGTTAGGTTCCTTTTTCATGAAATAACTTCATAGATTAAATGATAAAATAAATATCGAAGAAAAATACAACAATACATTAAAAAACGCCAAATTAAACAGATGCGACAAAACATATTAAACAGTTAATTATGGTTTACATTCGATCACCAAGATACATATATACGAGTAATATGTTCGTACGTACGTATATAACTAATAAAAATAATAAAGTGGACTAACTAAAGAGTTTTAAACTTTTTTGAAAGAACAATAACTTAGATATCGTGTAGCCAGATGCTTAAAATTTGAAAAGTTTCACCACTGAGGATCATTCCGAGCAAGTATTGTTGAAATTACTACATACAAATCAACAAATAATAAAGGGGAAAAATCATCAAAATTAAGATAAGAACCATACCAACATTATCATGATAAAAATGGATATATCTGTCTTTAAATTAAATTATTGATGAAAAGTATTCAGTGAAGAACATTGTCACCATGATGCTCAAGTGCAAGGGCTCTTACAGCACTCAACATGAGAGAAGACCCTCATATTTCTATTGTATTCTAAGGACCATCGCAAATGAGATTGAGCCTAACATTTGTTGAAGTGTTTGTTACAAAGTCTCAACACTCTCGTTGAGGACTTTTTCAACCAAGTACTATATGAATGACAAAAATTATGCCAAATGAAAATATACTTTTTACCACTGTGGAAAGGTTCAGATTAGTATGAAGGATATGTAATAAAGTTACGTCATGTAATCCGCCTTTAAATCTAAAAACAGCTTTCATAAAGTTTCGTGTAATATTTTCCAATATTTTATCTCCAATGATATGTTTTTGAGATTTTTATTTGTAAGTTTTTGTAGAATACCTTTTGTTGAAAAAGTATATCAATCAAATGATTGTAAAATATACTTGTCTTCTAAATTATTGATGCAATTTATTGATGCAAAAAAAAACACTGGCTTTTTTAAGTGAGTCTGCTTGAAGTGGATAAAATACCTATCAATTCTTAAATAAACTCCAGAGGTGAGATGGAAACCTATATTATATATCGCTATATGTATTTTTTTTATTACTTTGGCGGGAGGTTGCTAGAAGAATAACGGATTTTGCCCGTATTTCTTATAACTACTTCGGAGTGCATGATATGTAAGTGGTATGTTTCGGGTATGGAGTATTGCAAGGTTTTTTTATTGATACATATTTCATGTATGTGATTAGATTCAAGACGTCATTAAAGTCATTTAGTGTGTTAATGTGATGAAATATACATGGAGGCGGATTGACCTGCAAAATAAATATTTACAATTTTTTCTTGCATTAAATCCTATATCATCTTTACCTACATGTATTGTTTTCTCCTAGCCAATTACGGCCACGGCGGCTAGTCTCAACGGAGACCAGCCAACTACGCAGGAGATGTTATAGTGCACAAGTGTATGCGCAAACACAGATGCACTCTCTGTACTCTCTCTCTCATAATCCAATGGGACGGTTAACCGACGCGATCAGGGAGAGATCAGGCGTAGGACCAACGGTTTTACGTGCTCTCCGAGGCAGGGGGGTTCAGACCCCAACTTCCAAGCTCCGAGCTGTTATTAAGTAATAAAAAAATCAGAAAAACTCAATAACACTTTTGGCCCGACTTTAGTAGCGACTCAAGGTTTATCTGTATATTGATTAGTATGTTTTATAAGGTTTTTAATGCATGGACTCTTTGGTGCCGCTCCATAACGGCACGAATATTGATTGTACCTTGTACTTATTTATGCATTTAATCGATTCAGCTTCGTTGCAGAAAGTAATTTAGTTAGTTTTAACAGTTAGAACCATTCGTTTCAAGTACAGTCAACGTTCATTGCTTTTTTGTTATCTAGGACGGTACAAGTTATGATGAGCTCTGTGATTGCACAAATTCCTTCTTTTTTACAATACAATTTCGCACTAGGTTTATCCCTGTGAAGAGATTTTAAAAATATACACCGCACAGATTCAAAGAATAGATTTATACCGGATATTATCACATGAATTGCTAACTATGGTCTTTCGAATTTGTCATCATCATCATTTCAGCCAAAAGATGCCCACTGCATGAATGAATGAATGAATGAACATGAACATAGGTGTTTTAAAATTGTAATAGTAAGACCTGAGGATTTAATCGTTAAAAGTTGGTAAACAGAAATATAAACAAGCAGTCAAAATGAGCATCAATTGCGACACATTTGATGATATACTTTAAGTGCTTCTAAATTAAATAAAGAATAAAAAAGATGTAAATCCAACGAAATCAAGAATCTCCACACGAGTATCCAAAACTTTGGATGGCTTGTTCAGAAGTAGTGTCAGAGATATAATTGCTCCAAAGAGAATTTTAAAAGGATGATGAAAAAAAGAATTGTATTCTGTTTTCAAACGTATGCACGGAGCCTACCTACGTGCCAAAACGGTACATTCTATGAAAAAATGAAAACTCATGCTCAACTATAGCGTGATCAAATTAAAATTAAAAAATTAGAACGACCTTAAGGGTGAATTCCAATGTGTTAAAATCTCGAATCACACTGTTTGTGGCAGACCCTTTAAAACGGATCCACTACTTTATACTGGTATGAGGATAGAGCCTTACATATTTTTACCTATCCGTATTTAATTACAATTTTATATATTATAAATATTTGTTAGTGTTAACAGATAAAACATTACAACGTTTGTCGGATAAACTAGTTTTCAGCTTTAATTTAGAAACATTAATTTCTAAGGAGAGGGTCTTTACCAAAACTCCGGCACAAGGGGTATGTTTCAACCAATAATCCTTTTACACTTATGTGCGTCTATAATATAGACGTATAGGTGTGTAAGACTATATAATAAAAGACTCTATATGTTTTAGTAAATGTATATTTATAGTTTTCTATACTACTACTAGTAGTATATTCTAAAACAAAATTTCTCTGAAGAAAACAATGCGATAAATTTCTAATAGGCAGTTACAACATGACGTCTACATACATTTTGACCCAAGCACGCCAGGGTCAACTCCCTAATTGAATAAGTTGGGCGCAGCAACAACATAACAAATACATTAATTTGTACCGTACATGCGTGTTATTGGTTGTTGCCTGTCTGATAGATTGTATAATACTATTTGATCTTAAAAATATTAGAATTGTGTTCAAGAAAAATAAAAAAACTTTAAATAAAATTTGTTTATCCTATATGACCCGGGATATTTTCACAAAACTATCATCTATCATTGGGATTGGTTAAGTAGTTTAGGCGGTAGGGTGGACCCTAAATCATACATTAATAACCATAGACTGACCCCCCTCTCCTTTTGGCATCACCATAGCCGAGTAAAAAAATATATTTTATTATAATAAAATCTGTTATATAAATTTCTTTAAAATATGAGAGCTATGTTATGGAACATATGAAATGACATCATAACCTAAAAATAGGTACTATGCCTTTCTTTACTATAATTTTTCCAAATTATTAAGGTATTAAAAGGTCCTATAGCTCCCTCCCCTCTTTTTAAATAAAATCAATATATTTATATTACATTTTTAGTTGATATAATAACTATTTTTTTTAGATCGAACTAAGTGGCGTGAAATTGGAGAGGTGTATGTCCAGCAGTGGACTGCGATAGGCTGATGATGATGATGATGATGAATTATTAGTAAAAAGTTTACATAAAAAAACCAACAAAAACTAGACCAAATGCAAAAGGGATCATCACATTGATCATCAAAATCGGTTCACCCAGTCGAATGTATCACACTCGGTGTATTTTAAAAACACAATTATTTGAGACAACTTTTTATTGCCAAAAGTCTCAAATTTTGTTGTTTTTTATTTTATTTTGATGTACCCAGTGTCACTCTCACGACTAAGATGAATCTATTGACACCAATCACATAAAAATATGACAAGCCGTTTAGGCTCTCGGGCGTGTCAAAGAGGTATACATACATACATACATTCACTCGAAAAACACAACCCTCTTAATTTGGCAGTCGGGTAAAAATACAGTCGAATTGAGAACCTTCTCATTTTTTGAAGGCGGTTAAAAATAGTGTGCTTCATAGTTTAAAATTTATCATTCGTTAAAGAAAAACTATAACTATACTACAAATGATTACTTTTCCCCTTACTTTATCTGGCCGAATAAATATTTTAAAATTGAAGTGTCTATAGTAATTCCATATTAATAGCTTTTATAGCTTGAAAGTATATTAGGTACATAGACCAAAGAAAATTTGCGTTCATAAGGACTGCCGATAGAAGTGAAAACTTATAAATTAGAATGTTATTTGTAAAATTAATAATTTGACGATCAAACATTAGACGCTAACGCGAACGCGAACCCGTAAGATTTTACTCTACCAGACAGTGCTCAACACCGCCAAAGAAGTTTCGTGACGTCAGCATATACCGGTATGCTGACGAATCTTATTAGTTCACCGGAACTAATAAGATTTTCTCCAGCCAAAAAGTGCTTAACGCGACTAAAAAAGTTTTCACTCAAAAAAAAATGTTTTATTATGTCTGTTTGTCTCTTGTTCTCTTTCTCTCTTGAAGGGGTTTTCACTTCAACTGACAGATAGCTGATGATGTGAGGAATAGCTTTTGCTACTTTATTAGACCAGATTTACCCTGCAACGTAAGTCAGGGTTGCTCTTGTTAATGTAATAGCTAGTTAACTAGCAGCATATAAATATATATTTTTACATCGGAAAATGTTATCTTATATAAAACAAAGATTTACACGATAAATAGTAAACAATAAACGTAGTTTTTGTTAGCATCAGATAACCCCATCATAATACGAGTATAATCCTGTGTCTACAATCAGTATTACAAAACGTCAGTCAGAAGTAATCCTTATAGCTTAATAAAACTGCGGTTGACCTCAAATTGGCTTCACCGTACTTGCATACGGCGAGATAAGTCGCTTAAAAGGATTAGTGGTTGAAATATACCCTTTATGATAGAGTTTTGGTAAAGACCCACTCCTTAGAATTTATTGTTTCAAACTCGATTTCGATAACTACCTACATTTCTTGTCTAATATACAATATAGTAAGTTAAAGCTTTTTTCAAAAGTGTTTTAGGGAGCTGACAAATATGGGATAGTGCCATGAGGAGAGACTGGACAGGTGTAAACTTTACTAAAATAGCGGAATAAGTATGAGTGAGCTTGATGCTGTAAAATATCGCGTTCTAGCTCTATCAAGTACCGAAAATCGAGAGTATAAATTACAGTATGTCTATACAAGTTATTAATTTCAATTATTAAAAGAAAATATATATATTTTTCGTTAAATGTTATATGGAGCTAACTATACCTGTATATTTTTCTCATGCAACAATATGAATATGTCATAATATTTTTGAATAAATTAACTTTATAATATAGTGAGCTACTGTTCAAAGTAGCTCATTATATTCAGAGTTCACGACTACTAAAAAACTAAACGTCTAAAGCATTATATTGCACAAATTCAAACTAGTATTTCGCAACACGCTTTTTAACCAACAATGGGCTGGCAGTTTCAGTCGAAAAGAGTCGGAAGTCAGTTATATGCCAACTCAATGCACCCATTTAACAGTTTTCGTTTCTGATATTATAAACTCACAAAGGTCGGTTGCGATTTTTAGATACTTTGAGCTACTTAGTTATTTATGAATTTGACACATATCGAGCCGTTTTATCAAATTTTAGTCATTCATTAACAATTCGCAAGTTTTGCTTTTCTTTTCTGTCAACTCGTACTATCTTACGGCATAGAATGCATACAATAATATGAGAAAGAGGGTCATAAGTCGTAAGTGCCATAATATTATAAATAATTATCCCCCCTTGCTATTGAAAAGCCTGAAATGGCTTGCTGTGAGATTGTTTCATTTGCTATTATTTTCTTTTAATTTTTCTTGTCATTGATTTTTGTTTTATATTTCTTGTTATTTAATTTTCTTTCTTGTTATGAACTGCCTCCGTGGCGCAACGATAGGGTATGCGACTGCTGTGCTTGAGGTCTGGGGTTCGATTCCCGGGTCAGACCAAATGTTTGTATGATCTGCAAATATTTGTTTCGGAGTTTGGGTGCCTTCTATGTATATTAAGTATGTATTTCCAAAAAAAAGTATGTGTATTTATATCAATTGTCTAGTGTCTATAATACAAACTCTGCTTAGCTTGTCAGAGTAGCTGATGTCCGAAATATTTATTTATTTAATACTATATTCTACGGGCGACTGCAGTTCAAAAGATACAAGTGCGTCGCCAAGTACAATACATTAAGAATGTGAGACTACTGTATTGAAATTAAATACTAACCTACACAACCTTCAAACATTCAGAATCTCGTCACTGTACCGAAGCTAGACAAAACACGGCAATTTAATTTCTAAGTTCTCAATATGTTTTTGACACTTTCAATATTGGAAAAATGTTCCGAATCAACGTTTTTGGCGAGAATTGATTAAAAAACTTTTCACGCCCGTTTTTGCCGTCATATCGACATGGGTCGTAAAGAGATCGGGGAGTTATCGAAGAAATTGATTTCTTGTTGTCTGCGCATACATAATGTATTAAAAAAATTTAGTTATTAAATATACTTTGAAAAGTGACTTTATGGGAAAATTAAGATAATTTAATTTATTTTATAGAGCAAAGACGAACAAATAGGCCACCAGATTGTTCGTCTGCCATCACCTCCCATAGGCGTCATTATCATTTGAGAGAAATCCCCGCGTTAGGGGACGATTGGGTCTCTAGTTGTTCTTGGCTACTTTTCAAGCGGTAAACGACTTTACTGGATCAAATACTAAGTTCTTGACCTCCTCTTAATATTAACCAGTCTCTTTTGATTAAGTTTAACTACTGTAACGATGTGACAAATGTCGTCACCAATTATTCTGACTTTTCCTTAAATACCAAATAGTAAGTTAAAACACCGACAAACACAAACCCACGAAGTTTGTCTTATGTGACACTATCGTTAGTTTATCCCAAGTTTCTTTACTTAACTTTGAGTTAATTAACTAAATAAGTTACGTTCACTTAAGCCTACGTTGGTCGTACGTAATGTAATGAATAATAAAGTTTTGGTTTGAAATATATTAGATTTCTTGTGCGTAGGTTTTGGTTAACTTTAGTATAGTTATTCCCCTTTTTGTTTTATTCGCATACCTCATTTATTACTTCTCCTTGGCACAGAACATAGCTTATAATAAAATGAGTTCTTTGCACAAACTATGTTGAGTCTAAGTTTTTTACAGATTCCTATACAATTACTTTAGTATTTTTAGAAGAAATTAAGGCACATCACAATGCCAATTGTGTAGGAATGCAACATATAAAAAAATGAAGAAATAGACACCATTCGACCTTTTTGTTTTATTAATTGTCTCAGTATGTCTCTGATTTAAATCTATCAGTTCCTTTCATAATTGTATTTAAATCTTTAATGAACTTAATTTATTACTTGAAAATGCCCAGAAGAAAATATAATTTCAATAGCGCTCGAAAAAGTAATTCGTAGAATGTCATGATGTTTTTAAAATTAAACTTTTACTGATTGAAAATAGATAAATTATAAACGAGCTGGCCTCGGGAGTAAAATACACGGAATAACAGCATTGCAAAAGAAGGAAGACGGAAAAGAAGACCTCTAAAAATCTGTCTGGTCTGTGTAGGTCAAAAAAACTTTTTAAGAGGAGGCATATGTCCAGTAGTAGACTAGCATAGGTAGTACGGAAGAAATACTTCAACAAAACAATAGAATGAAAGGTCATGCAAATTAATAATAATAATATTCTCCTAGCTGATTAAGGCTACGGCAGCGAGTCTCAACGGAAACCAGTCAACTACGCAGGATATATTATAGTGTACAAGTATGTGCGCAAACACAGGTGCACTCTCTGATCCCTCACTCTCATAATCCGATGGGACGGTTAACCGGCACGATCAGGGAGAGATCAAGCGCAGGTCTAATAGCTTCACCTGCTCTCCGAGGCACGGAGGTTCAGACCTCAACTTCCACATTCCGAGCTGTTATTAAGTATTTCTATGATGAGAAAAACTCAATGACACTTTTAGCCTGAACCTGGATCCGAACCCGAGACCTCTTGATCGGCAATCGCACACGTCAACCGCTGGACCAACGAAGCAATTAGTAGTTGAATAGTGCTAGAACGATCGATCGATTTTTAAAATATTTGTCATACTTGATGGTATAAATTACTGAATAGTTCGTATAGGAAAAAAGCATTATATAAATGTATGTTAGTAATAATAACTTCATAAGATTATTCAATGGAGAATATTTGTCCTATAAACCCCTTTAAAGGCACATTAAATACAAGAAGCAAAGTAAACGAAGCTTCACCTGTCTCGGACCGAAATAGTATTGAATGGGACACACCAATACACGGCCGGTTGTCAATTACGTAAATGGGCTCAGCACTGAATGGTTTCCAACGCACGAGATCCAATAGGAGTTGTTGTTGGACTTTTACGGCTTGACTGATTTTGTGTACGCACTGCCTTTGTGCAAAGAAGTTTCTATCCTAACTAGTTTGGGAACTGTGCGTTCATTTGCTATTATGTGTATTTTTCTATTTTATATTTGTTCTGGACATTTAAATGAAGTAAGAAAACCTGCTTTTTACTCGACTGCAAAAGAAGGAGGGTTATGTTTTCGAGTGTATGTTTGTCTATTTATTTGGCATGCCCTGAAGCCTTGTTGTATGTTTATGCGAGTGGTGTCAATAGATTCGGCTTAGCCGTGAGAGTGACACTGGGTACATCAAAATTAAAAAGAAAAGCAAAGAAAAATCGTTTTTTTTTTTTAAATAATTAATTACTTGTTCATTCGAATGCATAGAATATGGGATTCACGGTATATTTATTTATGGTATAAGATGCTAAACAAGAAGGGTCGCGATGGTCAGTGACTATTATGGACCATGCACATTTGCAATTTAAGAGTCACAAATTGTGTTACCGTCCTTTGAACACCTTCTTCTCCCAACTGCCATACAGAGGGAGAGAATAATTTTGTTGAGACCTAATAAAATTGAGAAAAGAACAAGATGTCGATGATTATTGGTGTAGTGGCTATTGAACCTGGTTGCTAAGCCGCAGGTCCGTGGGTTCGATTCACACCCAAGATAATATTGTGTTATATATATACATATATCTTTTTTTAATATGTTTGCTATTGTCTTGTTAGGTTTACATTAAAGAAAATCATAAAAAACCGGAAGTGTACAATTTTTTTGGTCAACGAACGAACTACCCGTGGTAAGCTAAGACGAGATTATAATAAAAATTTTTGATGTGATTATATTTTTTTGTGTCATGTTTTCAAAAAAACTTTCAGAGCCTCTGCTTCATAACATCATAGTAATTAGTGGTAACTTAATTTGAATATGGGTTGAACATAAATTAAATCAAAATAATTTGAAAGTACTTTAACTTCAAGTAACTTTTCCAGTATGTTAAAGCTCAAATTAAACCAAAACTAATCACCAAGTTTCAAGGAACTTAATTCTTGGTTGAAACTTGACTTGCTTACACTAAGTAGTTGTTCTTGAAACGAGAGGAGGGGAGTAACTATCTCCACGGAGTTGGCTTCAAACAAACTGCTAGCTTAGTAGCTTTATGCTGCAGTGACATTATTTCGGAATTTAAGCTGTTTCTGTTTCGCTTGAAAAGTTTTAATGGCTTCGTGCATTTTTCTGATGAAAATTAAATTATTTTGATATTGCTGTGACCGCGTAATTAATAGCAATTATTTGCCTGAACACAACACACATATCCCTTTTTATTTTTATTTTTTTTATTTTTTGGTCGCATATCAATTTTCATAGTAATTGGTACAGCACTTTAGTGTAGCTTTCAATAATATTAGTATGAATTTAAAAATATTTAAATTCATAAATTTGTATTGGATTACGCCATTATTATCTTAGACTCATCATTCATTAATATACATTACATTTTATGAATGCCAAAAACAGATAGAGGATTTATTCTTTCTTAAATTTTTGTCATTTCTGTATCTTTAAAAGTTTATTTGTATGTGAAATATTGAACCAGTAAAAAGATAAGATAAACACAAAGTTAAAAGCAACATTACAACAATACGCAAGACTGCCACAAGTGATGGTATCAAAGCCAAGCTATAAACTATGCACCTTATCTCAAGAAAGTCTATACTACAATATACACCATAGACTATGCAGTATCAACTTTTGTTATATAAAACGTTTTCTATCTCGATGTATTTCAAGGAAAATTGTTTTATTAACTTTTAAACTTTCGCATTTCATTACATAATAAT
This sequence comes from Hyphantria cunea, assembly GCA_003709505.1. NCBI lineage: Eukaryota > Metazoa > Arthropoda > Insecta > Lepidoptera > Erebidae > Hyphantria > Hyphantria cunea. Next base: position 578,407 of record PKRV01000027.1, read on the forward strand.
TATTTTTACGGGAATTAACGCAATCACTTCTCCATAAGTATTACATACCTCTGATTTGCCTGACGTTTCGACCAGGTTGCACCGGTCGTGGTCGGAGTCTGAGAAAAGTGTTTTATCGTAATTTTGAGAGAAAGATATTAAAGCTATATGAAATTCAATCAATCAACAACCCATAATATCTCACTGCTGGGCTCGGGTCTCCTCTCAGGAGAGGGTTGAGGCCAAACGTCCCTACGCTGGCCAAGTGCGGGTTGGGGACTGGCAAGACAACGTTGTGGCTACGTAATTTTGCCGTTGGATGTTTTTAAGCCGCCCGAAGGCCTCCAACTAAGCTTCACGACTGTAATCGTATGATAACAACCGGGACTGACTGCTTAACGTGACCTCCGAATCACGGAGATGCTCATGGTAACATGCCACCAGCGGTCACCCATCCAGATACTGACCGCGCCATCGTTGATTATCCTCGGTGATTGTTTCTAATCACCGAGTGCAACTGGGCTATGAGCGCCTCCTATATGAAATTATATAACTTTTAATAAATTTCATAAAATTTACACCGTGGGAGAGCCACGCTTCGGCATGAATGAGGAGGCTCGACCGGAGTGATCACGGCCTCACAGAAAACCGGTGTGAAACAGTGCTTGCCCTGTTTTTACCAAGTGAGTGAGGATACCGGAGACCCATACTCCAAACACTTCCACAGCTTCCGCCCCCCCTATCCTCCAGAGCGTGTCCGGCACACGCACTTGTGACGCCCCTAGTATTGCAGATGTCCATGGTGGGGGCAATCTCTTACCATACTACTTCTGCCTGTTTGAGGCCTATTTCATAAAAAAAGTTATGTATATTACAAATGAGAAAAAATATAGTTTGTAGGGGACTGGGACACTTGTCCCAGTTTGTAGGGTATCCCTCACTAGGTTTACTTGTGCCAAGCGTGAAGAGTGACATCTCAAGCCTTTTATTTTAAGAATTTTTTTTACGTTCACATGAAAAATACGATGTTATAAGTTTAAGATTAAGATGGGTATCTGTATATTTATTTAACTGTATGTATGTATGTATATCTCATTGTAACTGTAATAGCTCCAAAAGGCAAAATTCTTTTTTCTCGATCTCTCTCTCGAACTCGAACGAAAATGTTATTAATCAAATTGAAATAAGTATCCGCGCTCGCTTACTCAATTATTAGATCGCTCTTTTTTAAATCACCGAAGGAATCTTTACGTCAGATGTCTTTTCACTTTCTCATATATACTCGCTTATTTCATTATAACTTTAAAATAATTTGGTTGATATTTGCATTAAGTAGATTATATTTAAATATATTATTGGTATTTGCCTTAAGTAAATCTAATTCTAAACCTAATTCTAGTTAATATGATTTATAGATGGGCTATTTATTTAAAAAAATACTTTATCTTACTGTAATAATTTAAGGCCACAGTGTACTAAAGTTATCCCTCCACTTATAAGAGATTGAAAAATATACAATAGATCTTGAATATTTTTTCCTTGACTTATGTTATGTAAATGTATAATATCAAACTTCCAGTACCAGCGCACATTCAGTCCCATTATGATCCCGGCTCCTTTAAGCGGGGCATGTAAAAGTATCTCACTAGGCCGCCATAGTATAGGTCACCATGCTGCATTATACATATTTGCATTAAGGATGGTGACCATCACTGGATTCTGCTCATGCTTTTCATCAGGCAGAGCAGAGTCATTTTGGCAGCTAATATATATAAAAAAAAAGTTTGAAATACAGTTATAGCTCATGATCTTTTAAGGTGCAAATGTTCAGGATATCATAGAGATATTAATTTCACACAACAAAGGAAACAAAGTTGGTATCTTTTGAATTATGGCTCCCCAGTTATGGAAAGGAAACTTATCGGCCCCTTTGCAATAGTTGCTATCAAATCGGTGGCCCTTTATATAACGATGTTGTATATTGGAAAGTATAGAGAAATATAGCATACATAGAACGCCTTTATTTACATTCGATCATAACGAAACGCTTTTTAAACAAATTTTATAAAGCTGAACGTTTTCTTTGTTTGTGTGGCTTTACACGCTGATATGAAAAACTACTGGTTTGAATAAAAAGTTTAAGTTTATCGCAGAAGATTCTATAATATTTCGCTACCAGTAGAAGCAAAGAATCCAAGGGAAATGTTACAAAATCGAAACATATTTATTCCTCTTCGGAGACACAGATGAAGTTGCGTTAACCGTTGTTACTACCCGACTACGGCAAAGCCAAAGAAGGGTTATGATTTTGACAGGCTATGTATGTATGTATTTTCAGATGTTCCCTTATAGCTTCTCAACTACTTATTAGAATTGGACAAATGAAGTATCGTAAGAAGCGTTACCATGGCAGAGCCACGTTTTGGCATGAATTGCTCGACCGGAGTGATACTACGGCCACACAAAAAGGCGTGAAAAAAGTCAATACATTGTTTTAAAAGCTCCGTATTTATTAAATTAATTATACATAAAAATATTTAAAAAAAATAGTAAATTACTATATACTCTTTATAACACTTACAGTTTCTATACAGGTTATATGTTGTGCTAAGTGTTTAAGCCACCTGCCAGCTTATTTGCTACATTTCATTTTTCGTTCTTTCAAACAAAGTAGTGCCTTCGTATTTCTCGGTGTGTGTGTGTGAGTGCATCTTCAATTACTACAATGTCCCAGCTTGCTGACATTCAAGCTGCTCAGAGCAGTCTAGAGGAAAGTTTCTCCAAGAGGATGGCTCAGCTAGAGGCTCAACTACATACTGGAGGTAATGCAAAGGAAACAGTTGCCCGCGTCTCGGAGGAATTTAGAACATTCCGGGGTCTGATGTTCAGCATGTTGGGTCTGCTTCGCAAACAAATTAGCGAGTGTGTCAAAATGGTAGATGTCATGGAGACTCGTCATAGACGTAAGGCGCTTATCGTTCTGGGAGTGCCTGAAGCTATTAAGGAGGACTGCACCAAAACCNTACGGCGCAATCAACGAGCACTTACTTTCCTATTTTCATTTCTTAACTCATCATCGTTACCTGCCTACCTTGCTCCATATTTCCGATACCTGTGCTCTAATCACGACAGAAATCTTCGTTCAGTTAATAATCTGCTTCTCTCATGTCCCTCTCACAATTCTGATTTCGTGAACTGTTCGTTCTTTGTTCAAGCAGTGCTGCTCTGGAATGCGCTCCCGCTCGAGGTCAGGATGTCCACCAATCGATTTACCTTTAAAAAGAAGGTACACGAGCTTCTTCTAACTGAAATGGCAGAACAATCTAATCCATAACATACCTCACGTTACAGGGTTTTATAGTATATAAACAAATATAGTATTTATGTATATGTTAAACTATTATATATTTGCATATATTTATATATGTACGTTATATTTAAGTCTATGTATGTGTGTATACGTTCAAATAAATTGTGAACTGTATATGTCTTATAAGTATGTAACCTCTCTGTGCACCTACCTTACAAACTATCTACATCACCCGAAGGTTGACTGGAAGAGAATGCCCTGGGCATTAAGTCCGCCGATGTACAATGTAGTGCATAAAGTTTATAAATAAAAATAAATAAAAAAAAACCGATGTGAAACAGCACTTGCGCTGTGTTTCACTGAGTGAGTAAGGATACCGGAGAACTATACCCTAACCCCGCACACCGTCCCCCTCCTCATCCCAAAGTCCTACAACGCATTTATGACACCTCTGGTGTTGAGGGTGGCCACGAGCAGTGGTAATCGCTAACCGTCAGGTGATATGTCTACTCCTTTGCCCCCTATTTCATAAAAAAAGTCTTTATTTTCCGCTAGTTATAGGCTATATGACGTGTCACTGAATATAATAAAAGAATAAATAAGTTAAGCTCAGTTTACGCTACATATTGCATTACCTAAGTATTTTTAATACAACTTTAGTTAAAAGAGGTCATCTTTCGGACATCTATCAGACAACGCCATCCAATAATGAGGTAAGCAGAGCTTGTGTACTACGGGTACTAAGCAACTGATATAATATATATACGTACATCCCGTGACCCGAGTTAGTGTCAAAGCTCGTTATTTTTCTATGCTTACGGGTTACCAGGAACTTAAGTTAACAGCGTCACCTGAAGCTAAATATCCATAAATCTTTTAGTAATATAATCTTTTATATCAAAATTTCACATGATCAAAACCGTTTCCAACCAACTCACACAGTGGTTTCCTCAACCAAACCCTACAAGCACCGCGGAGCCGTTCCCACAAATAGGAGAATATCATTCATCAATACAAAATTGGTGGCGAAATCTAACCCGTCACGGCGAGTTGAATCAAGAATATTAGAAAAGGGTTGAAACCCTTCCCTCGTCGTAAAACGCGCCTTATTATAATCTTCATTGATTCCGGACGAGGCACTTACATTTTAGGTCGGATTTCCTCGTAGAGGTTAAGCCGAGCTTTATTTTTATATGCCAGTATATTCTTAAAATATAATTTATTTTATAATCGCATTTAAAGCGTTTTTAACGTTTTAAAGAAAAAGTTTTTGACAATAACGGTATAACGACAATGTGCGCATATCCATAAAAAATAACTATTAACTAACTATAATTTAAAACAACTCATGTCTGTTAAACTTTTACATCTAAACTGCTGCATCGATTTCAATGAAATTTAGTATGGAGATTCTTTGGTTCTTGAGAAAGTGCATTTGCCGCGATAACCGACATACATGCGGATGTAGTCTCAGCTAAAATCTAGTGATATTAATACATATATACTTTTTTTGAAATACATACATATTATGCATTGAAAACACCCAAACTCCGAAACAAATATTTGCAGATCATATAAACATTTGGTAGGACTCAGGAATCGAACCCTAGACCTTTAACACAGCAGTCACCACACGCACACGCTACCATTGCGCCACCGAGGTAGTCCAGAAGATAGGACAGAATGTTATGATTGCACAAAGAACTAAGATAGATTAAATATTATATAGTATTGGTACACAATTATAATTGCGTATGTTCTACATAATATATGTATAGTTATAGGTGAAACTAAGGGGTGTTGAAGTTAAATCTAAAGAAGCAAGGAATGCGAAATTTTCACTAAATGTTATGTTGTTCTAAATGTTATGTGTTAATACTAAATGTTATGTGTTCATGTTTACAATAATAATTATTAAAATTAGGCTAAAATTTCCAGAGATACGAGAGTTAATACAAAAAAGAAATTTAAGCACTACAGCTCTTTATGTTACATTAGATAACTTAAAAATATTTGAAACCATAAAGACACACTTGTGTCTAAATTGTAGCGCAAATAATATAAAGCTCATAAGAAAACAGCAATTACAGCAAAGACTCTAAGTACAAAGACAGTTTATCATCTTCTCTAAAAGACATATTTCGTAAAAGAAAAAATGATTTATAAGTTTGCATAAATTTCGCCTTATCATTCCTCAATCTCTCAAACATTTTTCTCTCATATTTTACCGCTTTTCCATCACATTTTTACCCTCATAAATAAATTCTTTTAACTCGACAGCCGCAGGCCACATATACCGTTCAAAACTCACATAGTCTCGGTGTTATGAGTCCCTCGGAGGTAACACTTCATGCAATACGCAAGGTAAATCTCACTGGGAGTGTAGCTACAAACGCATTAAGCCCAAGAGGGATAAAGTTTTTATGTTACCTTAAATTGGCCGTTTATTTCTTTTCTGTGCTTTTAATATAAAAAAATTAGTTGGAAATTGTGTAATTGGGCCACCAGCTATGATTAGCTAAACCTGGAACTGACTTAAGAGCAACTAGCTATACTCGCGGCTTCGCTTGTGTGAATAGTTCTTATATCGTTTTCACTTTGTTTTTTATATTTTACTTAGAAAACTGCGCGAAGGAAAAAATATAAAATACTAGAAAGGGAATAAACTGTGAAACAACGAATATTATATATTTATAGATACAAAAAAAGTATATAAAACGATATCACCGTTATCTGTAAAGCAATGTCTATTATTCTGTTTTCATATTTTTTTATTCATGAATAATTAAAAAAACATTATCTACACACAGACATAAAGAGATGCTCTTTCTTAAATCATGTAGGATTTAAGGCGAGAGGGAGTTGGCCCATATTAGTTTACAACAGATTTAGCAAAAATATATATTAACAATCCAGCAAAAACAAACACAACAAAACATTAAGTTAAACAAAATGACTTAGAGCAGGCAAGCGTATATACAAAGTATAATGGACATCACAACAGCACACGCTGACGTACTACCAAGGTATGTTGTCCATTAGAAGTTTTATTACCACAGTTATACTCAAAAGTCAACAAATTTGAAAAATATCTTTACATCCAAAGAGACATACAAAGAGGGGTATAAAGAATTGAAAAATTTCATATATGAACAATATTACACCACTTTAAGTTAAGCCATTACACTACAAAGGTAACCCTGAGTCGATTTCTGCTTTCTATTTAAGATTAACATTGATATCCACAGTGTGAAAAGCAAAAACCCAGTGAATTTCAAGCACACCCATTGACGGCTTTTAACAAAGCATTTTCAATCTACGACCCACACGTCATTACCGGCTGCCGGACCTTCTGTCACGTGTACCAGCGCTATAGCACTTTAATGTTCCCTTAGTTAAATGGGGCAGGTGTATTTGATGTACTTCTGGTTATTAACTACCATGGACTTATTATATTTCTAAATCCTCCAGTTTTTTTCTGATTAATTTTGTTGCGGGCTCCAAGACAGTTTATTTTTTTCCTGGGACTTCCTGAGTGTCATAATACGGTGTGTTCGAGGGTGTGTGGGCGGGTTTAGTCCCATTTTAAATTGCTTGTTTTAAAATAGAGGCAAACGATTAGAGAGTCCACTTGATTTTAACCAACTTTCATTGCCCTTGGAGACCTATAATCTTAGATTTTTTTAAAAGTATGAGCCCATATAAGTGTCTCTTTGCCTAATGAAAAGCATAAGCAGAATCCAAGAGAAGTGGTCATCATACTCATTTCGAATGGGACAATACAGCATTGCGTCCAATTAAGATGGTCCTGTATCATTGGTCCTCCGGTCTCGCACTCACCAACGAAACACGACAGCACGAATTTCACTTTACATTAGTTTTTAGTGAGAAGGTAATACCGCCCCGGTCGAGACGGTTTGTTCGTAGTGAAATCAGCGTAGTTCGACTATCTAGAGATGTGATCTAAAAGTGGTTTAACATAATTTTCAGCAGGGCTATATCGGTTTAGAGACAAACAACTTCTGACAGGCCTGTTGATATAGTAGTTAGTAATTTTCACTGCTAAGCCAAAGGTCCTGTGTTCGATTCCCACCCAGGACAAATCTATCCATAATATACCTCTATTTATAAATATATGTGTATATTTATCTATTTACCACAGTACTAGGCTTTGCCTAGATTGTATTTAGACGGCCATTTATGAGATGTGTTAAGGTATTACTATTAATATTATTCTCACCAAACCAAAGCCAATCACTTCATATAACAAAAGTTATAAAACAAACAAAGGTATACTGAATATACAGTCAATATTTTGAAAACAAAACAGAATTCATTACTGTAACAAAAAGTTAAATTCAAAATGAATATTCAACAACAAATTAGAAGTTAAACGCTACATCAACTTGTGAAGTATAAATTAATCGTGGCTGCGGAACGAGTGGCGGACTGAAGAGTCAAATGACTGACAAACTGAGCCGACATTTTGATGGCGTTGTTTTAACTTTATAATTATATTATCAATGTTAAATACTATTGATGAGGCATTTGATAGAAGTGGAACGTTTCATTTGATCGTAATCTGTGTTAACTGTCTTTTCAATCAAAATATTAATACTTTAACTACCAAAATACGTGAACTGTATACATTTTAACTGACTCCATATTGGGTATGTAACCTCTGTGCACCTGCCTTATAAGATTGACCAGAAGTTTGACTATCAGAGAAAGTCCGTTGTGGTGTGTGTACAAACTTAGTGCATAAAGTGTGGAAACAAATAAATTACATACCAACTCGTCTCGCCTATGTTCGTAAAAAGGAAGGCAGTTATGTATTAGTGACCATTTTTAACACCGTTTTGTTGTAAAAATCATTGTAGTATCGAATTAAGATTCGATTTCTTAAAGATGCTATTTTTTTAGAAAGAGAGTTTTCCGATTTATAATGAATCAATTGAAGTGTCTGTTTGTACTTTAAAACTAAAAGCCTTTTATTAAATACTTCTTAAAAGAAACTTCAATTTTATATATTTTTGTAGATATATTTGCAATAGGCCACTGACGATGTAATGTTTGTACATGAAGTTATTGATAACTATTAATTAAAGATACACTATAAGTGAAGTAATGAACTATAAATAATTGCAAAGAACACGGCCCACTATTGCTAAATTACTTTCTGAATGAATGTAACAAACATCTAATATTTTAAAGCAAAATTCTACCGCTAAATGTGGAAAAATGATTCAAAGTCAACAAATAATATTTTACGTGGTTGTAAAATTCTCTGTTGCGGCTGTTTCTCACTGATAAAAGAATACCACTGGTGCATTTTTCATTGCAAAAATACCGCCTGAAAATTCTAGTTACTGAATAACTGTTCTTTTTTACCAGTGTGAAATATAACTGGACGTCACGTTTACTTGTTTGTGACAACGAATAAAAACTGTTTTATAAAATATTTTATCATTGAGATGAAAGACACGTGTTTGGTAATTTACGACGAGTAAACAGCTTATGCCGACATAAAACAGTAAGAAAGAATTAATGTAAGTAGTTCTAGTTACAAATTAGTTAATGTTTTTTTTTGTTATTCGTAATATATGAACTTAGAAATGGAAATTATTTTCTTTATAAAATATGTATTGCGAAAGAATCAAGCTAGAAATATCTTTATTTCAATTAATTTTTTTTAACACTCCAATCATCAGATAGTTTTAGCAATTTAGAAGTAATGATGGAGTTAAGAAACTACTATTTTATTTTAGCATTTACAAATACACAATATGTACATATGTTTTCATGTATATTACTTAAATACATAGTTTGAGTAGTCAATATGTTCCTAATGCGGGCGTTGTCTTTTAACTGAAAAATTGTTTTAAACTTTACCTGTGTTCGGATAAGTTGCTTAACCAGCAGCATAAAGATAAATAATCAAGATATTTTCCATTACATTGCAAGCACAGAACGATCGTATAAAACAAAGACTATGTTCACATGTCATTGTACGTACTGAACACTCTCCTCACCTCTCATATGTACGCATTATCAACAAACTATAATGTCCCACAGCTTGGCTCGAGTCTCCAATCAGGAGAAGGTTAAGGCCATACGTCCCCACACTGGCCAAATGCGGGTTGGGGACTGACAAGACAACGTTATGGCTACGTAATCTTACCGTTGGATGTCTTCAAGCCGCCCAAAGGCCTTCATCTAAGCTTCACGACTGTTATCCTATGATAACAATTGAGACCGACTGTTTAACGTGACCGCCAAATCACGGAGACGCTCATGGTAACATGTCACTAGCGATCACCCCCCTAGGTACTGACCGCGCCGTTGTTGCTTACCCTCTGTGATTGTTTCTAATCATCGAGTGCAGCTGGGCTATGAGCGACTCACATGTACGCAAACTCTGCAATATTCAATAACACAACCACTATACATAATGCATCTGTACAATTGTTTTCAAATTCATTGCAAGTTCCGCTTCTGTCGCGGTTTTCGCTTTAATTGTCAATTAAAGTCCTTGTACGGCTGCCAACATTTTATTAAAAATTGATCTACAGTATTAAAGCTCTGTAAACAATATGCCATTAATGGCAAATGTGGCTTTGTATCTGTTTGACTCTTTGGATGGCTTTTAAGTTGATAGTGGTTTATATTAATACTGCAGTTGTTTGGTTTTAGTATAAGTATCATAGTTTTATTAGTTTTGAAGCGACGTTTTCGTGAATGAGTTTTAGAAATTTTTTACGATAAAACGATGAACGATAAAAAACTTGAAAATAATTACCATTTCTAGATTGTAACATAGGTATTATGACTTGTATAAATTAAGGATAAATTTTCATAAATATATAAAATACAAATATATATTGACGGTAATTATATATTCAATTGTATATTAGTTTCGGAGTTTGGGTTGTTCTCTATGTATTATATGTATGTATTTACAAAAAAAGTATACATGTATTAATATCAGTTGTGTAGTACCCGTAGTGCAAGCTCTGCTTAGTTTGGGACTCGATAGCGTTGTGAGTTAAATGTCTGAAAATATTTATTATTATTTATTATATTAAAATCTATGAATCTAAGATGTTACGAGAAAGTGTAGCCTTACAAAAACCATTATAATACCAAATATTAACGAAAAAACTCATTCGGGAACTGAATCAAATTGAGATGGATCCACACGGGAAGCACCAGCTTTCAAATGAAAAAAAGAATCATCGAAACCAGTTCATCCAGTCGAAAGTTCTTATAAAAAGTAATACAGTAAAATTGCTAATCTCCACCTTTTTAAGTCAGTTGAAAGCGATTTGTACGGTACTTTTTTCCTTGACAATTGTTTTTTTATGTTAAAAGTGCTAAATGAGATAGCACGTGCCTAGATTAGTTCAAACCTCAATTCAAATGATTTATTCTTACAAAATTATATTACGGATTTCATTAAATAAATTTTGTGACGTTGCAGCGTGGGTAGAGCATATTTAATATACCGAAAGAGCGTACGTACAAAACAAAAAACACAATATGCATATTATCAAAATCTGTTATGCTAATGACACTTTATGAAATTTTGATACAAATAATGGTGCGATTGATTGATAATACAGTCATGCTTATATAAATATACCGTAATCGAAGCGTTTATTAAAGTAAGTAGTCTTTAATACAAAAGTATCGAGGCGTATACTTCTTCAATGACTTGCAACTCTTTAATAATGATTGACGAGATATTAACTACCAAATAAACCCTCTACGGCACGCGAACTTATAACCGTAATGACTAGTAGATTGGTCTAATGGTTACTGATTCTTATTGTTGAGCTCGAGATTATGGGTTCGTTTCCCACTTAATGTTAAAATCCCCAACCCGCACTTGGCCAGCGTGGGGACGAATGGCCTTAACCCTCTCCTGAGAGGAGACCCGAGCCCAGCAGTGGAACATTATGGGTTTTTGTTGTTTGTTGTTAAAATCTGTACATGATTACTTCTTACATATCATATATCTATCTGATCTCTAACTCAGCAGAACCTATGCTATACAATACTGACCAGTCTGCCACTAATAAAAAATAAAAAATAAATAGCCCTGATTGGTGTTCACTTTTTTACATTACATAATTTGCCTACTTACTAACCTATTTTTATTTAATTATTAGCAATTAGATGTTTAAAATAAAAATATACAAAATATACTTAACTATACACGTGTTATCGAACCGACGGCTTAGAAATTAGGGTGAACAGCCACTAATCCGTTTTTGAAAACAGCAGACTCAACTTTCATAAATAATGCAGAATATTACCTACTAAAGAATAAAGTATATGAGGTAGATGATGTCATTAACTCGAAGACAAGCTCAAAGCTCAAGCGACCAAAGCGAGCTTTCTACGAGAGAGTGGAGCGTCAAAACTGACTTTATATGTAAACGAGGGGAATAATTTCTTTGAAAATACAGTGAATATATACTATCTTATAGTTTCAAAAGAATTCTGCATAAATTATTCATACTATTTTAAATGTCAATTTGATTACTGTATGTTTAAAAATCAAAAAGAAATTCTCTGTTAAAATACCAGGTTTAGATAATGTTTTCTATGCATTCGTTTCTATGCATGTTTTATTCCTCATTTCCATGAAACAAATCTGACCGGCGTACTGGACAGGAGTCATAGCTTCTTTTTTCGATACAAAACAGTCTGTTATTTTTTTCTGATGGAAATCTTCACACATTCACGTTTAAGATTCACATACAAAAACATTTAACTGTCGCTACGAACTCTTCACAATTTCACACATAAACACATTCTGTGTCATAGCTGTGTAATGTATAGGACCATTGGGGCTTATACTTTGAGGGAGAAGAACGCCTGTATATGACTATTCCCTACCGTGTTGCTCTATGCTCATTCCTAACCAATGAAATTACAACTTGCTACAGTAAATTGTGATAGGACAAAGTTAGTTAGGAATTTTGCTATGAAAATCGATTCTTGAATTATTAATGTGAAAGTAATTATATCTGTCCTGCATTCAAAGACAAACCCTGCACTGATTTCAATAAAATTATGGCGGTATGGAGAAACTTTGATTCTTCAAAAAGGACATAGGCTACTATTTATTGCTATAACCGACAAACACGCGGGACGAACCGCCGGCAAAAGCAAGTCCATTTATAAGTGCTTTCCAGTTGGGTTTCCACATTTTCATTTTAACCCAACTATCTCCACTAAGATAATACTAAATGTAAAAATACAAATTACTATTGTTGTAGTATTTACACTGGATTTCTGGATAAAAGGCAACCCTTTCATTAACCGCCTTATAAAGGACTGTTTAACTTAAGCCAAACAAAGGCCCCTTTACTTAGGCTAACCGAATGTAAATTCTAACACTCCTTTGCGAATTATGATTTTTTCTTTAGGAGTTAGTCAAATTATTTTATTAAATTTTATATTATACATGTTTTATTATAAAATGGTCATTGATATTGCTTAGTTTAACACTAGACTCTGGCACAAAGAGAAAAGACCGTACTCCTTCTTAAAAGGCCAGCAATGCATTTGTGACGGCTCTGGTGTTGCGGGTGTACATCAGGTGATACGTCTGCTCGTTTGCTGCTTCTATCCAATTAAAAATAAAACATTAATATACTTCATCAGTTGTACTAGATGATGTTCTGTGTCCGATGTCCGAAAATATGCCTTTTCCCAACTTTATTTGGGGTCGGTGCAATGAGTTTTCTTCCTCCATTCTCCTCTATCACGCGTCAATACACTGTTTACTCCGTTCTTGGCCATATCCTCTTTTACGCAGTCCATCTATTTTCTCTTTGGTCGTCCTCTACTCTTATATCCGTCAACTTCCATGCATAAAACTTGCTTAACTACATTTTGCTCATCTCTACGCATTACATGTCTATACCAGGTTAATCTTTTTTTTTTTTATATTTAAGCTGCCAAAATGACTCTGCCCTGCCTGATGGAAAGCATGAGCAGAATCCAAGAGTGGTGGTCACCATCCTCAATGCGAAAAAGAACAATGCAGCATGGTGACCGACACTATAGCGGCCTGGGGGGAAGGGGGATGGTGAGGGGGATAGGGGGCATTGGATTAGGGTATGGGCCTCCGGTATCCTCACTCACTCGATGAAACACAGCGTAAGCGCTGTTTCACACCGGTTTTCTGTGAGGCCGTGGTATCACTCCGGTCGAGTCCGGGCCCATTCATGCCGAAGCGTGGCTCTCCGACGGTAATATTTTTTCGGTCTATTTTTTTCTACTTTCGCTACTTAAATGAAATGAAAATGTAGCAAAAAATACTTAGAGTAGTTGATTGATTACAATTTTTAATTGAGTAATATTTTTAATTCCTATCTTCTTATGTAGATAAAATATATGAAGAAAATACAAAGAAAAAATAAAGTGAAAAAGCAATAGAAAACAATTAATGATTGTATTAATATTTAAGTGACTTTAAGATTTCAATGATTTAAGAGTTTTTTATGTATAATTTTGACATACATAATTTTGACTAAATCAAGGTTAGTTTTCTAAGATTTGTTCAATTTATTTGATTTAATTTTATTTATTTGTTTTAATATGTCATTTGTGAGAAACAAGACATAGTTTATTGTGATGTAGCTTAATATTAGTTTTGTATATGTTATTCAGTGAATTAGTCTGTATCTGCTTTACTTTAAATTTGTGAATAATAATAGCCGCTTTAACCGCACTGAATAATATGCTGTATTCGCCTGTAATTAGTCGAAGAATTGGAAGGAGACGCTACTACACTTGTAAACTTCTCATTATATTATTCTGACTGTTGGTGATTCTACACTAAATAAATAAATAAGTTAAATTTAAAAATACTTTTTTAAAAGAGCAAAGTAGTGTAAATACTAACGACATAACATTAAGAAAAAATAAATAATAATCGGAAGTGTAAAGAAAAATAGTGGCTCATTTTTAATCAATCCTGCGAAGACATGAGAACATTTTGATATCAAAACTAGACCACGTACCTATAATTCAAGAGTAATGTTCAATTTGTTCTACTAGGTCACCGTCTAAGCCATAGTATGTGATGAATTGAACAGTATTAGCGTTAGGAACCATCAATCGTGACGTCACTGTGATGAAATATGATGACGTAGCACTCTTGCCAGACGACTGCCAAGTCACGCCCTGTGAGAAAACGCTCTGGCTGTTCAACGGCTCAGTTATAAGCGTATCAGGCGGATTGAATGGCTGGAATGTTAGCTTTTAATCAGTATTCTTTCGTAGAATATAATAAAATGAATTATAATAACTAAAGTCATCAAATCCCTCCAGGTAAACTATCAACCAGATTTTGGGGGGCCAAAGATTGTTATTCTGATAGTTTTCTGTCAAATAAATAAATAAATATAAATATAAATATTTCCGACTTCTAACACACAACGCCATCTAGTCCCAAACTAAGCAGAGCTTGTATTATGGGTACTAGACAACTGATATAATACTTATATACTTTTTTTTTTTTTGTAAATACATACACATCATACATAGAAAACACCCAAACTCCGAAACAAATATTTGCAGATCATACAAACATTTGATCCGACCCGGGAATCGAACCCGAGACCTCAGGAACAGCAGTCGCATACGCTACCGCTAGGCTACCGAGGCAGTCAATCAATCATATTTCAATCAATGAATCATAGAAATAGATATTCTTCATTAGAGTTTACAATACATAGGTCTGAAGTCCAATTACAACTATAAACAGCGTTTAATGTTACAAATATTCATCGGAAAATAGAGAGGAAATAGTGGTCACAAAAACACAAACTTCACCTAATTTAGATTCAAACACCCGTGTGATAAATATATCGAAAAAGATATTTCATCATAATATTGGAATGAATAATGACGATTGATAAAATCCTTCCATATTTCGTTCAGTCACGATGTTCAGCCTACCTACTGTTAATCATCTCGCGAACTGAGAAATTATTCTGAGAATTTATTTCGATGTCTTTTACATAGAAATATCTTGCTTTATAATATTACTAGCTTCTACCGCGGCTCCACCTAAGTGTATTAATTATCGTTATAAAAAATAGGCTATGTCCTTCTTTAAAAAATAAAATATTTGCATGGAAAATTTCATTAAAATCAATGCAGCGGTTTAGCAGTAAAACCTTTACAGACAGTCAGGCAGATTCAAATTTAAAAAGTTGATAAAGATTCTAACATGCGAGCTGGAACCTATATTTGAATTGTTAGATATAAGAGAATTAATGGAGAATTGCCGTAGAGACTCTGGGCAGTTGTGGATCGGATGCCAAAAGTTTGATTGCGGAAATTGGTCGCTGCATTACTCTTAAATGTGGTGACTCCCGCTCTGGTTCGTTCCTGATGCAGAGGATGGCCGATGCTATCCAACATGACAAAGCTGCTAGTGTCATGGGCACTTTTTCGCCAGGAGCGACCCGGGGTGGGTTATTATAATGACATGAAATGTTTGATTGTATTTGGTTGATTTTAAATATTTGTTTTAAGATACAAAATTATAAAACACAGTACAACTAAAAAATGAAAGAATTGATTTATTTAGTTATTTATAACTTCTTAAATATATTTTTGAATTAATGATGTAACAGCTGTGATAGAATAGTCTTGAATGTTAGCCTTCGGTTTTACTGGCGATCCCAAAATTGATAATTCTGGCTGCTTTTTTACTCGGGAATTAAGTATCATTATGCAACATTTCTGATTTACTTTAAATAAAGCTTCTTTTAAATAAATTTAATCATTACGTAACTGCATATAATATAATTATTGGTTTCCAGCAAAGTCAATACGAAATGTGATAGTTTTGTCAGTCTATGTATGTATGTTTGACTGTAGCAATCAAGCTTACCTATCCGATTTTAATGAATGCGTTGTTAATACATTCATAATAATACCCCTGGTAACAAAGGCTATACTAATTTATCTAAAGTTTTTAGTAGAGTTATACTTTTTGTTTTTTTTCTAGTGAACTTTCCTTTTCTAATATAAGTGTACAACTAAAACTAGTACGTTTATTCTGTTTAAAATGAAAAAAATATGTCAACTATTAAAAAATCATCCCTTGGGACAATCAGAATATTATAAATTAGGTGACGTCCCCTTTATAATAAAATTACCGTATTGTTACCTGTAATTTGAAGTAAAAACGCGGGTGATAAAATAATAAAATTAATAGAATCTTAATTAAAATAGTCGTAAAATTAAAGAAAAATATTAAGATATTTAATAATATCATGCATTGCTTTCATACTTGTCTGGATATATATACACAAAAGATTCAACACACATACCTAAAATAAGTAGCTATATAAATCTCATATCTTTGCATCAGCGATTCGTATACCTATACAAAGTTACAACAGGTCTTTGTTCCAAGTATTTTTATCCCTCAGCACAAAACCCTGTGTTCCGTCCTCTTTTGTGGTTTTGTTCCGTCTAGATAAGCCTCTTGTGGCTCGGGTTTCCCTCTAAAGGTTTTAGTACAGATTTCATTTCAACAATTCAGACTCATTTCAGCTTGAAATTTTGTCCTTTAATTATATTTACTCGTTTATATGTGAATGGACTACATTGTTACGAAAAAGGAATTTTAAGTTTTCAACTTTTGTTACTTCATGTATATGTATGGCAATAGACTAACGCTAGAGGCTTAGGGACTTCTAGATGTAGGGCTATATCGATACCTAATGTACCAATAATTTTACTGATTGAAGTGATTATCACGACACCACTACGTGCATCATCACTTACTTCGGAGTGTCATCTTATGCCAATTATCACTGGAATAATACAACGGGTACGTAAAAAATTGGTTGTAAAATATTCGTCCTTTGCGTTTTCGAGTGAATAAGGTTATTGGAATCTGACCCTTTCGTCCCTGTATAAAAAATAAAATAAAACAGATAATACATGGATTTTGTACAAGCAGCGTTATAATTAAACATACTACTTAAACAAATTGAGTAAGTCATATTGAAACATGAATGAGAAAATTTGAATAAATATTAGTAGCTGTTTCATATGCAACAGTAATATTGACTTTAGAAAGACTGAAGAATAGCAGAATATGAAAATAAATTAAAAACAATTTTAAAATACTAGCAATAGGAAAAATAAAGCTTCTATCTAGTTCTTAAAAGAATAATTTAAACTTAAACTTAAACGATTTTTTTTTATTTAGACTTACAATAATATAGGGAAACACATGTACAGTAAACTGACAAAGTTCTGCAGGATACTAAATAAAAAAATATAATTAAATTAAACCGGGCAATTACTAGCTATGCAGGGTTCCGTAAAAATGGCAGAAAATCTGGTTTGTTACATGGGAGCTCCCTTAAATATTTATTTTATATATATAATTTTTTTTCGTTTTTATTTTGTCGAAGTGAATCAAGAGTCGTTTTACCTTTTAGATACAGAACCCTAAAAAGCAAGACACTATAACAACAAAGATAATATGGAATTATGCTTTAAGTGGAAGGTTATGAATATCACATTAGTACATTTATCATCATCATCAACAACCCATAATGTCCCACTGCTGGCCTCGAGTCTCCTCTCGGGAGAGAATTAAGGTCATACGTCACGGTGGCCAACACGCAGGCAAAGTGCGGTTTGGGGACTGGCAAGAATACGTTGTGGCTACGTATCTTATCGTCGGATGTTTTTAAGCCACTCGAAGGCCACTAACGAAGCTTCACGACTGTTATAGTATGATAAAAACCGGGACCGACTACTTAACGTGACCTCCGAATCACATATATACATAAACATAAATTATTTTGATTATTTGCCGCAAATACTTCTGCAAGAAGAACTGATAAGTATGTAATGAAGATTCCACAAAACCCAGTTGGGATAGCGGTACTTCCACTGAAGACAACGCTTAGAAATAATTGACCACGATTTGATTTGAAACCTTACCTTCATTTTAATTCTTTATAATATTGGTGTTACACCTGTAATTTGTAGCACTTTATACAACCTTACCCAAACGTAATATAGATATCTGGATTAACATACTTGCATCACTAGCAGCATTTAAATCGGACTTAAGCACAGACAGAGATATCTGGATGTAGTCCAAAACCCTAGTAGATAAAAGTGATATACTGTTTAGTTGGCACACGAACATATCTTGTTTACCCTGGTAAGAATAAGGTTATAAAGTTGACATTGAAAATAATTTTGATAAAGCGAACGAGCTAAGAAATTCTACGGATTACTTAAGATCTTTGATAAAAGTCAAACATTTTCATAATTATACGCAAGATAAAACATTCTGACACACATGCTATAGTTATGCAGTGAAGCTCACTTAGGACCTGTAGTACTTGGTGTCCGTGGTCTCTGTCTTTTAGTCATTTCATTTTGTCTCCTGCTTTGTTGAGACGGGAAGGAAACTTACTATATTTACAAGTCCTATAGTTTTCTGACGACTAATTTCGATACGGGTTCCAACACAGTAAAATTTTTCCAGGGACTTCCCGAACGTCATAACTTGGTGTATTCGTGGGTAAATGCTGTTGGTGTACAGGAGTTACAGTGGTGGGCGTGTTTTGCGGGATCAGTCTCAGTAAGACATACTCATGTATGCGAACGGGGATACAGTAGGCGATGAGCACAATATTTTAACAGAACAATGCGAGCATCAAAACCTTTACATCAAAAAGGCATTACTATGAAAGTACTAGGAAGTAATGAACAATATTTTTACTGATTCTTATATCTAATAAGACTAGAATCATAGCAAAATCAATCATCAAGTATAGAATAGTATTTATAAAGAAACTGTAGCATAATATTTTCAATGTGGGTACAACAAAAAGCAAGCAGCAAAGCAATAAACAAAGAGCAGTCTTTTAAACTGTGAATTAGTCTGACTTTAGAAATCGTATTTTTCTCACAACATAATTCACAATATAATAGGGACAAGATGTTGATAACCATTGAAAGGACAATAAACTCATAATTATGTCTGCGATAGCAGAGTGACAAATTGGAGACAAATTGTTCTGATGCTCAGGACAATGACACCCAACACTGAACTTTAGACGTTGAATTGAAAGATATTATTTTGTACATGTGTTTATTCCAAAACATCGTGAATGGGTTAAACAATAAGCAATATATTTTCAGTAGGCAAGCCAAACGAGACAAAGTTCGAATAGGTCTTTGTCCTCATATATTATTTTTTTAGAATGAATAACTTTTTTAAGGTTCAGTAAGTAAACCAGGTGTCTAAGATTACCGTAGTTTTTAACTTTAGATATATAAAAGAGTAACATCAAACTTTAAAAGTGACGAAACTAAACAAATTTACAAAACAGGGCGAAAACTGGGTGTTTTTGCCCCGTTTTGTAAATCTATTTAGTGACTGTTCGTTTCTCGGCTGGTTAATTTATCCCTATAATTCGGATCGTGACTTGTACTGGTTAATATTATCAAGCATCAAAATTTAGCAAACATCGCCACATTTTTACTGGATACAGTAAACACCTCACAACCCCACATACATTACGTTATATAAAAAAGCATTTACCTTCTGTAAAACTCTGTTAGAAGGCAGAATTTCCAGACCTCCTCCCTAGAGGGTTGTCAAGTAAATTTATGTGCCTGCGATTAGTTGAACGCTTTTTAAATCGAGGCTGTCGGCTAAATAATGGGCTTGGGCGCTATCTGTACATATTGTCACTATGTATTTTAAAAGAGGCGTGTTGGTATAAATAAGGTACAATTTATAGGAAAGAAAATATAGGGAAATGAATTTATCAGTGTCTTCTCGTAAATCGACGTAATGGTATATTTTATTTTTATTTCAATTGGATTGGCTTTGCTATTACTAACTCAGGTTAGGATAGATTTACAAGAGGCAAACAGTGTAATTCGTAACACTTTTAACCGATTAGCGTAGCATCAAAAGAAGTGTTGCATTAAAAAATGCCAAGATATGTGATTGAAAATTGGCGTTTTTTTATGGAACATGGGGCAAGCGAGCAGACATATCGTCAAATGGTAAGTCATAACAGCCGCCTATGGACACCCGCAATACCAAAGGCGTCACAAGTGCATTGCCTACTTTTTGAAAAAGGCATTATAAAAAGGATTACTTTAAAAAGAGTTAGAAAATTACACATGTACTGAATTTATATTTTTTGTTTCATAGCTTAATATTTCAGATATTATTGAATTTATACATATTGTGAAATATTGTAAAAAAAACTCTTTTTTTCTAAGTAAAATTCAATAAAATTTAACTTATTGTAACATACCTGTAAAAAGCAACAAATGAAATGCAAATGTTACAGAAAGGTTTTTAATTAAAAAAATAAAACGTGGGACTGGTGCGAGGGCCTTAAACCCTACCCTTTCTCCTCTGCAGTGTAAAAAATGAATTCTCAAGCCGTCACACAGCGACATGACACGAAATTGGTGGCGACATTTTAATGAAAACTTCTTACAAAATACCGGTCTCTATTAGCCTATCTAAAAAGGGAACATTTTAAAATATTTTGCGTTTAAAATTTATTGCGTCCATTAAAATTAAGGAGAGATAAATTTGTTACAGTCAATGTTGTGAATAAAATGCTATGTAATTGTTATAATATGAGGGTTTTATAATTGAGTAGGTGTTGATAAATGTCTTAATAAATTAGTTGAATGTTTGTGTAATATTTCATAAAAAATCCTGTGTTTGAGAGGTTTTTTTATGGTACAGGGAGCAAACGAGCTGATGTATTGCCTGATGGTAAGCGATTACCGCTGCCCATGAAAACCCGCAACACCAAAAGCGTCACAAGTGCGTTGCTGGCGTTTTGGGGACAAAGGGTATGAGCCTTCGGTATCCTCACTCACTCGGTGAAACACGGCGCAAGCACTTTTCCACCGGTTTTTTGTGAGGCCGTGGTATCACTCCGGTTGATCCGGTCTATTCGTGCCTAAGCGTGACTCTCCCACGAAATGAAAGGTATGAGTTCGTTCCCCACGCAGAAAAATACGTTGTGTTATGTACACGAACTTTTGTTTCATGTCTGGGTGTAATTAATCTATAATATGCATGTATTCAGAAGTTATATATAAGTTAATTATATTTATTAACGGTCTGGTTAACACGGTACAGGGTTTGGCTAGTTTGCGATCGGACGGGCGTGTAAAGTAAAACTAAATTTGGAAATTAAATTCCATTTTATTTTCTTATAAGAAACACAATATTACGAATAAAGTTTGTTTGGGGGGGGACTTCGCAGACGTATATGCCATCCGCGGAATCAAACAAACTTGCTTGCAAAACACAGCACATTTAGAGACAGTATATCAAAATTCTTGAATCTTACAGGACTTCATAAACGATTATTTTCCCCTTTATACCTAACGGAACAGCTAAAGACTTGATCGTGTTTGTTGGATTAGATCCAATTGGACCAACAACCTCTCTAGAAGCCGAACGATAGCGCAGAAATCTAATCAATACATCTATTTGATCAGGACGATTATTTATTCTATGGATGGGTTTAATTTATCTGTCATATGTATGTATTAAAGAATATATACATTTGCAGCATTTGATACTTCTAGTTAAACGTACTTGCTTCAAAGAAATACAGCTTTACTTTCTTAAGAAAATGCCTGAATTTAAAGAGTGGCTTTTGATTAAACCGGTTAAAGTAACAGCCTAACCCAAATAATCTTGGTAATAAAAAGGCTAAGCAGATGATGAGCCTGTCAAAGTGACTCTACTCTGCCTGATGGAAAGCATAAGTAAAATCCCATAGTGGGTCCATCATAATCAGTTAGAGTGATCCACACTATAACGGTCTAGAAAAATTGGTATTGACGCCCTGAGTAAACGACCCGGGGTCATAGTGGTTGGAATAACGTGAAAAAAAATGTACCTCACATTCTACGAGGTTTTGAATACATAAAATGCTCTGAACAAATTTTTTTAACTCCAAAACCCTGTAAAAGTGTTTAGTTGTATTTTTAGGAAGTGTGCGTCAAGGGACGTGTTTTAATATATTAACACGGAATTTTAAAATGAAGAAATTCCTATGAAAGAATGATGCCGGAATATTTTATTCATTTGCTGTGCTTGGCTTAGTGTAAAATTTTTCTGTGAAGAATTTTAGCCATTACAGTAGCTAATTGTAGTAGGTTACATGTGTTGTTTTACTTTAATTCTGTAATTTGAATGTTTTTTAGGGGCATTCAACACACAACAACATATAGTCCCAAACTAAGCAGAGCTTGAATGATATTAAAGAAACTCAAATTTAGAAAACTACTTTAATGTATTTTAGTTACATAGTTCTTATAACCCGTCATAATTTACCGCAGTGTATTAAATGTTAATAGTATTTATACACGCGAGTTCTATTATATGTAAATATTTTACAGTTAGTTAAATTTAAATAATTTCTATGGGAACAAGTTGCTTGAAGTTATACATTAGATAGATAGATAGATAACTCTTTATTTGTACACCGTATTACATTTTTACAAGAGAGTACAGAAAACAACACAAGGCAAAGGTACAAAGGGCAGCCTTATTGCCGAAAGTCGAAAGGTTGTCTAAAAATATTTAACAATATAAAATATATAGAAATAATTCCTTCTTCCTGGCCTTTATAACTCTCAAGATGAATATTCAAGTTCAACCGGTTTTATCTGATTATCAGTTTTTTTTTCACGTAGCATTTGGCATCGGACTTCCGCGACTTTCTGACCAAATTGGATTCAAAGATTTAAAGTGTAGCTCCGCCGAATTCCTTGTAAGAAAAACCCATTCACACTTTTAGACCGACCTGTTAATTGTGCCTTAGACTAACTACCCAGCTCGTTTGCTCCCTTGCCATAATAAAAACAACAAACTAACTAACCAAAGCAAAGGTTAAAGATATATCCCGCCAAATCTGTAGTACGTTTTTTGTAGTAAAGTTAAATTATCTACAGATTTGCTTAATTCTGGAAAGTACGAGAATTTTTTAAATGTGTGCACTACCCTTGATTCTCAGTATATTTTCAGGTCATGAAAGGCACTCCGGATAATCATCGCCGTTTACATAGGATTAAGGATACGGTGTCAAAATTCGAGTTGGTTCTATTAACCGATTATAATGGCAAATTACACAAGACAACATTGATATGCAAGAAGAAAGAAAACTCACTTTGACTCTAAACCTGTATCGACCGTTTGGCCAATATGAAATAGTAGGCTAAAACCTCCTTTTTTAAAGAGAGCTCTATGTTGAGCAGAGAACTAATACAGATTATTGTTTTGATGTGACTCAAGATGAAAAATTTGCAAGATTTCACAGTAATCGTGAAATCATATCAAAGAAACAAAATGAAACTCTCATTTTGTAATATATTTGGGTTTTATGTTACATTTGTTACCATCCGTACAAGCTGCGGCGAAGAAATATCAATGGACTTTTAGACGTGTCATGTTCAAACCCCCTAAACAAATATGCTTGGGGACTGTACACGACACATCTAAAAGTTTGTTTATCTTACACTGTCCCTAGTCTGGAATTTGCACGAAATAAAACGAAAATGCGAAATGCGAAAATTTTTAATGTAAGCCAATGATGCTAATCCTGTTATTCGCAAGACTCTTTAAACCAAACTAACACAAAAATTTATGACATTTAAAATATACATCATCTTAAAACTAAACTGAAATCATTTTACTAGTATAAGAGAAATTTAGAGAAATTTTAGTTAAGTTTAGTTAAATGACGCAATAACACAAGAAGTGACGAATAGCGCTAGTATCTCTCATCTTAAACTAAGAATTGTATTAGTACTACTAGTAATAATAAAATTGTAATAAAGTGTATTCGCCACCCAATTTTATTGAGAGTACGATAGTGCCAGAGGAGCCTAAACTCTTTGAAGGAACTGAAAGGCCAACATCACACACAAGTGCAATTTGTATGGTTAATTTAATTTATGACGTTGCATTTTTTATTACATAAAGCTCAGTGCAGTAGACCTATGGGCACGTCGTTATTGCGGCAATAAGACCCGATATGGAGGGCTGGCTCGAGAGGCGTCACGGGACCCTCTGATATCGGCTGACACAGGTGATCACTGGAAAAGGACGCTTCGGAGATCACCTGTGTCTGATCCGTAAGGAGCCAACGCCCGAGTGTCCCCACTGCGTAGTAGAGCCACGCTGATTTCACGAAAGAGCCGGCTTGGGAGATACTACCTTCTCGCCCGGGCATCTGTGTCTTCTTTACAAGACCCAGGTTCGCTCGTGCGTGGAGTACTGTTCTCACCTTTGCGATGGTGCCGCACAGTACCTGTTTAACGCTCTTGACCGGTTGCAGCGGCGCGCAATCCGTATTATCGATAATCCCGAAGCCACCGAGACTCTTGAGCCTCAACAGTTGCGTAGAGATATCGCCTCCTTGGCAGTCCTCTATCACCTTTACCATGGCGAGTGTTCTGAAGAGCTCTTCCAATTGATCCCCCCCTCTCCCTTCCTCTACAGAACAACACGTGCCGGCCTTAGAAGTCACCGCTTTAAAGTGGAAGACATACATCCTCGTACTCATCGCTTCGGTAATTCCTTCCAGTGCCGAGCACTCAAAACCTGGAACTCACTACCAGCGCACGTGTTTCCTTCCCACTATGATCCCGGGTCCTTTAAGCGGGGCGTGAAAAAGCATCTCACCAGGACGCCATAGCGTGGGTCACCATGCTGCATTGTTCTTTTTCGCATTGAGTATGGTGACTACCACTCTTGGATTCTGCTCATTCTTTCCATCAGGCAGGGCAGAGTCATTTTGGAAGCTTAAATATAAAAAAAAAGACTAGACGTAAAATAATCTTTCTGATTATTTAACATACCGGCCAACCATTGTCATAGAAAACCTGATAACTTCAAAGTATTTAGAATTACTCTAATTAATTCTCATTTTTTTACGCGTTACAATATTTTAAACGGTTTTCATATATCATATCAAATTATTTATATACCAAAAGTATCTAAAACAGTGTTATATTAACAGAAAACGTCCATTCTAACTTCTGTGCTACAGAATATTATTATTTAACGTAATAGGTGGGTAATCAATGTTACCGTTTCTCTGATAGCTAAACCACCTACAAATTACTGTAATTAGGAAAACTCCTTGGTAGTCGATAAAAGAGTGTCGATGCGTACTTTTCGCAAAAGTTTTATCATTATGTCTGTAATTTGGGTCCGTGGCTTGAATACATTATTTTTCTAATTTAAGTGCTTAATGTAAAGTAATAATTGGTTTGATGTGACGCCGTGTACTTGTACTGACCTACATGTAATTATATCAAACTACGCGATAATTGTTGAAGTGGTACAATAGTTAACGCGAGTCGAAGCTAGTTTAAAATAAAACTCTATGTTACTCTTTATATCAACTATTAAGTGGGAGAGCCACGCTTCAGCATCCATGGACCGGCTCGACCGTAGTGATACCATGGCCTGACCGAAAACCGGTGTGAAACAGCGCCTGCGCTGTGTTTCACCGAGTGAGGGAGGATACTGGAGGCCCATAATCCAACCCTTCCCCTCACCCCCCTCCCCATCCATCAAACGCGCTTGTGACGCCTCTGGTGTTACGGGTGTCCATGAGCGGCGGTAATCGCTTACCATCAGGCGGCACGTATGCTCGTTTGCCACAAATTCTAAAAAAAAAATATCTTCTTTTACTGGTACATATAGTTATTGTCCTATCAAAATTAATGGAACTTTTTGAGAGATTCGCCGTATCAAATAGAAGTTTTTGATTTAAATACCTTATAAATTTACAGTATGTATTTCATTTCCTATAATGAATACAGAGAATAGCTATGAGTTTGAAATTACAAACAAACACTTCAATTGTATTTATTTGCGTACCGGTAATATAGTACAGCTAAGTGTCTACTTAGTCTGCAGAATGTAAAATAATACAAGATAAATAGTAGACCAAAATATCATTTACATTCTTCGATATATTTACTAAATATATATAACTTATTGCACTGATTTGTGGGGATATATGATTGGTGCTTCAATTAACGAACTAATCTTTATTCAGTTTATTAATCCATCAAATCTATCCCAAATCATTTTCACTCTGATACTGATCATATGTACTAGCTAGTAATTTTGTAAATTGGGTTATAATAATTTTACAATTTCTGATACTGATAATTTTTTTTCTCAATATAAACACATGAAGATATTTTAAAAATTTATCATTTTTTTTTAATTTTATGGACAAGAAAACTATATGGGATACGGGTGTCATGCTATGTCC
The DNA here is from genome assembly GCA_003709505.1 of Hyphantria cunea. Taxonomy (NCBI): domain Eukaryota; kingdom Metazoa; phylum Arthropoda; class Insecta; order Lepidoptera; family Erebidae; genus Hyphantria; species Hyphantria cunea. The sequence continues at coordinate 605,062 of PKRV01000027.1, forward strand.
ATAACAAGAGAGGATTCTCCGACTTAAGTTAAGCATTAGGTCCCATTTGTTATCAGATGATAACAGACGTGAAGATTAGTCATAGGGCTTTGGACGACTTGAAAATATCCGACGGTAAGATACGTTATCCACATAGCCACAAAATTGTTATGCCAGTCCCCAACCCGCACTCGGCCAGCGTGGTGACGTATGGCTTTAACCCTCTCCTGAGAGAAAACCCGGGCCTAGCAGTGGGACCTTATGGGTTGTTGATAATTCTCTGACTAAGCGAGATGATCATGCCTAACTGGCCACTACCCGACTGTTGATGTTTGCAAATTGTATTAATGTTATGTATAAAGATGAGTTGTTCTGTCATTCGGTGGGTCTACGGTAGATGGCATTGTTGTATGTTTCTGGTGAGCCGTGTGTAGAAATCGCCACTGCGTAAAATATTGAACTTCTTTTTGGACATTTATCTTTTTACCGGTTTAAGTTTTTTAACAATACAAATACGTCTTCATGCGATAACAATGAATGCTATTATAATAATGGATCGTATGAAAAAATCTCAAGAGACCCGTTGAACAGCGTTGTGGGTTGACCGTTTCTAATTTTACGTACACTAATCTAGCTTTACTACTTCTTTAAAACCAATCGACTAGGTTTAGTTTGTTACCTTACTTTAGACAGGAACTTATATTTATGTGGTACTAAAACAGCTACTCAAAGTAACAGCATATAATCAACATAATATATCAGGGTGCGGTTAGGAACGGTTTTACACCAGAGGATGACGTCACGGCAATTCACCTTACTTCATGGTAATACTTTAAAGTTAACGTTCAAGTTTATATAGAAATTTAGCCAGGCCATTTTCTAAATAATTGTAATGCGAACCTTATATTAAGTAATGTTGGTACATTTAGGTTAAATAATTTTTCAGATATAAATCATTTCTCATGTATTATATGGATGATGGATTGTTTTTGGTTTCCCGTAAATATTTTGTCTCTCTAAACTGTATCTGTAATGTCAAGAGACATTTTAAAACGCTAAATTCGAGAGTCAAGTATTTTTTAAATAAATAAATGAATATTTATTAGATAGCTTCAATTAGTGGATGATTTTTTTGCTAATGCAATAATTGTTTGACATGTAAAATATCATTGAATGTAGATATCATTGGATAATGTCCGGCCCATTAAGGTCAAAACAAAAATCGGCCTAGTGCGAGTCAGACTCGCGCATCGAGGGTTCCATACAATCCTGTAGGGATATTATATCATGTAACTAAAATTTTATTAGATGTTATAAGTACGTACGCACTATATTTCAGATTCTGATTTCACGGAAAGTACCAAGGTACGTCCCGTGGAGTGGAGGCCCGAGCCCTGTAAAGTGCTCGTGCCCTTTTCTATACAGAATAGGGACGCGAGGGTTCCTACACAGGAGGGAAGCGAGGGAACCTACAAACAGTTGATGGTCCGAGGTACGTTGGGTTCCAGGTACACCCAGTTCCCTGGCTCCTAGTGCAAGTTACACAAATTTGCAGTATCAACGGCTGTATCTTTTGACTGCGGCGGCTTAGAAGTTTTTTTTTTTCACAGTACCAAGTGAAAGTAAATTTGAGTATTTCATATGAATTTCAGCTTTACACGTTCCTGAGAAAAAAGAGTCTTGACAAACAGAAGGACAGCAAAGTTTCCTTTTTTTCCTTTTGAGGTATGAAAATCTTAAAACGAATCGAATACAATATAATTCATCTCGAGCATGTATAAATATCTGATTAACATAATTTAGTATCTTAAAGTTAACATTTAAAAAGTCCAAGAGTGATAAAACTTGACTTCCTAAGAACATATGATTATTGCATCGAATATTTCCGTATTTTGATCCAAGGTAACCATTAAATATAACATTACTCAAGTCAACAAATTAAACTTTGAACTAATTAATTAAAAACAAAAGCGTCAAAACAACATAGCCTGCGGTTAATCGCGTGTGAACGCAACTTAAACCAACATGCGAACCCATTCCAAACACGTCAACGAATGCTAACATAAATTGAAGTATTTTATTGAAATAATTAAAAAAATCTATGGCCCACAGAGATGTTACGATAACGATAGGTCAATTTAGGGTCACTTCAAACTGGGTCCGGATGGCGTAAGAAAGCGGTTCCCGGATCTCCCCCGTTTCAGGCGCACAGTGGCACACCGTGTGGTTTTGGGCCTCCGGTATCCTCAATCACTCGGTGAAATATAACGCAAGCACTGTTGCAGACCGGTTTTCTGTAAGATAGGTGGTATCACTCTGGTTGAGCCGGCCATACATGCCGAAGCATGGCTCTCCCATGTACATAAATTATATGTAATTCACCTCTAAGGGCGTGAAATAAGGAACAAAAAGGATGAAAAACGATGTAGTTATTGAAGTTTGACTTTCGGAGACAGAAATATTTACGTGAGCAAAGCCGCTGTTACAGACTAGCAATGCATTTAAGAATGTTTTACTTATACCTGCAACTTATTACAGCTAATTAGTAGTTTAGTGAGAATCAACCGTTATAAATACTAATATACTAGAATTCATATTGTAATCACACACGCGAACGTAATAAAAAAGCATTAGTATCGACGCTCACTCACCCGTTATTTTATTTTAAGTTTATCGTAAAACAAAATTGAGTTATTTTGTTTTTATCAAAATTTATTGACCCGTGTAATTGTTATTAGTTTCTTGACAGACTTAGTAGATAATTAAATCGTATTTAGTGGTTTGCGTTTAATTTAAAACAAATTTTAAATAAACAGCTGTCCAATTTTAACTGTTATAATGTTAGCCACTAACCAGGGAATCAAATTAAATAATTTAAAACGTATAAATAGTACTTAAAATCTACCCTTTCTTCAAGTTTTTAAATTGCTTAATATTTAATAGAATAAAAAAAAAAAAACAAACAACAACCCATAATGTCCCACTGCTGGGCTCGGGTCTCCTCTCAGGAGAGGGTTAAGGCCATACGTCCCCACGCTGGCCAAGTGCGGGTTGGGGACTGGCAAGAATACGTTGTGGCTACGTAAATCTTGCCGTTGGATGTTATTAAGCCGCCCGAAGGCCTCCAACTAAGNGAGAGGGTTAAGGCCATACGTCCCCACGCTGGCCAAGTGCGGGTTGGGGACTGGCAAGAATACGTTGTGGCTACGTAAATCTTGCCGTTGGATGTTATTAAGCCGCCCGAAGGCCTCCAACTAAGCTTCACGACTGTTATCGTATGATAACAACCGGGACCGACTGCTTAACGTGACCTCCGAATCACGGAGACGCTCATGGTAACATGCCACCAGCGGTCACCCATCCAGGTACTGTCCGTGCCATCGTTGCTTACCCTCGATAATTGTTTCTAGTCACCGAGTGCAACTGGGCTATGAGCGTAGAATAAAAATATGAGCACGTTATTTTAGAACATTGAATTTTATGTCATTATATTTAGTACAATTTCTTTCTATTTTTGCACTACTGTTTATACACGTTTTTTGATATAATGCGTTATATGCTTTTAAAATACTAGAAACATAGCATTCAATACAAAAGTAAATAAATATTTCAGACATTTAGCACACAACGCCATCTAGTCCCAATGTAAGCAAAATTTATAATTACAGATACTGGACAACATATACGATTTATACTTATTATACTTATTTATACATTAGTTACTTTCGATAATGAATACTTCTGTTGTAAATACATTCATATTAAATACATAAAAAACACCCAAACTCCGAAACAAATATTTGCAGATCATACAAAAATTTGTTTCCCGAGACCTAATGCAAAGTAGTCGCGTACGCTACCACTGCGCCATCGAGGCCGTTCCTAACAAAAAGCGGAAAAAATAAAAAAAATTATAAAAGGTTGAGATGTTGTTTAGAATTTTCATTCTAACAGTTATGTAATATTGTTTGAAAATGTTGTACATAAGATTCATATTTCCAAACATACAAAACTGAGATTTATTTTGCCCGATGTTGGCAATGACAATGCTGTGCATTCAAATTTTCATGTTAAATCTATTTCATATATTGTAAAGAGTCATACAGAATTATGTTTGATTTGAAGATTTTTTGATCAGATGAGATACCAGGGAAATGTTTTAATCTGAAAATTGAATTAGATGCTAGTAGCAATAATGACATAGTTCGGTCAACGAGTGCAATAGGACAATCTCCGATAGATAGCGGTGGCCGAACGTCTTGAAACGCATCACATATCGATCATGACAGACGAGGGACCGAGTACTGTCAAGAGCTTACCCGATGAGAAGAAGAAGTAATAATAGAATTTTTGCTATTTATTTGTTTTTTTTTATAATCTAATAACAAGAAAATTATATTTTGCAGAAGAGTTTTTAGAAATAAAATAAACATAAACCGGTGTGAAATGCGCAGGCAGCGCTGTGTTTCCCCGAGTGGGGATACCAGAGGCCTATAATCCAACCCTTCCTCGCCTCCTCCGCTTGTGACGCCTCTGGTATTGCAGGGATCCATGGGCGGCGGTAATTGTTAAACCATCAGACGATACGTCTGCTCGTTTACCCATAAAAAAACATTTATCAAGAATAATGTCTAAATGTAAGTTTTATAAAATGTTAAGATGTGTAAGTACGAGGTTATCTGTTAAAAATGTCTTGATATACGTAAACTAAGATCAGTAGTGATTGCTATGACAGATTTTTATCAAGAAAAAATACAAAGTAGAAGGACAATGGAAGCTGAATTCTGATGCACTTGGCTTTCGTCCAACTATAGCAACCAGAATCAAAGAGCTTGAAATCTCTAAAGCTGTATTTTGAATAAATAAGTTGGTGAAACTTTGGAAGGCTTTGTTAAGCTGGTCGGTGGTTGATATAGTCGTTTGAAACAAAATACACAGTATTGTCGCCGTAACTTAACAGGGTCAGTTAAGGTTTCTTGGAATAAATTGGATGAGTTCGTGGGTAAATAGTTAACTTGAAAATATAGACACGAGGTCAAATATTAATAAGTTTTCTTAGTCAGAATTTTTAAAGTTATAGTTTATAATGAATAACTTGACCTTGAATTGGAATGAAAATATAATCGAACGAATGCAAATGTACTTAAGTGTCTTTCACGACTAAATTTGAATCAACGTCAACCATTGTTGAATTATTTACTACTATTCTCAGTTTTAAATGAGGTTTGGAAATTGACTACAGTTTGCACGGATTTCGTAGTGGTTTAAGCGGTCACCACGGTGCTTTCTATTACTCTCGAACATCAGTTTGTAAGATCTACAAATTATTGATCTGATTCTGGTGTTTTATCTGCATTTCTTGTATGTTTGTAAAGTCCCCGGGACACTAGATTTTTTCAAAAAGTGGGCGATGTCTTAAGAAAAAATTAAATAAACTAACAAAGATTAATATGTTAAAACAAGACTTATACTCATATACGGCCTTTTATAATAAACGATTTTGAGTCAATCAAATTTCATCTTGAAGTCAGAAACTTTCAGACTGGCAACACCAAGATCTCAATTTATAAAATCTGGTAAAAATACATCGGAGATCGAAAAATTGTAGTTGCGAGTAAAGTGCTTTTCTTTTGGTGATTTTCTTTCACTGTATTACTTTAACTGCATTACTTCGAAATTTTCTTTCAACAGCACTTTTTCACTTACCGCTTTTGAGACATTCCGTTTTGAAGACTTCTATTTGACATGTTATTTGGTCGGTTTATTTTAATTCTATTTTAATCAAAATGCATTTGCTTCCCGTTTTCTCGGCATTACTTAATGGTTTTTGTATAAGTGTATTAACTACATTGAAGTTACTAGAACTACATTGTTTGCAAGAATATCACAGTGCTTTTCCAACTAAACAAATAAACAAATTTTGATAAATTAATTTAATTTAAATTAATTGAAAATTTCACAGCTTTCCATTTTTGCGACTTTATGGTTTAGACTGTTGACTTAATGTTTATATACATACCGCTTTTTGCAATGAGTTTCTTACTAAGCCTGACCGATTTTACAATCACGTTTTCATTGCTTTTTGAAGGGTATTATTATAAATTTTTGTTATTATTTAGTTAGTGTATATTTTAATAGGCATATATTTCAATGACTGTGTGTGTAATTTTTTTTTTTTTGTTTAAACTGCCCAAATGACTCTGCCCTGCCTGATGGAAAGCATGAGCTTCTGCTCATGCTTTCCATCAGGCGATCAATGCGAAAAAGAACAATGCAGCATGGTGACCCCACACTATGGCGGCCTGTCGGGAAGGGGGATGGTGAGGGGGATAGGGGGCGTTGGATTGGGGTATGGGCCTCCGGTATCCTCACTCATTCGATGAAACACAGCGTAAGCGCTGTTTCACACCGGTTTTCTGTGAGGCCGTGGTATCACTCCGGTCGAGCCGGCCCATTCATGCCGAAGCGTGGCTCTTCCACGGTGAACATTTGATAACCGCTTATGTTTGTGTGTGTGTGAATAAAATTGATAGTGTTTATAACTATATATTATGAGGTTTGTGGCTTCGACTGGACAAAACGCTATCTTTTATTTTAGTTTCATGTTTAATAACAGTCAACGCGGACAAACAACGTAGTCTGAACTATACTTATAGAGTAAAAGCACCATTAAGAAGCGACCTTCCGTCCATTTTGATTAGAATCATAATAAATCACAAGGAACTTCTCTTTCGCACGCAATCACCACCATGAATCCAATATAATTATGTATGTGTGTTACAACAGTTTAGTGAAACTGTGTATCGTGACTATACATTATGCGTACTTACCAACAATCCATTTTAGTTAAAGAGCGTTTTAACTTTGTATATCATACTGATTTAATCTCAAAAAACGGAAAGTACTTTAAAAATTGAGAATTCTGTTGAATATTATTTTTTGTCACTAAGTTTTTTCATGGAATTGTTTATCGATAGCTGATGATTGTGATTAAATAAATGCATAAAATACAAACGACAGTCTTTCACTAAGAGCGACATAGTCATAAATGTGGCTAAGCTTTGTAAATAAAGATTTAAATAAAATTATATGCTAATTTCGATTTTTAGACAACTTTTACTAACTGGAATTTGTGCGTAGAAAGAATAAATAGTGCACGAATAAAAACATTATCCTTACTTAATATTATAAATTCCAAAATAGCTTAGTCTGTCTGTCTATTACACTTTCACGGCTAAATCGCTGAACCGATTTCAATGAAATTTACAATGTAAATGCCTTGATTCTTGATGGAGAATGTTCTGTACCGCGAAAACCGACATACACGCGGGCGTAGCTGCGGACAAAAGCTGAAAAAAATCGTTATAGAAAATATTATGCGAATTAAACTTTAACTTTTAAATCAAGAGGCATAAAACTATATCACTAACCATCGCATCTTCAAAGGCAATATGGAAATTAATCAAATTTTGTGCTTACTATATAAAAACGCTTACTATATAAAGCATGTCAAATGAGACTGAAACCTGAATTTAACTTGTTATTTGAAATAAACTTTTACACGTGGAGCATAAAGTTGATTTTACAAAATTCGAATATTTGTTAATATGCAATGGCACAAGGTATGTAGTTTGTCAATTGCAACGTGACATCAAGAGTCGAAAATTGATTGTTTTTAAAGTGGCATTGTTGTATATAAATATATTACAAATTCACATTGAACATTATTTAACTTTAAATAATAGAACTTTAATGTTTAAGTTGAAATTTACTTGGTATGGTGATTAATGATCCTGTTTGCTTAACTTAGAGGTCTTTGTTTAATTTCCTTATAAGAAAAATAGCTATGTAATGAGTACGACTATCCGTTACGTTTGGTTGTAATTTGCGTAGGTATAATAACATATTTGATGATGTATGTATTTGTAAATGTAAGTATATTCGTCAATAATCTGGCTACGAATAGGTTCTTGGTAATTTAGAATTAAATTTATCATATTTTTATTATTTTCAAATGCGAGAAAATGCTCATTAAACACTACTTTAATTGTTTTATCAACTTTCTTTTAAGATGAATAAACTATTTTTTGCTATATGCTAAATTAGCTTGTTTGTAGCGTACCTATTGAAGAATGGATAGATGTTACTGCAAGATTGACCTAGTGATTTAACCGGTCGCCACACTACTTTTTTCGATAGCCAAGTGTTGTAGGTTCAAATCCAACATGGGACAACACTTTGTGTGATCAACAAATTGTTGTTCTCTGTCTGGGTGTTCTTTGTGTCCTTTTCATGTATCTTTGTAAATTCTCCCACAACACAGGATGTATAATCCTAATACTTTGTTATCTTTATTAAGAAAAACAATTAACATAATAGCTAGACGGGTAATTTAATGAACAACATGAGCACAAGTGAACCTAAAGGCATAAGCCAGTATATCATATATTTTTGCCATGGGATAGCGAGAATAATGATGGGCAACTACTTTAATCTTTTAAGTCATGTCAATATAACTAGAAGTATTACGACTTGCTATACATATGTAAGACATAAAAGCATTTTATATTATCCGAAGGGAGCCTCTATAAAACCCAAAGGGTCATGAAATAGACATATTCCGACCGACGCTGTATGCCTTTTAACTTTTAGTGGGTGATAAAATTATCAGTACAGTTCGAATCGGATGTCTGCCATGTATTAAATTTAATATTGTAATAAAGTTTTGTGGATAGTCTAGAAGGATCTGTTGATGATTTAAACATAAAAGCAAGCTACGAGTATATTTGCTAGTATTGCATATGCCTATACATATAATTTCATGGGAGAGCCACGCTTCAGCATTGATTGGCTGGCTCGACCGGAGTGATGCCATGGCTCCACAGAAAATCGGTGTGAAACAGCGCTTGCGCTGTATTTCACCCTGTGAATGAGTTTACCAGCGGCACATGCTCATCCCCCAAAGTCCATCAAGGCACTGGTGACGGCTCCCTCTGGTGTTGCGGGTGTTCATGAGCAACAGTAATGGCGGGTTGGATTATGGGCCTCCGGTATCCTCACTCACTCGGTGTGAGGCCGTGGTATCATTTCAGTCGAGCCGGCCCATGCATGCCGAAGCGTGACTCTCCCACGGAGTAAATCATATCACCAAAACATTACATAGAAGGGCCAAAACATTTCTTTTAACCTTTAAATACATGAACATCACCTCTTAATAATTCCCTAATTGTGTGTACTCATGTTATTTCTATTGGCACACAATCATGTTTGACACAATCATAACATGTAACCAGGACCTTCATACAACATGTCAATCACAGCCTTATTGATTGATACGAACTTTGTTTCAGCCAAGTGTTTATCGACGCTTAAATATTTATCAGGGGAAGTTGGCAGCAATTGAGTATTATATTCACGAATATAAATCTCTTAGTAAAATCTTAGTTACAAATAAATTAAATAAATGTTTTTGGATATTTAACATACATACATATTATACGTAGCAGATACGTAACACCCAAACTCCGACACATATATTTGCAGATCATACAAACATTTGGTCTGACTCGGGTACTGAACCCGAGACTTTAAGCAAAACAATCGCATACGCTACTGCTACACTACCGAAACAAATATGTATTTGAGTCGTCTATTAGGAAGATTCAAGCACTAGAGTCGAGTCGGCCCAATAGATGACCAAGTATCATGGCCGTACAGAAAACATGTCAAGCAATTAGTTCCTTGCTTTTTACTGAAACCCTCTCCCCTAATGCAGCTTTCTCCACACTCTTTCAACTGGTAGTTATAGTGTATTTTATAGGCGAAGTACATTTACCAGTTATGTCATGAACAACAGACGGACAAGTAATATTCATTGTAAGTACCTGAAATATAATTTGTTCCTCAGCAGAGATTATGAGCGTTAAGTCGTTATATAATCAATAGTTGCAGCAATTGCTATTATGGGTAGTATCTAGTTAGGCTTCTTAATCCATAGGGAGGAACATTTTTTGATCCACAATTGTTTGTGTCATGGTCAGTAGTGAGATACACTGCGTAAGATGATGTAATAACCGAAAAATTTCTGCGATCTTATCTATTTGCAGTATGTGGAAGTTTCCAACAAACTCGTGAAAAGAACAATCACAATGGAAACTCAGAAATGCTCTTGAATGTAATATTTGGATCAACAATTCGTAGAAGAAATCATAGCCTTCAGTATTTGTAAACCAATTCAACTTTCAAGGAAAAAACTCTTTGCTATTTTGAAATTTGGAAACAGCTTGGATTCCTGATGTTCACAAGCTGTAATAGTCACTAACCATCTGTGTGCTTGAATTTTATTATGAAGTTAAATTTTAAAAATTTCATTAAATATTAGAACAGAGAGTTAAAAATAAAATGAAATGAAAAAAAATTATTCCATGTATAATCAAGTTACTAAACGAAGCCACTACGGAAAGTAATATAGCAAAAATAATTTTAATTGATACTCCAGTTGGCGTAGCTCCGTAGCACTTAGCTACGCACTGGCGGATACGAACTTTGTAGCCGTTGTTGCGTGGTTAATATTACTGTTGCTCATATTTTATAATTCGGTCGTCTAGTTTTTGTTTGACTGTAAATATATCAAATATATTATCTAGTGTTAATGAGTACATTTAGTATTTATTAAGGCTTTGGAATCTGAATCATGCTACGATAGCTGCTAAATTTAAACTAGAACAATTTTAGGATAATAATGCCTTTTTATTTTTTATAATTGATAGATGCAAGGAACTACTTCATTGGTTTAGTGGTTAGCGTAAGCGACTGCAGATCAAGAGGTCTCGGGCTCGGTTTCCGGGTCAGTATGCTGTTGGGTTTTTCTTACAAGAAATTCTTGAAAGAGCTCTATTCAAAATACAATATTCTCCATAATGTAATAAAAAAATGAAGTAATTAAAATAACAGTCTTTCTACAGAGCTTCGATATCACGTGGTATTTCAGTAGTAAAGGCTTCATGCCAGTTGCTCTACGTAAAAAATCAAAGTACATTCGTATCATGATGGACTAAAAAACGATTTGAACTTAATTTACGGAAAAAAGTAGGAAGTGCAAAGACAAGACGGGGTGCTTATTATCTATAATAGTAATTCACAGCAATATTTAAGAATGACAAAGTTAGCTGAACATCAAAACATATGTATATGAATATAATCACCATGCATTTAGTTGGCTCAACACTGTCTTATTTGTAGAGTAATATACCACTGTTCTTTAAGTATGATTTAATAACAAAAATATTTATGTTAGTTTGTTTGGCACATTAACATTCAACAATAAAGCAAAATATAACTTCTCTTGGTAATCGAAGGTATTAATTTACCCGAAGAACCTCTTATTGCAATAATTAATGAAAGGCCAAATTCATTCCTTACTGTCGAGTTGTTATTGTTTTGACTGTCATTTTAAATGCCAAAACAAGATTGAGTTATGCCTCCTGAGGTACTGTTTTATAAAAAAATACACAGATATTGCAATGATAGCAGAAACATTTAAAATGAATTCGTCAGGAACACACAGCTTAATAAAGCTGTTTGGACAATCGCCAACGAACGAAGGGGCTCGAGCATATTGTTTTCATAATTGTGGAAAACTGAAAATGTAATAACGAACAAAATTATATTTTGAATTCTAAGTAAATGGTGCTAAGGGTTTTTTTTGTGCGATTTTAAGTTTCACTTAAGATATGTACCACCAAAGAATCTATTCAAAGCATATATATATACCATACAAGGAAACTAGTATATATTTTAAGAGATAAGCTCAAGAGTCCAAGAAATAGTGACAGGGTATGGGCCATGGTAACCTAAGTCACTTGATGAAAAATAGAAAAAAATACTTTAATCAAGTCAAGCATGCCGATTGGTTTTAAAGCATTAATAAATATATAGAGAATTACATAGACATATATAGACAATCTGTATTTATAAGACTTACAAACAATTCAATGTGCATGTGACGACGCAAAGGAGAATATCTGTTATTCTTTGTGGTCTCGGGTTCGATTTCCGGGTCGGATCAAATATTTGTATGATCTGTAGATATTCCTTTCAGAGTTTGGGTTTTTTCTATGTATAATTTGTACGTTATTAAAAAAAATATATAAATATTCTATCAGTTAGTTTAGCTTTCATAATACAAGCTCTGCTTAATTTGAAGCTAGATGGCGTTGTGTGTGCAATTTCTGAATTAGTAGGATTTTACAAACATTTATGAAACGGTCCCAAAGAATATCCAGACACAGAACAACAATTTACGGATTACACAAAGTATTGTCCCATGTGTTATTTGAGCATACAACACTTGACGAAGTAGAAAACACTAGGAAATATGTGCAGTCACAAACAAATTATGTACGTCTCAGAATTTCACCAATATTTTTGTTGATGCTAAGCACCAAGCTGTAGATTTTCTAGACACAGAATACAGCATAGTAATTATTTCGAGGCATGATCCTTCCTTATAGATGGATAAGGAAGGATCATGCCTGCTTCGATTCTTCGCAAACATGAGAAAAAATTCCAAAAAAATAATAATTCAATAAGCTTTATTTCAATTTTAATAGTAGTTTTAGTTTTCAAAGTATTCAAACGTTAGCTCTGCCGAATTTTCTAGCCAAGATTGTTCAGGAATTTCATGCTATTACGGATAATTGATCAATAATCAATAAATACCGGAATCTCCCCACAGAAAACTCTGTACCTTGGTTCCATTGTAACAAAAATATCTTGTAGTATACATTTCTATCTAATGTTTTATGTAATAATTAATAATACTGTATCATTAAAATTAATAACATCATCAACTCAGCCGAAAGCCGACCTCTGTCCTTTATTTTGTTTAATTACACTTAAAATAAACTGACGATTTTTCTTGTTTTTCTCCTGCTTAATTAGGTGCTTTTATTTTACTAGTGAATACATTAGAACCGAAATCCCAAAATTCTTAATATCACAGACGGTAACTCAATCAGTAGGATTGTATCTACTTTTGCTAACTATTATTTTAAATATGTAACCAAAAACCTTGCTCTTATAGAAGTGCACAATACCGTGTCCTTAAACTTTTATGTGTTTTATAACAGACTTCTCTAAAATATTTCTCAATATTCAATACAATAGAGAACGGTTGTGAGGTACGGTCTGCAAATAGATGAATTATTTATGGATTATTCTAACGCGTTTGAGAAGCGAAGCTATGGAATTAATGTGTTATTTACAGATACATTTATTTATTCGAATTTTATTGGATGTAAAAAAAATATTTTCTTGAGTTTTTTTAGCTTTTTGCTAATCTTTCTACCTAATTTATATTGTTAATGAATATTTAGAAAACATAATAAAATCTTTTTTCTTGTGATTAAGTTGATATATAATTAGCTTAGCCTGTCCAGTTGTAGATACTGGAACAGGTGACACACATTGTGTAATTGAGCTATGTATGTTAAAGTACAATTGAAAGACAACAAAATAAGTTTATTCTATCCGTTTTCATGTGTTTTCAGACTAATTAATGAAATATTATGTTATTTTGAGCAACTTTATACAAACATAAAGTGTTATATGGCTTGAATCTTTCAAATGTTTGACAGAAGCACATTTTTTATGTGTTAATACCTATATTATATTTAAAAAATAATTTAGCTTGCAGCCTCGCCTGGCGAAAGTAAATTATATTTTTAATTCATGCTCTCGATTGTCGTGATTTCCGTGATTTGGTTCTAGAATATACACTTTTAACTATTATATTATATATTTTTTTACAAAAAAAAAATATCGTCTTAAAAAGAATCTAAATATTTTATGTTTATAGTTTTTACTATTTTAATTATAATTAAAGTACAATAATATATGGATTTATATCAGTTGTTTGGTACCCATAAAACAAGCTCTGCTTAGCTTGGGACTTGACGGTGTTATGTGTTAGATGTCCAAAAAAAATTTTTTTTGCATAACGTACATGTTTGTCAGGCGGTTCCGATAGCGGAAGTCAGACAAATTCAACGCTTTTTGGCAAATAAATTTCAGTTGGAGACTGTCTCTTGTACAAAGACATTATTTTTCTTCTAGTATTCGATTTGTACAGCGCAAATGAAATGAAACTTATCACTTATGGAATTGGGTTTAAACCATGACACTCTAAAATAAATTGGATATTTAGGATTGAAACGTATTAAACAGTATAATGTTATTCTTATTTGTCAGTATTCCTGTATCCACATAGATATAATGTCCCTTGTATTTATATATAAATTTTACTAATTTAGCATTTACCCGAGACTTCACTGGCGTGTTGGTCTGTTACCGCAGTAAAGAGTTGCCTATATCCGTCCTAAATAATCAAAGCATTTCTAAAAAATGATATTTTAGTAAATGTATCGTGCATAAGTAAAAAGTGGTTATTTTAATATAACAAACAGACACTCTAATTTTATTTAGTTCCATATATTGGAAGCTACTTTGAGATTATAGAATTTCATGCATTTATTAAAATTGGTTATGTAGTATATAGCTTTGGCAGTATAGTATAGACTACTAAAACATTTAACTTTCCCTTTAGTCGGGTAAAAGGTAGATAGGTTAATTGTTTTACTGGTATAATGAGTGTGTCATACATTACACTTAAATCGAGTTTGAGTTTGTAGATAATCTATGTGACAAATCTTCACGCTGTCGGTGATAAAGTAGTATAGTAGTTGCCCTGAGACAGCCACGTTTACCGTGGGAGACATATGCTTTGGCATGCATGGACCGGCTCGACCGGAGAGATACCACGGCCTCACATAAAACCGGTTTGAAACAGCGCCTGCGCTATGTTTCACCGATTGAATGAGAATACCGAAGGCTCATATCCCAAACACTCCCTCAGCTTCCGCCCCCACTGTCCCCTTAAAGCACTTGTGACGCCTCTGGTGTTGGGTGGCGGTAATTGCTTACCATCAGGCGATACGTCTAAAAAATAAATACATATAGATATAGAGAGAGAGAGAAAGAGAGAGAGAGAGAGGGAGGGAGGGAGAGAGAGATAGAGAGAGAGAGAGGTGCTGGGCGCCGTGGTCTTTTACTTTAACTTTAAAATGAATTTTCTTACAAAAAAATATTATTGAGGCCATAATACGTCTGTTTGAAGTTATTCACTGCGATGACGGGACAGGAGCAGGAGTCGTTTGTTACAGGTCTGTCCCCACTTACTTAAGAAATTCAGGTCAATGCAATCTCTTGTTTGTACCTGGACAATTTTTATGAGAGCTTTTAATTTATTTTGTTACTGTGAATATTTTAGGCGCTCAGCCCAGTTGCACTCGGTGATTAGAAACAATCAGCGAGGGCAAGCAATGACGGCGCGGTTAGTACCTGGATGGGTGACCGCTGGTGGCATGTTCCCATGAGCGTCTCCGTGATTCGGAGGTCACGTTAAGCAGTCGGTCCCGGTTGTTATCATACGATAACAGTCGTGAAGCTTAGTTGGAGGCCTTCGGGCTGCTTAAAAACATCCAACGGCAAGTTTTACGTAGCCACAACGTATTCTTGCCAGTCCCCAACCCGCACTTGGCCAGCGTGGGGACGTATAGCCTTTACCCTCTCCTGAGAGGAGACCCGAGCCCAGCAGTGGGTTATTGATTATGGGTTGTTGATTGATTGATTGATTGGATATTTTATGTGACCGATATGTATGGTGATGTTAATTATGTTACTTAGGGTTTGAAAACGTGACGTAATGTTTTTTTTATTTTGGAAAAGTGGGCAAACGAGCAGACATATAACATGATGGTAAACGATTACCACTGCCCATGGACATGCGCAACGTCAGAGGCGTCACAAGCGTTTTTTTAATGTGAGTGGTGTCAATAGATTCGTCTTAGTCGTAGGAGTGACAAAATTTTAAAAATTAAGAAGGTATTTTGGAGCCAAAATTAATCTCAAAAAATGATTTTTTCTATATTTATATATTTACTATTATTAGATACTGACGTAGTCTGGTTAAATTTTTTTAATAATTCATTACTTGTTCGTACTGTTTTCTTTTATTTTAGCTGTTTGAAGACAGTAAAAAAAAAGAGAACAATAAAAATTCAAGAGATCAATAAAAATTTTCAATTGCTCTGTAGCATAGAAAAATCGGAATTTCCATTAAAAATACTAATTCTCACAGTTTATAAATAATAAATGTTACACAGGTATATGTAAAACTTTTTTAAGCAATATAGAATGAAAACCACAAGTCAAATGAAAGTAGCACGAATTGTGAAGGATAGTTGTAACACAATTATTTCTTACAGCATCTTACTAATATTTTTCCTTATGACATGCAAAAAAATATAATGATATTCTTTAGTTCAGAAACTTCTACTTACGAAATAAAAATAACGTTTAAAATGTTTTTTTTTCCAATAAAGCCGCAATATGTACTCTGAAAAGATTTGTGTTCAAATATATCTGATGGATGGATGCTTACGATATGAATACCGTTATCCTAAGCTGATGTTATTAAAGATACAAAGAATTTATTCCCTATATTGATAAAATTTTATACCACTTGGATATATTTCAGTGGAGTCCGTGTTTTTATGAAAAAAAAAGAAATTGCTGGATACCAAAAAGAAAATTTAATCGGCTACCAGTCTTAATTCACAATAAAGTAAATATATATTTTTTAGACGATCAAGTTCTTGTTTACGATGTATAACTAATATAAATACATATATACTTTTTTTGTAAATACATACATACATACTATACATAGCAAAACCATAACTCCGAAACAAATATTTTAAAGTCATACAAACATTTTGTTCGACCCGGGAATCGAACCCGAGACCTTAAGCTCAGCAGTCGTAGACGCCACCACTGCACCACAGAAATATTTATTAGAGTAACCAATTATCTTTCCTTGTTTTTTTTTTCTTTTCTTATCTACTTCCTAGTTTCTCTTTTAGTTATTAAATAAGTTATTCAGAAATATTTAAAACATTTTTCATTTAATTCAGATTTTTTAATAAAAAGTAAAGTTGCTGAGATTTATCATCACTGAAATCTTAACATTTGACCGGCTCAAGTGATACTCAATCGCAAACATCACTTAGGTACGCATCAGCTGTATATTTTTCTTCTTATTGCTCTATTCCTCCTCTATTCTCTCCTATACATTTCGATCCATCCTAAGGTTGCCTGGAAGAGATTGCTTTTGGCAATAAGGCCGCCCTTTGTACACTCCGTCTCACAATTTATGTACTCTCTTCTAACTGTAATATTATAGTGTGCAAATAAAGAGTTTTCTATCTATCTATCTATCTATTTCTCTATATTTTTGTTGTAATTGAGGTGGATGGTATGTAGCTTATAAACTTTTTGGAAGAAGACCTTTAATTTGAGTTTTTGCCAACTTAGAATATTAGAATTGGAGGAAGTTATGTTCAAACATTCACCTCTAATGGTGTGAAGCATCACGGGTCCGCCTCGCAGGTAACATTATAGAGGAGTCTGGGACACATTACACAACGCTATCTAGACGCAAATTTAGCATAGTTTATACGTCTAGGGTCCTAGACCCGAGCTTCTGCTTTTTAATTGAAATAAGTACTACATGTTAAACACAGAAACACATAAACAAAAGTAAACATATATATGGTGGCCCAGCGGTAGCGTATGCGACTGCTGTTCCTGAGGTCTCGGGTTCGATTACCCGAGTTTGGGTGTTTTCTATGTATGACATGTATGTATTTACAAAAAAAAAGTATATAAGTATTATATCAGTTGTCTAGTACCCATAATACAAGTTCTGCTTAGTTTAGGACAAGATGGCGTTGTGTGTTAGGTGACGGTAATATTTATTTATTTATTATTTGTATACTTACAAAGCATACAAGGATATGAACCTGTAGGGTATAAATCAATTTAATAGTGAAGTTGCACTTCTTAGTCAATATTGACGTTACAAAATATTTGCATAAACACACAGCCATATATATAAATAGTCAATTAGGCGTTTAAAGATCTATTTTTCATTATTACTTATTTTTTAGACTAATTTACGAGTTAAAAGACATAAACAATTAAAACTTAAATTGAAGATCATCATAGAATGAAGCGATTCTGACTAGCGGTAGAATTCTGTGGTTTTTTTATAAGTGATCTGTGAAAAGGGACGAAAACACGTAACAGGAAGCCAGTGAAAGGTTTGACTTAACTAAGGATGGCGTATTGTTATACTTAGATAGTAGGTAAAATAACAGACACGCTCGCTACTGCAAGTCTCGCCCATTACTTTTCAAAATATTTTGTACCTATATTTATTGTTTTAAAACGCAAATTATACTTTATAATTGACAGTAAGCTAGAAGCTCTTTTACTCCATAATAAACCGGTTGCCCAACAAAAGTAATAATATAATTCAGAAATATAAGCTTATGAGGAACGTTCTCATAATTATTTACATAAACTTCATCACTACGCAACGTAAGGCTACCCCACAAAAGGACAATACGGTAAATAATGAGATAACATACAGACATACTTGTATTAGTTACAACTTAAAATCCTAATACTAAATATAATTTTAAAGCAAAGATAAAGATATATATATATATATATATATATATATATATCTTTATCTTCGCTTCAAATATATATATATATATGTGTGTAGACTTTAATCTTTAAGAATGGCTCTATAATTCAGTTAAATAGAACTGTTTTTTTCATTTCGATACAGTAGTCACAATTGTTACTTAACTTACTTAATCACAATTGTTATTATAATGTTACCAATATTAATCAAATCAAAAATACAACCTTTTTTTTTAATAAGCTGTACACCACGTGCTTCTATTTTATGTAAATTTATGAAAATAATGTCATTCAAGACGGCTTAACAGTGTTTACATAATATTCGAAGGCTTTGCATGCGCACAATGTAAATTATCCTCTGTATCAATTTAATTGCTTTAGGTAAATACACTGGTGTTAAAATGAATACTGTAATCTGCGTCTTTTAAAATGTGATCCTATTGTCATTTAAGTTTTAAATACAAAAATAAATATATATTTTGGTTAAAAATATTTTCCAGTTTCATTTTATTTTCAATTTAAATAATTGATGTGTGGGAAAAGTGAACGTTGAATTATTTTCAAAAATACTCTTTAAGGACAACACTAGACAGGCTGACTACACGCTTGCCTTACGTAAGATGTACCTACTTATCAAAACTATTATTTTTAAATACTTACACAACTTCAACTACCGACTACTATAACTGGGAACCACCTTTAAAAAACGAGTTAAAATATCTAACACTCATTATTTTAATAACTAATAACACCTTATTTATTGCTTTGAGTTTCCAATTTCTTTTTTGAATGCACTTTTGACAGGCTGTTTTGGCGCAAAAGCGAAGTATCGATTCGAATTTCTTTTTAATTTTTATATGGTGTTTAATTAATCAGAGATGCATACAGCCAGGGCTTTCGTATTTTGTTTATTTTGCGACAGTGTTTACTTGAGAGATGGGAGCGCGCGGCCCGGCTGCCGACTGCCGGCGGAGTAAAGCCTCCATGCTCGAGATTGCGCGCGCATACCGTAGTGAAATGCGTCGATTTTATAACATAGGTGTAACTTTAAGCGTTTCCTACACTTTAATTAGTAGCCCATTGGGAATCTGTGGTGACTCTCAAATTGAGATTAGTGAATGAATTTTCGATTCACTGATTTTACTGACATATGACAGGAGAATTAGCCTCGGACAGGCGCGGTTCTTAAGAGGGGGTCACAGTGGCCATGCCTCCCCCCTGGAAAATCTGTGCACATGTTCTTTCCAACTGTTACTGAAACCTGATTTTTTCTCTCCTCTGTTACCATAATTGTTCAATAAGAATAGAGATATGAAATTTAAAAAAATACTTATTAGACTAACGTCGGTAGTCCCACACAAGTCTTTCGTGTCAACGGAGCTAGCTCCTCAAATGGTCATCCAGAGATTATCTCAAACGCCTCAAATATTACCCCAAAAAGATATCCATTTCTTTTAATGTGTGCAATTAAAATTATTCATCTTTCTCATACCATAAAAGCAATAAGGTCTAATTTACTCGACTAGAATTGATCATTAGATTATTAAAATTGTGGGGGGGGGTGACCCCCCCCCACAATTTTAATAATCTAATGGATCTAGGATCTAGGATGCGACCGCGCGTGAAGTCCAGTTTCGTGACCATTTAGAGAGTATGCGCTTCTCCAGAAACTTTCTGTCCTGCTCAACAAAACTGTGGAATGAACTATCGCCGGTATCGCCTGTATGCCCTATTCCTGGACCAATAGGACGTTCAAACCTTTCAGAAATTAGTGTACTCCATCTTAAAAGGCCGGCAACGCACTTGTGACGCCTCTGGTGTTGCGAGTATCTATGGGCGGTGGTAATCGCTTACCGTCAGGCTATTCGTCAGCTCATTTGTCTCCTATTTTATAAAAAAGGAAAATCCCATCAAAATTAGTCCTACCGGTCCCGAGCGTCTAATCTTTCTATCACATCAGAGATTCAAACAGTAAGAAATATTAAAAATAGTTTTCGATGGATGTATCATATGTGCTTTTTTATCTATTTAATGAAAACTGTTGATTTGAAACTACAAACAGATACTTCACTTTATTCCTTTGTATAAATGTATTTTATAAAAATTATAAGCCTAGATTATAAGTTATTATAAAACTTGTGATAATGTGCGAAACATTACTGATTTAAATAATTACTAATATGCCGTTTTTCTTTTGTAACAACACATCATGTGCTATCTAGTAGTCTCTACTAATGTTATACTAGTACATCACTGCAAGCACTCAAACTTATTCATATACACAAGTGGTTGAGTTGAGCAGAATTTGAATCTGCGATCACCAAAGTCAATGTCAGCACAATACTCTCTCGAAACAGAGATCACCAATAAGTAAAACTATAAAAGTCACACTTACCAATATACAGTACTGTTCAGTTTAAACAAAAGCTACAGCTTAGCTACAAAGATTTTTACAGCAGATTTTAAGTTAAACACGGCAGCTACTCACTATTATGATAGACTTTGTGATATTGCTACAAAGTTTCCCAACAGCTTTTAAATGAAACCTTGAACACTTGTCTTTCCTCACTTTAAAACTTACCAGCTTGTTTCGTTGATAGATTAATTCAACCGTAAAACTAAAGAGCTGCTACATCATTATCGTAAGTTTTAATTTCGGTAGGTAATAGTACGTCCACTGCTGGACAAACACTCTCAAATATTAGACGTTATTTTAGTCAGTTAGCCTATTTTACCCGACTATGGTTAAGCCAAAATGAATGGAAGATAGGTAGTATAGTTTCGGTAGCCTATGCCAGTTTGTATATTCTACCGCAGCCTTTGAATTACTTGTCCGATTTTAATTAATAGGGTGTCAATAAATTCTTAATAAACGCCAGGGAGAGAAATAGTCTGTATACATTTTATCAATAATTTATATAGCCTATTTCTCTTTCTTTTCTTTCAATAAAATTTTAGTTTTTTAAATTTTTTCTAGTTTATAAATCGTAAGGGACTTAAAATTTATCTGGGCTACTGGTCTGGTTATTAGCGATACTAACTGCTAATTAAGTTATTAAAAGTGCATTTTCTGTGCAAAACTGTTATTGAGATTTTAACGTATTCACTGTGATTGTTTGAGGAATGCTTAAAAAGATAATAAATGTTTTTTATGCAGTTCCTGTTAAGCTATGCAGAGGCAGTTGGCTTATAATAAAGTACAAAGAGGGTACACAATACCTAAAGCAGTAATACATACTTATATTAATTCACTCGACAAATTTATTTAAAAAAGAACGATATCTTTACTGTTATGATCGCGGATGAACTGATCCTCAATATGAACACCGTAAGCATCCCGTTGATGATATTACATTTAAAAATAACCATGGTAGTTTAATAAATAAATGAAAAAATTAAAAAATATTTCACACATCTAACACACAACGCCATCTAGTCCCTAGCTTATCAGAGTGTTATGGGTACTAGAGACCTGAAATAAATATCGTATTTTGTAAATACATACATATTATACATAGAAAACACCCTTACTCCGAAACAAATATTTGCAGATCATTGAAACATTTAGTCTGACCCGGGAATCGAACTCGAGACCTCAAGCACAGCAGTCGCAAACGCTACTGCGCTACGGAAGGCAGTCAAGTCAGTTTATGTAAATTGATCCTGTATTATCGGTATCAGCTTGACTTTTCAATAGTCTACGCAACTACATACATACGTAGCAATATTAGAAGTAAGCATTATATTGCTTCTTAGAAGAAGACATGCAAAGATATAGTTACATTTTTACCATTTATTTGATACGTCAATAAATAGCACCAAACGTAATTGAAAAAGAACATAGAAAGTATTATTTTTCGAGAAGAATGTTGATGTATTAGTTACCGATACTGATATTAAGACGGAGTTTTTGTGATCGATTATTACCTAGGGCAAATAAATATATGATGACTGAGACTGTTAGTTTCGTAAAAAGGTGTAATTTATCTATAATATTCATGTATGTAGCAATGTATAAAACTAATCTTGAATGCTTGACGTTGCAATTATAAATATTAGATTAATTATATTACCCTTTCTAAACATTTGTATTTTAAAAACACTCGAATAGTGTCCTCAACTAATGTGAGACAGTAGGAAAAGTTTTAATTGCCACAATCTTGTTATAGTTTTGTTTTATTGATTTAGGTCAAAGAAAAATTACTCATTAGTTAGTAGACTAGATCGTAATAGCAATGTCATACTTATATTAGTATGGCATTTATAAATAAAAAAAATGAAATGCATACTTTTGTGGAAGTTCTGACGCATAGGCAGAAGTTCCACAAAAGTATGCGTTTCATTTTTTCATTGACTTTTTTATGGTTTTAGCAGACTTATACACAATTTTTTCCAACTAACGTAATTACAAGACTATGTCGCTTATCACATATATAATGGAAGTTCAGATTATATTTCTAAATATTTAAAAACTAAATTTAGCTCAACATATAATCAAGTATATTAGCAAATATATAAATTTTGATCGGGATTAGAATCAAACTATTAGACATTATTGAAGCATGATACTTTAATTGGTCGTTACCGTTGATAGCACTAATCGTGTTTTCATTGAAAACGATTAACTGCATAGCAAAATACTAATAGAAGATAAAAAAATAAGTTACCTAGATACCTAAATACTTAAATCTCTAAACTATAATCCCCTACTACTAATTATGTACTTGATAGGAAAGTATTTTTGTTATATCAAAAATAGATAGTTTCTTCACCATCTTACTTGTATTTCATCATAGCTTATGTGGATACAGTCTACTTGTTCGTACAGTTCTAATTTACTAACATAATATTATCTAAGTTAAATTAATCATGAAATTTCATCATCATCATCTCAGCGGAAAGACGTCTTTTTTTTTTTTTTTTTTATTTAAGCTGCCAAAATGACTCTGCCCTGCCTGATGGAAAACATGAGCAGAATCCAAGAGTGGTGGTCACCATCCTCAATGCGAAAAAGAACAATGCAGCATGATGACCCACACTATGGCGGCCTGGGGGGAAAGGGGATGGTGAGGGGGATAGGGGGCGTTGGATTGGGGTATGGGCCTCCGGTATCCTCACTCACTCGATGAAACGCGTAGCGTAAGCGCTGTTTCACACCGGTTTTCTGTGAGGCCGTGGTATCACTCCGGTCGAGCCGGCCCATTCATGCCGAAGCATGGCTCTCCCACGGTAAAACGTCTGCTGCTGGATACAGGCCTTGCATAAGACTTGCAACAACAACTGGTTATGTGTTGCCCACATTTAAAGGCTCCTCCCAACCTTCACTTTGTTGTCGCCTACACCTTTATTGCAATTGATAAAATTTGTGAAAGGCCTATTATTGTGAAATATAAAATTCCAACAATAAATCAAATAATTTCGTCTAAAAATACTTATTATGGATCCACAAAATATACACGTGGGCTTAATCTTTATACCAAATTCCAACATATTTAGTATTCAAATCCATTGGGAACTTTACCCGAAACTATTCGCCTTTAAAAATACAAGCGAATGATCCTATAGTTATAATCCTGAAAGATTTTGTTAAGTAATTTATACTTCTGATTGTCGGTACTTGATGGAACTTGTTGCAATGAATTCTAAAATGAAACACACTTATACTTATTTCACTATTTAAAAGGTTCAAAGCGTTTGATAATGAAATAAAGGAGAAACCGGTAATTTTGAATGAAATTACTATAGTGGAGTAAGTACGCGTGTATTTGATTTCAGAAAGATTTAGTTTTAATGAAACATAGTTACTTTAAAGTAAAAACATGTATTAAAGTGATCGATAAGACCGTCTATTATCATACCTGATGATGATCTCCGTATATCTTTCTCTGTATTTTTTTACTGTAGTGGTGTTCAATAAACTTTAATAAATAAATTAATAAATAATAAATTACTCTTTTAAATATCGAATCATAGTTTAAAAAAAATAAAATGTATTCTTTATTTTGCTAAAACAATAACAAAAGTACCTATTCTCGTATAATATAAAAAATCCCTGTTCAGTAATATCTACAAACATTTATAAAACTCATAAATGCATGTTTCAAATCTCACCGTTTGTGTATTTATGTAATTCGTGTTCTAAGTGCCCACATTACGAGGTGGTGTTGAGTTAGGCGTGCGAAGTGGCATTTATTATTTATGCTACTTCATTAGCCGGTCGGGTCGAATAAGGCTAATAATTGTGTTATTTACACGAATAGGTACCACAGGCTTAAATGCTGTGGTAAACGTGAGGTGACTGGCTCACCATTAAAAGGTCGATTAACAAAGACTTTTTTTTACCTATAGTATACCCGAAGTCGGATTTAGTTTTTTTTTTAATGGGATAATGGACAAACGAGTATACGTATCGCCTGATGGTAAGCGATTACCGCCGGCCATGGACACCTCAACACCAGAGGCATCACAAGTTCGTTAGATTCGATGAATCCTAAGTAACTTATAAAATGAAATAAAAATAAATATATGGCGTATTCACAGAATTGATTTTTTTGGAATATTTTGTTAAATTATTCAAACTTCTCGACAGTTTCAATTCAACTTCGGTAACAGGTGTACTAACCTGGCCTACTTGGTCAAATAACTTAGTCTTAGCATCTATAAAAGTAATATTTCTATCCTTCTGCTCAAATATTTGATATCATTTTTTTAATGGAATATGTGGCAAACGAGCATTCATGACGGACACTTGCAACACCAGAGGCGTCACGAATGCGTTGCCGGCCTTTAGGGGATGGAAAATTGGATGGGGGAAGGGTTGGGGTATAGGCCTCCGGTATCCTTACTCACTCGGTGAAATACAGCCCAAGTATTCTTTCAAGCTGATTTTCTGTGAGGCCGTGGTATTACTCAGGGCGAGCCGGCGCATTCATACCGAAGCATGACTCTCTCACGATTAATCTGTTGATATTAAAGTTGTATTTATGTTATAAGGTAAGTAAGGTCAGCAAATATTTTAAGACTTTCAACAATTTTAAATCTTCTTTTTTAATATTTTTGAATTATGTGTTTAAAAAAAACTAATATTATACTTACGAATTCATTCGTAGCAAAAAAACTATAAACTATAGATTCCATTCGCCCGTCTTATGTCTTCACTGTCCTTTCCAGCTTCAGTGTTTTTAGTTTTGTTATTTTCTTTATTAGGGTATCAAAGGGTAAAACGGGATCCTATTACTAAGACTCCGCTGTCCGTCCGTCAGTCATGTCACGTCACCTGGCTATCTCATAACATTTGATAGTTACATAACTGACATTTTCACAGATAATAAATAGAAAACTCTTTATTTGTAAACCGATTGCCGCTTTGACAACAAAACAAACACCAAACAACAAACGTGTTTATTTTGGTACAGGAGCCTTCATGGTCCAGTTCGACTCTCGCTTTACCTGTGTTTATATAATCGAGTATATTCGTTTGTAACTTTTAGGTCTGTTTTAAAGATAATATTACTGTTTCAAAGATCCATTTACCACTAGCTCAATTCAGTTGTTGAATCAGATATTTAGTACACAAAGTTTCTAGTGAGTTGATGGCAATGACGATTTTTAAAGGTACTTACCAATTAAGTGTTATCGTAACTTATAATAAGTTGATGGGTGAATGATTCCGCTGTTGATGACAATTGATTTGGTTGACTCGTGATACATACCTGAAATGGTAACATTACAATATTAATAAGACGTTTCACTGTTTGATTAAATTTACAAAACAAGAGTGGTATAAAATAATTTTATACAAAATTTAAAAGGATTAATTTTGCATTTAGATTATCTTATACATTTTTTTAGCCAAAAATTGACTTTAGCCATTCACAGAAAGAAATCGATGATGTTTTGGAAATCAACGACCCGTAATATCCCACTGCTGGTCTCGGGTCTCCTCTCAGGAGTGGGTTAAGAATGTTTTCGAACTAATAACGTAAAACCAGCACGTATGCTATGAAAAAGAAGTAAAGTGATGTTTTCAATAATTCATCATGAACATGAAATTTTGGATCCATTTAAAAAAAAGTTACAATATATCTTTAGACGTTAGAAAGTTCTTTTATAGCAACGTGATTATTCAAAATAACAAAAAATAGCTTTTAAGCGAACTAAATTCGGTGCAAATAAGTACCTACAATAAAATATTTATTGATGATAAACCACAAAAATTCAAGTCACAGAAATGAATTGTCAACTCACATTGGATTTAAATTGATTCTCAAGAAAGATTTGATTTTCAAATATTTAACAAAAAGTTCATTACGTTTCATCTCAGTCATAAAATTATTTCGAGCTTTGATATATCAAGTCAAATACTCAGTACTGCTAAGTGCTTCTACTAAATTATAATCATAAAAGATCATATCAAATATATTCGGGTTGAGTCAAATAAAATTTATATTATAAGTGACACTACTTATCAAAGGATTCTTTACTTATAAGACATTTTGAAGCGTTTTTGTTTGACAAGATTAACTTATTTATAGAAATATTTTACACTGTCAAGCCACATAAAAGGTCATATAAAAAAGCAGATATCCCAAATCCTAAGAAAAATAAAAAAATCTATTGTCTCCTGAAGATTTTGTTATAAAATGAACACAAGAATAGATTTGTGCCATTAAATTCTCTTCCTACAACCGCTAACTCTTCTTTTCTCTAATATTCTTTTATTTGTTAATATTTAGTTTTGGCCATAATTATGACTTGGTGTTGAGAGACGATATTCTCATGCATACATTTGTTAGTTTTCTATTAATGTTTACGGTTGTAGGTTTGGCTAGGGTGTTGATGTTAAGTTATGGATGTCTCTAATTTAAGAATCCCAAGTGGATTGCTTTAAAGGAATCCATCCACGCTACGGTTTAAAAGACGGGATTGCCTGTACAGTTGAACTTAACAGGTAAACTGAAGCGTGTGTGTTGCACACCTGTGCAGGTATCTCATCTACTCAATTCAACCTTACCTGACAACTGAACAGGCAAACTTGTCAGGTACAGCCTAACGTGTACAGCTACCTAAGCCTTCCTCAGAATTAAAATCAAATCGAATATAAACGCATTAATTTAATTTGGGTAACTTTTTATTTTTGAGTACAACTATTGTTTTAAAATTATGAAGTCTACCCGGAAGGAATAGTTCAGCTACATCATATTAACGAAACCTTACTCTTTTGTGGTTGAATGAACACACATATGATTTCATAATCAACACCTATAAGTTATCACCTACTTTGCCTGCGAGCCTCCGTTATAAAACTTTATAGTTAAATTGTTTGAAAACCAGTTTATAGCTTAGTAAGCAGCCCATAGTAAGAATATTTTAGATGTGTTTGAAGTAAAGATACTACAAAGGCTTAAAACCTTCATATCAAGTAGAAAATAAAACGAAGAATAGAACTAAAAAATCCATGATCACTATGAATAATTTTAAGAAAGTGAAGGCCACATATTTTATTAATTAATATTAAATTTTAGAACCATCATATTCTATCTCCTGTTAAGCTGCAATTCGTTCTTTCTTATTCGTCATGCACATTGACTCCCTCTATATTTGAAGCTAAAAGCAACTGAACTAGTTGGTCTTAAAAAAACGTTTAAGGTACATTCTTTACAGAATGCATTGAGAACTAGCGACATCTAACGAATGCTATTGAAAACTCTACGGGCTCTCATTTTCCCGGAAATTCGGTTCAGGAAGTTCTCGCACGAGCTTGCACGTTGTGAAGCGAGATGGCGCTGCGGGTAGTAAAAGACGCACTGGTCCTGATTTTATTGTAAGCCAGAATTTTTTTATATTGAAATGGTAATGTGTTGTTGAACTTTATATACTCGGGATGTAATCCTAGGTCGGATTAAATTTTTGTATGGTCTACAAATATTTCTTACGGAGTTGTGGTGTTTTTTTATGTATAATATGTATGCATTTACAAAAAAATATGTATTTATGTATTCTATCAGTCAATCTATAGTTTGAAGCTAGTTGGCGTTGTGTGTTAGATGTTTTAAGCATTTAAATAAATTTAAATTAAAGTTGCCTCTTTTCATGTTCTACAAAAACGATTTTTTGCATAGGTTTTTAAATTAATGTTGACAATTTGCATCTTTCACCTATCAACATGTTGATGATATCAATAGATTTTTTCTCAACTAGCGACCCGGTCCGATTTCACATGAAAGTCTTAAAAATTTTCGGATTTCCTCTGCTATAATATGCAAGTTCTATACATTTAAACCTTCTGCTTCAATTACTGCATATGTTGCTGAAAACTGGTTCAAAAGGTATAACAGAACAGAAAACGGTAACAATTTACCTACAAGGTTTAGAATAAAGATATTAATTACCACGCACCTACGCACTGTGGTAGCATGTTAGCTTTACGAAAAGCTATTCATATTTTTTTTTGGTTTTAGTATAAAGATCACGTTTTAAAAACCCGCCAAGTGCGAGTCGGACTCGCGCACAATGGATTCCATACCAATATACATATATAAAAACAGCAAAAAAATCATTTTTGTTGTATGGGAGCCCAATTAAATATCTATTTTATTCTGCATTTAGCACCCGACGCAAAAAGAGATGGTATAAGTATCATCGATGTTTGTCTGTGTGTGTATGTGTCTGTGTGTCTGTCTGTGGTATCGTAGCCATCAAACCGATAGATTGGTTTCAATGTGGTTTTCTTCATTTGAAAGCCAATTTCCTTGCGGTGGTATTTAGTTATTTTTGTTTAATATCAGTCCAGCAATGTAAGAGCATCAGCTCTTTTCCAAAATCATGTAATGTATTTTTGGTGTATGATTATTTGATTAAGTGCTGGTGCAAGATGGACTGACAGCAAAGTCTTAGTAATAGGGTCTCGTTTACCCTTTGGGTACGGAACCCTAAAAATAGCAGTTAAATATTACTACACGTTTATTGAAACTTTATGTAAATGGTTACTGTATGTATTGTTAAAATAATTATATCAGATAACAAATTGCTACATTATATCAAGAGCGAAATTCTACTTTTCATAATTTATTTTTTTGCGCTTTTAATGAGTAAGCCTCGTTTGAGGCCTCAAATTTCCAAATTCCTTCAAACATTATTTCATAATTTTTATTAATAAACTCTTTCATAATACCCTAAATTATTCCCTCTACAATCTAACAAGTCATGTCTGAATATTTCAAATTATTTTACCCTAAATGTAATATGACGTAATTTCCGAGGTCCGCCAAAATTGTGTAATCTCATTCCTGCAGATTAATTTTGCTCTCGTCCGACCTCCAGAGCTGTAATGAAATTAATTAGCCTTATTTTATTTAAATTTTAGTAACAGATTATAGCCTTTGTAATATGAAAACCAAGTGTGTAGGAAAATTATTTTGAAGCCAAATACAATCCACATATGTTACTTCAATAAAGATTATGAGACCTTACGACTGCCTATATGGAGGAAGTTTCATATCCCTACAACTTAAAGGAAGGATTCACTGACTATTAATTAATATAATAATAAAAAAATCGTTTATTAATTCTCTCTCACACAGAATAGTTAACAAAAATCAGTTCACAAATTCAGTGCCATTTGGTCGAGTAGGTGAATCTGTGTGAGAGACTGGTATCTGCACTAGGAGAACATGTGTGGCGTTAAGGTGATCATGCCTGAATATATACTAATCGGTGCTTAAACTTCTATATCGTGATACAGGATTACTAGTTACTTCTTAGTTCACTGTGTCTTCGATAGATAGCACTGCGATATATTTACCTTGAGATGTATGTGGAAGTCGCCAGATCCTTTTTTTGCTTTTCATAAGTATTATATATTGTAAGAAAAAATCAAAACTTGCCAAGTGAATGATGTTTAATGCATAGTGCACGAGCTCTATAGTTTGCAACTATTTATCAATTTTTTGACCCATCGACACCAACGATTCCGAAAAAGGGAGCAGATCACTAAGAATAACTGATAGACCTAAGAATATAGGAACTTCTTCACATCTTCAAAGAATCGCACAGTTACTGGAAAAGAAATTTAAAAACATTTTCAAGCGTAAACCTAATATATATCGTTTTCGTCTTAGATCCTACCGAATCGCATTGTCTCCTGAAATCCGTTCTAACGACATCCACATAAATTCTATACAAGGCAGAGTACTCTAGTCTTGTATATGTTTATTTATTGTTTTTGAAGTTAGCACTTCTTTAGCGGCATTGTGCACTTTTTTGTGATGGGTAAAAAATGCTAAGCTCGTGTCAGGACACGTGACCAGAAAAAAATTTGTAAGAAGCAAGGAAGTAGATCATAAATTGTCATGACTGTGTACGATAGTGCAATAAATGAATACTGTATTTTAGCACATAAATGATAGTACTTTTATACTGATAATTAAATCAATTCGTGCAAAATTATTCCCTAACCATTCTAAAATATTAAAAATACACAACGTTAATATTCAAGATTTCACTATAGTTAGTGATCTATGATTGATGATTTGTAGTTGATATTTACATTATATAGATTGCTTAACACCTATTGACTTTACGGATGGCGCAATGGTGTATGTTCTTTGTGTCCACACCGGGTATATTCGTATCGCACAATTTCCTTTTATTACCAGATCACGCGCTACCCTGCTGTGCTGTTAGTAGTATCATAATTTCAATGACATGTTTCAATATTACCACTGACCATTACCAGATATCATAATATAGAATACAATCCTGCAATTTAAAAATGCCGCAAAACTTCACATAATACTTATTTTTTTTAATTAAATGTGGATATATTATTTTACTAAATTATTTGTCCTATAAGTAGGGCTGCAATCAGTTAATTAAGGATTATGCCTTCAGCATACAACAACAACAACCCATAATGTCCCACTGCTGGGCTCGGGTCTCCTCTCAGGAGAGGGTTAAGGCCATACATCCCCACGCTGGCCAAGTGCGGATTGGGGACTGGCAAGAATACGTTGTGGCTACGTAAATCTTGCCGTTGGATGTTTTTAAGCCGCCCGAAGGCCTCCAACTAAGCTTCACGACTGTTATCGTATGATAACAACCGCATACATTGAACCTAATATTCTAAATAGAACAAAATTACCTCATACTACAAAGTCTATATCAGACAACACTTATTGTGATTAAAAAAATTCCACCATGACAAAGAGACATTCATTTTGCGGAAGTTGAATTTTTATGACTACACACTATAAACAAACTTTAGCCTGAATTAACGGTAGATACATCCTCCTAAACACAATAAAATCAAATTGCCCTTTCTCAAGTGTTCAATAGCTTTTGTAGATAAATCGACTGTATTCCCGATTAGTATTTTACTACAAAGCTAACAGAATACCCTCAAATCTTGAGGGATTTGAGTTCAAAAAGTTGGAGCGAGCTTTGGTCAAGTTTTTTGTTTATTTCGTGCAAAAAGTATAGCATTTGGATTCGTTTATTAAACGCTGTATAATAGCTATAATAGCTGTTAAATAAATAGCATGTTTTGTTGATATAATTTCGGAAATGACTGATAATATAATTAAATATATATAATATACCTAATTACACCAATCAACAATAAATACAATTATAACTTAGAGACTTAATAACATTTATCGAGAATCAATACTACTTTTCTTCCGTACTAATTGTACTGATAGATCATCTAAAAAAAATTATAAACGGTAAAAAAAGGCATAGTAAGTTGATTAGTGCCCATACACCACGGAGAGCTATTCTCGGAAGAAATATTTTTTTTTCAAAATAGTACGACTATTTTCCGGCAACACATAATGCTCCCTTACCCTGAAAAATGAATTGAGCTGTTGATAAAAATAATATCATATATATTATACGCACTGGTGTTTTATTTTTCTTAGTCTTAGTCTTTTGTACTACAGACTAAAAGAAAGGAAGAATAAAGTATGACAGAACACTATGGACAGGTAAATATGTACATACAGTCATCCGAAGCTTAAGGTTCTACTATTTATGAACAATACCTCGGTTGGATCAAATATTTCTATGTCCTGCAAATATATTTGTTTCGGAATTAAGGCGTATTCTATGTATAATATTTATTTATTATATATAGAATATAAATTGTACAATACTCACAGTACAAGCTCTGCTTAGTTCGGGACTAAATATCGTTGTATGTTAGATATCTCGAAAGTATTTTATTATTGAATGTAGTAGAGCAACGCTGATTTTAGAGTGCAAACGGGCCGGCTCGACTGGGACGGTACTCCCCTTTCACAGAAACTTGCCTATAATGACAGCATTCGTGCTGTCGTGTTTCATTGGTAAATGTGAGACCGGAGGCCGAATTATGCAATAGCATCTCAATATGCTGCATTGTTAAATTGTCTACATTCACAATGTGTACGGCGACCACCATACTTGGATACTGCTTATGTTTTCCATTATGCAGAGTAGAGTCACTTCGGGGGGTTTCCTTTGTGTCCATTTCATGTATGTAAAGTCCCCCGAGACATAGGATGTATATTACTAATGCACGATTTGTAATTTTATAAAAAAATGTTTGAATTTAGGTAGTCAATAATTTTATGCAAAATAAAAGGCTTAGTAATTAATATTCGAAAATACAAAACTTTGAAAGAAGTGAAAGATGGATTCATGATATGATACATTTTTATTTTATACAACACAAACTACAGAGGATTTCCTAAACTTTGATGTATCTGTGTATGATTTATGAGTATCTATCTCAGACGGTGTAACTCCTTAACAAATAAACCGATTAGGACGTGTTTTTAGGGTTTCGTACCTCAAAAGATAAAAACGAAACCCTTATAAGATTACTTTACCCTACGTCTGTCTATCAAGACCCATTTCTCAAGAACACATGGAGGTATCAAACTGAAATTCATATCAAATACTTAGGTCTATTGCCGCTTGGGCTGTGAAAAATCAAATTCGTAAGCCAACGCAACCAAAAGATACAGGCGTTTATGCTTTTAAGTTTTCGGCACTCACAATGGAATCAAAACCTACAGGCTACTTCCCGTGAACTCAGAATCTTGGAATTTGTTACAAAGAAACATCTTATAGCACGGATAAAAGAATAATTGCGAAAATCATATATTTTGTTACATCATGTAATATACACAGGTTTGTACGGAATCCTCGGTGTGCGAGTCTAACTTGCACTTGGCCAGCTTTTTTTGTTAAAAGCTTAGGTATATCAATTGCTAAAATTAAATAAATAAATAAATATTTTTAGCTACAATTTGTGTAGATCATTAACTTTTAATCACCAATATCAACGCTAAGCGCTTGAGGACACATGATATTTAAGATTGCTACCAGACCGCTGGCAACTGTCTATCCTAGAGCTATGAAAAGTAATACGAACTAAGTCTGGTAGTGTAAACCACACCTGACCTATTTTCCTCCGACACCTTCCGCAATTTATACGGAATTATATAACTAACATATTGGTTAATTAACTCTCTTTGGTAATTTTCTACATAAATCCCCTTTGGTACGAAGTCCAATACATATATAACGTCTAATTTGATAAACTGCTTGTGATATTAGGTACATAGATATTTGTGGTTGTCTGGAAGAGATTGCCGTGAGCGATAAGACTGCCTATTGTATCTTTTGCATATTTATGACTCATCCTCTGTTTTAAATTTGTAATTTTGCATGTATACAATACAGATATATAAATAAAAAAATGGATAGATAGATATAAATAGATATTGTTTATATTGATCGAATGGCGAGCTAAGAAAGAGACCATTTCTAGCAGCAAGCTGATGATGAAGATATTGTATATATATAATTATGGTAAGATCATGGTATCTGTGTTTGGTAGTGTTATCTCTAAGACTTGTTAATAGGTTAGTTGTTATCCTATGCATATTATAAATAGTTATTAGCGTCCATTTCCTAAATATTTGTAAAGTTTTCTGTGAATAAATGTCTTTTAAAAACCATTAGAATTCTAAACTCATTACTTTCTGTTACAATGATAGCTATGTATAGGCGGTGAATCAGTATAGTTTATATTTATCTAATCCGATCATGCAAATGGGCTTCGGACTCTGACCCATTCAACACCTCGCATGTTAAATGAATAGGTTTTTAAAAGTATATCTGTTAATAAATGTTATATTTATTTCAAAATCTTATATAGTAATATAGCTTAAACTCTGTGTTAGTTACCTGAACTGGTATCAGTACATATTTTCAAATAAAGTTCATCGTCACGTCTGTATGTCTGTTAGCGACAAACTCAAAAAGTACTGCACGGATTTCGATGCGGTTTTAACCAATAGTTAGAGTGATACTTTGAGGAAGGAAGAAAAGCGTGGGGTAGGTTTTCGTATATAATTTCTCATATTTTTTAGTATATTGGCTAAAATATTACAATATTATTTTGAGGACGTCGTAAAAATCGACAATGTACATCTTCTCAAGCTAAAATAACTTAAATTATATTTTCCGTAAAGAGCCCATGCGAAGTCGTGGCAAGTTACTAGTAAGTAAAATATTAACGTTCAAATAAGCTGATAAAATGCCTAACATTAAGTTGGCTGGCTATATACAAACAAGATAAAAACATGTATTTCTAAGAGTGCCAGAAGTAAGCTAGAATAGTCAGTGTTTATTTACAATAAATTGTAAATAAACACTTCGGGGACAAAATACTAAGGCCTCCATTGCAGAAATTTTCATCTTTGTATTAAATAATGTAGAAGATTAAGCGTGACGTATGGCCTTAACCCTCTCCTGAGAGGAGACCCGAGCCCAGCAGTGGGACATTATGGGTTGTTGTTTAAGCGTGAGGTTATTTTTATGAAACTGGCACCCCGTGTGAATGATAACACATAAGGCAAATTGTTATCGGTGCAACGATTTCCAGTAAAAGATATTGAAAAGATAAAGAAAAATCTCAATAATATTTCGCGGTTATAACATTAACCAAATCACTTTTGTTATTACATTTTACTTATCGGGAAAATATGTACAGTCTGGCATTAATGTTTCTCAACATCCTTCATAAGTTAACTGTGAGATTCAATATCGTGACCCTAATAATACTCATGTTACAGGGCGAAGGTTGCTTTCGATATTGAACTAGATAACGTTTAGACAATCAAGGTACGTATTAAAGTGTCCAATATCTTTCGATAGACTTTATTCGACCTGTCGTTAGTAATAGGTACATTTATTGCAATCCCAATATCTAATGAATAATAAATATCTATGTATATCATCCACAGCTTTTAATAGTAAAATAGGTTTCTCCAATATTTACACGGAAAAGAAATAGACTATGAAATAAAATAGGTATGTGAGTGATATAAAGTAAAAAAAAGTGTTATACAATACTTTTGTGATATAATTAAAAATGTGACCAGCAACTGAACTTGCTCTGTCATTACCATAGCATACTAAAAAATAAAACAAGACATTCAAAACAGTCAAACTTCGATCGCCAAGCCCGTATAAAATTTCAATTCTTTAGCGAAAAATATTGAAAAGGAATCCCTTCATGGTTATCGAATAAATAGTACTTTATTTAAGCCGTTCCATAAATCTTTAGATGTATATCTCGTACCTAGATATCAATGATGTTTCTATGATAGCATTTCTGATAACGAAGTCTACAAAAAACATTGTCTTGAGAGCTTTTACTTCAAGTAGACTATATTATCGGATAAACAAAATAAAATAAAATAAAATAAAAAAGCCTTTTTATTTCCTGTAAATTTACAATGCTGCATATATTCGTGTCGTTTTTTTCCTATAATATTATTACTTTTTATATATATACATTTCAGATACAATCACATATTTTAAGGCTATGAAGACTTATCAATTTATAGACTAACTTTTTCTTGTAGATGTTACTTATGATTTATGCTGATAAAATGACACTTTGATATGATGCTTATGAACGATAAAACATTTCTGCTGCATTTACAGACTGATATTATGAGACTAGTACCTAGAATATAAGTTATTGCCAATATGTCTAATAACTGTATATTTTGCTCTTATAAGTCAAAAACAAAATTTACCCACTCAACAACATCACTATTGGCCTGAGAGAAACTAAAAATATCAAAACAATTGATATAACGCATAAGCTATTGGAACATATCTGTGTCTCCTTTTGCCCAAAGCGTGTTATTATAACAAAATGAACAAATTTATTTAATATGAAAAATCGCAATGAGTCAAGTCCTTAAAATACAGATATAGAGAGAGAGACGTGGCTTAAGAACTTTCGCTCATTGTTAAGAACTTTTAAAGGGAAACAATTTATTGTTTTTATGAAACTGAACCGTTGAACCGTTTACGTAGATCACGTAATCTCTCAAAAGGAATGATATTCCCTTGTTCGTCCAATTTTCTTGATTTTACTCGTAGCGCAATGATATTAGCCTATAAACTTCCTAAATAAGTAAAATATCTAATACTAAAGGATTTTTTCAAATCTGATCTGATTTATGCTTTCTAACAAACAAACTCTTAACCTTTATAATATTAGTATAGACATGACTTCATGGCCATTTTAATTTTAAAATTCACGCTGTAGATGTACATATATATTTCCGTGCACTTTACCAATGGCGTAAGTGCTGTTATAAAAAGCAAACGATTTTTGAGTACCTGTTTATAGCGATAATGCTACTGATTTAAATATTTCCTACTTACTGTAAATATTAGTAGGTACTTGTAACTTTCTAACTTTTTAATGTTGCAAAACCGACGCTTCTAAGTTGCTATGGTATAAGTTTGCTTTAAACGATATTTTGATAAGGTAATTTACATTTTTATTACAACATAGTAAAACATGATAATAGTTTTCTTGAGTTCGTTTCCCTACATTCAGTATTAAACTAGTTAGGTCATCCTCATCAACAATTGAGCAATTTTAAGACTTAATCCCGATTCGAACATTTTTTAGTTTCTTTGAAAATATCGATTTAGACATTGTATTGTATGTTCTTTTAACATTAAGCAATATAAACAACAATTCTACCTAAAATTTTAATGGTTGATTTGTCTTTAATAAATAAATAAGTGTTGACTATTTAGAATTTTAGCGTAACATGCGGAAATCTTCAAGGATAAGTTTAACAGCAGGTAATTTCAGCTCCGTCCTACATCAGGCATTTTTTTTACGTATGGTATCCCCCTCGGGCCTTGACCCAACCGGGGTTTGCGGCGGAGCGGTGTGTCGGAATCGAACCGACTAAAACCACACGGTGTGCCACTCTGCGCCTGAGACGGGAGGGATCCGGGAACTGCTTTCTTACGCCATTCGGATTCCTATATTAGGCATACCCTAACGTTTCATGCCTCATTTCATGCATTCATTTTTAACCCCCGACGCAAAAAGAGGGGTGTTATGGGTTGATGTCGATGTCTGTCTATTTGTGTGTGTGTGCGTGTGTGTATATCTATGGCAATGTAGCTCTTAAATAGTTGGACCGATTTTAAAGATTTTTTTAATTAATTTTTTTTTTAATCAGTCCAGAAGTGTAAGAGTATCAGGTCTTTTCCAAAATGATGTAAGGCATGTTTTGGCATGTGATTCATCTATTATGCGGTTGCGTAGGAGTTTATTTAAATTTCTAATTTTAGCTCGTAGTTTGTTGGATTCCAAGATACCACCTGCTCTCAATCCAAATCATGGGAACCGTGGGATTAACGGAATAAAGGAAAAATGATGATATGTCCCAACACCTTCATGCACTCCAATTAACCTAATCTGTAATTACAAAAGTATGCCTCTCCCAACATATCTGGCACAATATAATAAACCTTCAATACTGTCACATATATTTTTAGCCGCAAATATTCATCGTCATCAAATCTTTTACCTCTCCTTATTGAAAAATTTAACCTCACAAAGGTGTATTGACTGTGTCGAGATAAATATGTTTGAATACATTAAAAATAAATATCCTCAGAGTGCTTGCTTAATCAAAGAGATTTTAAAGTGGATGAAAAATGATCTAAAAGTCTTTAAACCAGCCCTCAGTATTATTTTGATTTCTGCGATGTCAATTGAAATTTAAAATGCTTCTCACAAATATAATATAAATGTTGACGAGTCGAGACTTAATTCTAGCAATTTTCGTAAATTTGAACTTGTTTTACAAGTTATAGCTGTTCCCAGGTTCTACTTATTTCAAACGTAATATGACACTTACATTGACGCAATAAAAATCTCGATAGGCCGACAGCCTGAGATATAACATGGAGCATGCAATTTCTTAAGTCTTTTGCTTATCTACTTCTTTAAATATTTTTACAAATTTTTGATCTTTAATTTTAAATAGCTCAAAAGACGGTGATAAATTATACATATCACAGAGGTACAGAGGTTTGGGAGGACCAAATTGTAATCGGGAAATTTTTTGTTATTTTCTCCACTTTACTTTTGAATACGCAGCCCTAAATTTATATATGTATAAATCTTTATTTACCTATTACACATACTGTAATCATA
The DNA here is from genome assembly GCA_003709505.1 of Hyphantria cunea. Lineage (NCBI taxonomy): Eukaryota > Metazoa > Arthropoda > Insecta > Lepidoptera > Erebidae > Hyphantria > Hyphantria cunea. Next base: position 644,195 of record PKRV01000027.1, read on the forward strand.
GAACAACGGAATACGTTGATAATAAGTAATAAAGACAATACCCTACAAATGAAATCAGAGGGGCATGAAAACACAAATACAAGAGACAGTAATATAAACTAATACCTCTAGAGCCTTGGGAGCAATGATGATAGGGGATCGGCAAACATTACACCCCATAGATTTTATTGTGCCTGTCGAAGAACAATTCTGTTGCCCGATTGGCACTGTGCCAGAATTCAAGTGAAGGTCAACAAACTGACATACAGATGAAGATTCTTGTCTACAACTTGTTGAATGAAGATTTGATTTAATTTAGAATTTTTTTTAAGTAATCGTTATAAAACCAAACCCATAGCCGTCCACTGCCTATCGAAGGTAGCTCCCAAAGCGCGCCATATCAAATAAACGTAATATCTTTCTAATTAAGTTGCCAATCGTTTAAAAATAAATTTTATTCGTTTTGGTATATACTTCTCATTTAAAACATATTTTCTTTGCAATACTGGTTAATTAGAGCTGATAAAAGTACCTACATGTTTGAAAAGATTATTTAAAAAACTGAAATTGAATACCATTAATACTCGTAGTAAGGTAATTTCTTATCTTTTAGGTAAATATTGTTTTTATGGAAGTAAGTGATTGCTTCTAACAATAAGTAATTCTTTACTGTACACCTTTTTTTTATATGATCATATGAATAAAGTTGCACCACAAGGCAATAAAAGGCATAAAACGATTTCAATACAAAGCCAAAGCTGGAAAAAAACACTTTCATACGCTTGCATTGAAATTCTTAAAAAACCTATTAGAAAGTCTAAATGAAACAAAAATCCTAAGCAATATCTCGTACATGTGATCGTTTGAAATAGGCAATGGATGGAATATTTTTACCTGACGAACACAACCACGTTGAAACCGATTTATCGAAGGCAGTATTAAAACACAGGGTACAAATTTAAACGGGGGAAGTTCATATTACTATTCTATGTTATATTATTTTACGCGATCATAATAAAAACAATATTAGACATTTGATTATTCTGTGTACGTTCATGGATTTTCTTTACAAGAATGCGTAATTAATCATACTCATGACCTCGACCGACCAAGCTGTATTATTATTAATGATAAAGCGACGGTCACTAAAACACGCTTAACTTTTCTATCATCCATTAGAAGTCAATTAGACGTTATTATCACGGGTTGTAGTATTTAAAAGCCACACGACATTGTCTTTACATTAAATATAAGACAGCACGGCTGGTCAAGTGGTTTAAGTGTTCGCCACACCGCTTCCTACTGCGCCAAGTGTTGTGGGTTCAAATCCTACATGGGACACCACTTTGTGTGATCTATAAAGTGTTGTTCTAAGTCTGGTTGTACTTTCTGTCCGTTTCATGTATGTTTGTAAAGTCCCCCGTGACACAGGATGTATATTCCTAATACGGTAGTTGTCTTTTTAAAAAAATCTAAAAATTCTACAAATTAACTCACTAATATTTAGCTCTCAAAATCTATTATCCTAATCATCTAAATATTGTCTTTTTTACCAGTCTGTATGTCACGCTTAAATAAACATCTTCTGTCGAGGTAGCTTATATAGACGGATATCACGATAGTCGGATATAACAAATTATCCGGCTCACCGCACTCACAGACTGAAATCCACAATAATCATTAATGTCATGGTCTTCATTTATCAAGTATTGGCACATTGGTCGTGCTCGCTTATTCTATTTCGCTTATTTTTGAATTAAATGTTGTGCTTCTATAATTTCATACTATTTTGGGTATTCGGATATAGGGATTCGGAGGTAACGTTAAGAAGTCGTGAAGCTTAGTTGGAGGCCTTTGGGCGGCTTAAAAACATCCAACGGTAAGATTACGTTGCCACAAAGTTTTCATGCCAGTCTCCAACCCACACTTGGCCAGCGTGGGGACGTATGGCCTTAACCCTCTACTGAGATCGAACTAAGTGGCGTGAAATCGGAGAGGCCTATGTCCAGCAGTGGACTGCGATAGGCTGATGATGATGAGAGGAGACCCGAGCCCAGCAGTGTGACATTATGGGTTGTTGATTGATTGATTGGTTATATTATTTCTTCTTTAAAGGCTTAATTATTTAGTTAATACGCGGTTAAAAGCCGACTTACTAGCAGGTTAACTTATTACGTCTTATACAAATATAGCCTCTTTTTAACCTTTGCATTACACAATGCAACTTAACGGTATTTTTTGTTCCAATCGAAAACTTAAAAAAAAATGATTTTGCCTCCTGGGAAAGTCTCACTGTTATTTTTTTTTCTTATATATGAGCTTTCCAAAGTGGCTACTCTGCCTGATGGAATGCATAAGCGGAATTCCAAAGTAGTGGTCACCATACTCACTCCGAATGCAGGTAATGCCGCATGGTAACCCGCACTATGGCAGTCTATTGGTTTGCTTCTACATCATTAGGCCTCCGGTCTCGCACTCACCAACGAAATTTGAGGGCCGGCCGGCCCATTTGTTATCGATAAATATCTGATATATATCGTTGTGGTTATAATAAATAAATAAATATAAATATTTCCGACATCTAACACACAACGCCAGCTAGTCCCAAACTAAGCAGAGCTTGTATTATTAATTTAGTAATTTATTATTCTGCCTGCCATAATAACATATAATGCCTAGGACGAATATAAGTGTAAAAAAATAATTTCTCTGTGTCTGAGTGTAATTTTCTATATAATTAGAAGACAGATGTGACTTACGTCGTTTTTTAAACTAGCTATATTATACTAGTATATTGTGTATATAAACATACAAATATAATTAACATTTATTTACGTGTATATCTTTTACATATATGACTATATTTTATTGATATAGATACAAATGTAAAGATTTTAAAATATATTTTGAATTTATTGTTTTTCATCCATTGAACTTGTTTATTTACTAAAAAAAAGCCATAGATCGAACTAAGTGGCGTGAAATTAATTGGAGAGGCCTATGTCTAGCAGTGGACTGCGATAGACTGACGATGATGATGATGATGATTTGTTAAAAATATTTGATCACATTATAAATGTTAAGATATACGAAGTATCGTGATCTAGTTGTCTATACGGCCTATAATGCATGTATAGACAATAGACATTAGTCGCAACACAACATGTCCGTTGTAAACTGCATTGTTATGCCTTAACTCGTGTTTATCAATAAATAGTGTCAAATAATGATTAAAACCGATATTTTTTTATATACCCTAACAATAAAATATGTAACTGTAACATTAAAATATCGAGCAAGTATGCAAAAGCAAAATATGTCAGATCAACATTTTTCAACTCTAGTTACCCTCGTATGATATACGTTCTTTTTTATGTTTGAGAGAGAACCTCTTCGCGGAATTTGTTGCTTTAATATTCAAATAACCAAAACAAGTGCTAAACCTTCCACGAAATTTTATTTTTTCATGAAAGAATTTTGTTTGTTTAATTTGCTCTTCTTGCCACAAGGTGTAGACAAGTTTAATCAAGTGCCCTAATTTCATTTTGGCAAGAAATTATTGTAGACAATCCTCAAAGTTTTCGCCATCTTTAAGTACCTAATTACTTTTTTGCTCTTGTTCAATACTGGAGTAGAAGTTTTACTGGCAATTTTCTAAACAGGAGGTTTACACTATTTAAAGTTTTCAGTACGAAACTTGTTCTAACAGCAATGTACGAGGATGTTTTTTTGTATTGAGACATGTTCAGTGCTAGTTTTCGAAAGTGCTGTCCATATTAAGAGCACATATATAAATAAAATTAAATTGAAGTGTGTGTAATTTCAAATTAACAGCTTTTCACTAAATTCATATAAAGGTAAATAGGCCCTTGGATCAAAAAATAAATTTATAATATTTTCGTCAGTCTGCATTTCTAGAACACAGTCTAGAACAACTAGACTGATTTTGACGGAACTTTCACTGATAGACAATTGATGATATATGTAATAATATTTAAGCTACTTTTTTAAAACTAGATTCATCCTGAGGCTAGTTTAGAATAAGTAGTAGGTAATCAATCTTCTTTATTTCTATTATTTTTACAAACTGGCTGATTTGTAAGCACGATTGTCAATCTAAGTACAACAGAGAACATTCTAACACAGAAACTTTTTATTTTGTTTAGTGTACTGCAATAACGTTAAAATAATAATGGATATACCATTCTAAGCTATAAAAGTAAACATATTTTGACAGTATATCGAAAACCAATCAAAGTAAACCTGCTCCACAAACCTTGCGCGCGGCCGAACAAGGTCATTACAATTGTTTTCTTGGTCCAATGCTGTAAAGACATTTTTTTCAATGAAATAAAAGCACACACTGCACTAGCATCATTTAAGATAGACACAAAGAAGTAAAACTGCCTTTTACTTAAGTATTTGAGGTTTTGCCATAACTTATTGAGTCTTAATACCAAATAATATTAATGTTTTCGGACATCTCACACAATATAACTGCCGCGGTGGTGCAGTGGTAGCGTATGCGACTGCTGTACATGAGGTCTCGGGTTCGATTCCTGAGTCGGCCCAAATGTTTGTATAATCTGCAAAAATTTATTTCGAAGTTTGAGTGTTATCTATTTATAATATGTATGTATTTACAAAAAAAAAGTGCTCAGTTGCTTAGTACCCATAGTACAAGCTCTGCTTTGTTTGGGACTAGATGGCGTTGCGTGTTAAAATGGACAAAAAAGTGTATTTATTTAAAAAAAAATATCATTTTGACTCCAACTAAGTAGAGCTGGCACTATGAAAGCTAGATTGACTCATAAACATATCGTTATTTTTGGTGTAATTATCCGTGGTTGTTTCTTTACCTTTACCTCGTTAGCCGCACCTCACGCCGCGTGGCGAAACTAGTCTTTTTCTTCCGATTATACATATAATATCATTAGTTATTTTCCAGTAAAATTGCAGTCCAAATAGGTTCAGCTGTTCTAGAGATCCGTTTGCTTTCCAAATAAACAGACAGACACGATTAGCCGGAACAGACAAAAGAAATTAAATAGATTTTTAATATATTTTCATGGGACTTTAGTGAAAAACTGTTAGGCTTCACCTTTATTTAGATATATAAATACATATTATTTATACATAGACAGCACTTTAGTAAACAGAAATACTACTATATATGACTTATGAAAGAGGTTCCAAGTAAAGTCTACATAAGATATTTTAGTTGAAACGTCTAAGTATGTTATCAATTAAACTTAGGCAGTGCTTATACACTTGCTATAACTTTCCACTTTGTTTACGAAACTCGAATTTCGAGGAGTGTTAACACTGGGAGAACTATAACTTGGGAAGTGTTAACATGAACTGAAACTTTGTTCTGAAGTAATTTAACGGCTGATGAGAAAAGTAATTTTATTTATTGGTGCTTTATACTCGTTACTTCAATAAAAACTTATAATAAGTGCTGTAATAGTCACTTTCTAGAATAAATCATATTTTATCTGTTATTTTTTAATAATACATTTAATATAAATTATGAAGTTATGCTATAAAACCTAAACGCCTTACATACAATTGAACATAACTACAATTTTTTTTATGGTAGTGATTTTCTGTCTTTTTAGTTTCTGAGAAACCTTATTTTCGTTTCTTATTGTGACAATAATTTCAATGACCCTATATAAATACAAAGCTTAAAAAATCATCATTTTCTGTTAATTGTGTCTGTATAAATTCAAAAAACAAAATACGATTCCGACCTTCAAAACAATAAAATAAAAAAAAACCAAATTTATTCTAGTCAAAGTCATCCACTACATGCCTAACTGAGTATTACTTCCTACATATAATATATTCTACACAACATATTCCGTAAATTCGTCAGAAATATTAGGGCGAACGGACCGTACAATGTTGTTAGTGGCGAACCAATCACGTGGCTCTCGTACTAGTAAATCATATTAGAACTATCAGTGACTGCAGAAATTGGCTGCGGTTTTTGATTTTCTGAAGGAGTCTTATATATATAGATATATATATATATATATATATATATATATAT
>PKRV01000027.1:665467-745867 GCA_003709505.1 Hyphantria cunea
ACTTACCAGCTCCTCGTTACTCAGGTACGAATCTATTTTAACGGTCTGTGTGCGATTTTTGAGATAGTCTTTGAAAATTTCCAAAGGCGTGCCGCGAACACCAAGAAGCTCCAACTTGGAGGTTAGGAGTGGGACAGAAACCGTGTCAAAAGCTTTTGAGAGATCCAAAAATATACCGAGACATTTATATTGTTTGTCCAGTTGCTTAGCTACCAGTTGTGTGAGTTCAAGTACCGCATCTTCCGTGGAGACCCCAGGTCGAAAGCCAAACTGATTTTTAGCTATGATTTCATATTTTTGTAAGTAGGTTTTTAAGTTATTATTAAGAATTTTTTCTAGCAGTTTAGAAAGGACAGATAATATAGAGATAGGTCTATAGTTGCTTACACAGTTTCTGTCTCCTTCCTTGTAGACCGGGTGAACTAATGCCCTCTTTAAGGCATTTGGAAACACTCCTTGTTGGATACATTGGTTAAATAAGATAGTTAGTGGTGGAACCAAAACTTGACGACATTCCTTTAGAAACACAGGCGATATTCCATCCCATCCCACTGCACTATCACTGCGCAACTGCAGAATAAGGGACTCCACCTCAGTCTCGTCCACTTCCAGTATAGTCAGCGAATTAAATAAAAGGACTAACTAAAAGCTACTGCATTTAACTCACAAAAGATGAAAGAGTTACTAATAATTCTGTTAATATAATTACTTTGACAAACTAATGCTAATAATGCTGCCTTTTTGTATAAATATAACTAGTTTTTGTCCGCGACTACCCTCCCGTTTTTGAGCTTGCGCTGTATTTAAACGAGTGAGTGAGGATACCGAAAACCCATACCCCAATTTCTCCTCCCCACCCGCTTCCCTATTTCCCAAAGATCAGCAACGCACTTATGACGCCTGTGGCGTTGCGAGTGTCCATGGGCGGCGGTAATCGCTTATCATCAGGTGATTCGTCAGTTCATTGGCCCACTTTTCCATAAAAAAAATTAATGAAATCAAGTATAAATTTACTTAAAAGGCTCGGACTTGCCCATGAAATCCCGGACGTGCCCGTTGACGGCAATAGACTCGCCTCTATGGCTATTACGTAGATGAAACTTAAGTAGTAGTATGATTATGAAGGCACTCAAAACACTTGTGTTTACTCTTTTGTGAATAGGTATATGTGTATTATATACATACTGTCGTTTACCCGTGGCTCGTTCTTTTGTAATTTATTATTTTATGTTTCTAGTTTATGAAAAAAAACTACTTTTCCATTTACCCTTTATTCTACTTTCTTAGGAATATAATTCTTAAATTATTGTCATATTGGTAGCTTCCAGCAAATAAAACAGCTATCAAATAATTTTACATATAATATCGTTACCTATAACAGTATTTACCTATTCAAATGATCGTTAAAATAGCCGTGATTATTGGTGGACTGGTTTACGCCCTCGTACCGCTTTTTAAACAAATATAAGTCAGCCAAGGTCTAAAGCAGAATCTAGGAGTAGTGGTGTGTATTCGCAATGAGTGTGGAACTCATTGCGAATGCTCACAATGCGGCAATGAAGCATAGTGACCCACAGTATGACGGCCTATTGATATGCTTCTACAGCATTGGGCTTCCGATGTCGTACTCACCAACGAAACAAAACCGCGCGAATGCTGTCATTTCAGGTTGGTATTCTATGTGTATTATGTTACTTTATCATCATTAACTACAAAAGTTAAGAAGAGTTTATGTATATTATATCTTCTTATTTTGCATAGATCTGCACTGAAAATAAACCTTAACTTTCCAATTTTGGTCAGTTTACCTCACAACTTATGCGGTGGTTACGTTGTAGAGAGCATTATGGAAATAGTTTCAAACTGAGCAAGGTGTGAAATGCGGCCAACCGACAGGAGTGAGGTACCTTTGTAAATTACATTATTACCACAAATTTGTTATGAGAGTAATTTTGCTTACAAGAGTAAATTCAGTAGCTATACGTCGACTTAAAATGTCCTTTAGTTGTAATTAATAGCTATAAGTATTAAAAATAAAAATAAAAATAAAAATAGCCTTTAATTACTCTGATCTTTGCACATCATGTGATATAATATAAGAATTTGCTAACTTTATCTAATTATACTCATCAAATCAAATCAACAACCCATAATGTCCTCCCAGTGGCTGGGCTCGGGTCTCCTCTCAGGAGAGGGTTAAGGCCATACGTCCCCACGCTGGCCAAGTGCAGATTGGGGACTGGCAAGACAACGTTGTGGCTACGTAATCTTACCGTTGGATGTTTTTAAGCCGCCCGAAGGCCTCCAACTAAGCTTCACGACTGTTATCCTATGATAACAACCGGGACCGACTGCTTAACGTGACCTCCGAATCACGGAGACGCTCATGGTAACATGCCACCAGCGGTCACCCATCCAGGTACTGACCGCGCCGTCGTTGCTTGCCCTCGCTGATTGTTTCTAATCACCGAGTGCAACTGGGCAATGAGATCTAATTATACTATATTAACTTTTTTCCTATTTTCTGTATGTATATAAATTAACATTTACTGTCAGTTACTAGGTCAGGCTGTCTTGTGACATAGGCCTCCTCAAGATCCCTCCACAATTGCCTGTCCATTGAAATATATATATTTGGTTTTGGATACATTAAACAAAATAATACTTGGAACATGTTATTTTTATCGGTTTAGGTTGTTAGTTTTATTAATGACCAAATCAATCAAAATACAAATATATAATGAAACTACATATGTCCATGCAAAAAACCGTAGAATCCGAATAACATGCATGGAATGCAGCATTTTCATAAAACGTTAGCCGTGTCAAAGCTAATGGGTATATATATATAAGACCAAATTCAGTAAGCTCAAGCTAGTGGTTCCCACTTGTTACTAACAGGTTGAGCGGTTCTAAAAGTTGAAACACAGCAACGTCGAACATCTTTTTGAGATATATTCTAACATGCTTTGATATTGCCAACATACAACAAAAAGCTTTCAGAAATATCATAGCAAAATACAGCTTTTAAATTTAGATGTCTTTGCAGTGAGTTAACATTTACATCAGTGGGTTAAAAAAATACTTTTGCATTTTTATTTGCAGCACCTACCGAAACCACAGTCGAAATAAAAATCAGTTGGCGTTTGAATTTGAAATATTTTTACAAGCTTTTTTTTTATTCAGTTTCGCCGGTCCCGATGTTTGTCAATAATCAAATATTTTATGTTAAATTTGATCCGCTTCCCGATTTTCTATTGAAATTTGAAATATACCTTAAGTTCAGGTGACTATATATGCATATGCAAAATTTTAATCAATATTACTATTATTCCAAAATGGCTGCTGTAACAAAGATACCGCCATAACAGAATGATGGCGTACATACTTCTGAACAAACCATCCAATATGGGTATCAAATAGAAGGGCTTAAAATTATTGTTTATATTAACAAGTAATAAAAGCTTGTAATTAAAAAAAATGGTTTTTAAATTAATCACTAGTTAAGTCTTCTTTTATTTGATTCAACAATTTAACCTAAACCATCACATATCAGTCTTTGACAGTCCACTGCCAGGCATAGGACTCTCCTTGCCAAGAAGGTTTTAGCCTAACATACCACGCTAGCCAGCCCCTATGTTTTCAGATACTAATTACAATTTACGGAAACCAAAACAGACAAGCGAGGGATGAAGTCAATTTTAAATTTGATAAATCTAACCACCTATCCATTAACTCTGTTCAAATATTTTACTTAATATTTTAACTAAACTAACCTTTTAACTAATAATAAAAGAAGGGTATCATCATTATAGTCATCTACTTTATGTATTTTATAAAAGGTGCTCGCTTTACCTTCACCCTCGTTCAAAGCATTAAAGCGTCTCGGTAGATAAGTGCTTGCTTATCGGACGGACTTGAAGCACTTTCCTGCATATTCGTGTTTTATCTGCACAATGTTTTGGTTCATACTTCTCCTTAGTTGAAACTTTAGGGAAATATAAAATCTGTTTGATTGTTGAGGACATGGTTCGAGGTGGATCACTGTATCGCTAATTTTTTTACAAGCCACGCCTACTTTAAGGGTAAACTACGTTTATTACAAATTAGTCGATTCTACATTGTCTCAATGTTGAACACCTGTTTCTGGCTGAACAGTCGACTCATCGTACCCTCTTAAAATGCACTCTTTGGTGCAATGAACATAATGCTGAATAGCTTACAAGTGACATCTAGTGTGGTATGCTATGGGAATTTTGTGTCGACTGCGGTGAATTTCCCTGCGTTTAGGCGATCTTTCCAGACATACAGACAAGAAAGATAGTAAACAGCTATAGCACACTTGGGACCGATACTTTTCTTTCCGTGGTGATTCCCGGCTTAAAAAATATGTCTATCTATTTTGACTTCATTTTATATCCCGCTTTGCAAAGGAGGGAAGCGGACCTATTATATTTCCAACTCCTCGAGTTTTTTTCTGATCAATTGGGTTATGGGTTCCAAGATAGTTTAATATTTCCTGGGATTTCCTGACTGTCATAATTCGGTGTGTTCGTGGGTCACTGCTATTGATCTTAGTGTTCAGAAGTTTTACTTCTGCTACTTATCTGATTTTCACTTCGAATTTTCAACGTAAGAAAATAATATTTAAATGATTGTTCACATTTCAAACAGTAGTAATCTTCTTTGTAAGAAGAGACCTATTTCCAGTAGTGTACTGTGATAAACTGATGATGATGTACAAGGAACCTGAGGACCACTATTACCTGCAACATAAATAACTGTCGAAAATACACGTATAAGCGTTTTACATTGTAAACAACTTTAAGCTCAACATGACGATCACGGATGCGAGGAATCAATTCAAAGCAGTCATTCGTCCAGTATAATTGACACTTAAAGCAACATCGCAGCCATTAGTGAAACAGATGGGCCCACTACGTTGGCTAGTTTGTGGAAACTACTTTGAGGTTGAAAGAAATTGATGCTAACAATATATTATTGAACTGAGTGAACAACGTAAATTGTTGTTCTCCTTTTAAAAGTTGGTATTTTATGTACAACTTGCTATATAAATATTTCAGCCATCTAACACATAACGCCATCTAGTCCCAAGCTAAACAGAGTTTTCGTTATGGGTACAACTGATGAAAATACATATATACATTTTTTTGTAAATACATGCATATTAGATGTAGAACACACCCAAACTCCGAATCAAATATTTGCAGATCATACAAACATTTGGTTCGACCCGGCAATCGAACCGCAGACCTCAAGCACAACAGTCGCATACGCTACCACTGCACCACAGAGGCAGTCGAATAAGTGTGTGTGCATGTATATAATAGTTTAAATTAAAACAAAGTATTTAAATTTCAGTGTTGTATATATTATTATATTCTTGTCTATATTTTAAATCAAATTAATTAAAGGTCAGTTTACTAAAATTTTATTTGAATTATCCATTACATAACTCTCTACTACTATTCTTACTACTATTCTGTACGAGCATGTAATTTTAAAACTTGCCCATAAGACAGCAAAAACCACGTCTTATGAAATATTAAAAGAGAAATGTATATGTACTACACCTCTGAATATTCCATCGGGAACAAATTGGAGTGAATATGTAAATAAATAAGTACAAAAAAGTGCGTCATAATTTTTACCTTTTTATAGCTTTTATTTTTTACAGTGACATTCATAGCCCAGTAGCACTCGGTGATTAGAAACCAAGGGTAAGCAACAACGGCTTGGTAAATACATGGATGAGTGACCGCTTGTGGCATGATACTTTAAGTCTCTCCGTGATTTGGAGATCACGGTTAAGCTGTCGGTCCCCGTTGTTATTATAGGATAACAGCCGTGACGCTTAGTTGGAGAAAATATCCAACGGCTATCTAGCCACAACGTTGTCTTGCCAGTCCCCGCCCCGCAATCGGCATGCGTGTTAGCGTATTATCTTAACCCTCTCCCAAGAGGAGACCCGAACCCAGTAGTGGAACATGGATTGTTGATGATGATAGTTTTACAGCAGAAGTGATCACGAAACTCAGATGAACTCAGTGACGCGACGCATTCGGCGATCGATGGTAAACTGACTGTCAGTTTAAGTTAATAATTAGTATTATCCTTGTAATTTCATTTTGTTTTTCAATAAGAATAGTGTTTTTGGTAACTTTCACTCTAATAAATAAATAATTCAATACTAAAAATAAGTGGTATAAACCAAAGAAATTTTTCAACTTTACAATATTAGTGTCGATAAGAGGATATTGGAGCTAATTCTATTCCTCGAAAACTCTCTAAACTAAACAAAAAAATCACTAAAAATGTGTTTGTTCCTGTCACACATAGGTTTCAATGTCAAAGATTAACTAACATTATATTTGTCACACTAGAAACTGATATTATCTAAATACATACATACAAAAAAATATTTACAAAACCGCTTCATTTAAATAAGAGAATAGAAGATAATTTTAGAGAAAATTTATTTTATTGAAACAACTATAAAACAAGCACAATTGTCCGTTAGAAAAACTAAGCGTGGAGATGAAAAATAAATAAATACTCAAGTTATAATAATCATACGTAGATAACACACAAATACAGCAGCAGATCACAACATCGTAGCACAAAATTCAAACAAGATGTTATTAACGAACGTGTCTATATAACAATAAGTTGTTTGCCGAAGTTAACTTTGTTATGGAGAATGTTTTGTCATATTTACATATCGATCCTTCCCGTTGAATGATATCGTACCGAATGGAAGAAGGAAATGTGTCGTAATGAGGGTGAGGTTTGAAGGTTACATTGATACAGAAAGTTGGTTCGGTTATTTCATTGAATAAAGTTATGCTTAAGGTCTTGGGGTCTATATTTGTTAATGTTTGTCAGTTCGTTTCAATTTGTATGGAATGAATACTTCATCAAACTCGTTCAGAATCTTCCCAAAAGATTAAAAATCTTTATTTTTTTTTTATTTGATTCTTACAAAGTATATTTTTTAAATAATATACTTAAGTTTTACGTACTGAAATGTATACAAATAAAAACGAATCGACGAAATATATGTACGCGCATAACTTTCGATCGACTGCACCAAATTGAATAAAACTTTTTTATACGTGTTCGTTATTGTTAAAAGAAAGTTTGTATAGAAAATAAATATATGATCGGATCTTTTTTTGTACGCGACTGTTCAATTTCTGTGGGAAACTGAGGTCGGCATAAATTAATGTTGACCGGAATTATTCGATTCATTACATTTAGAATTGTAAAACATTTAAAAACTTGTGACATTTGTGTAAAAAGTTAATCACTTCAATCTTATTGAAAAATCCCTAGTTACTTAAGCTAGAATTGGATAATGAATGAGAAATAAATCAAATCAAATCAATCTTTATTTGTGATCACAAATATACAAGATGTTTCATAACAAATGATGTTACTCTGTGATCTGCCGGCTATTGGCGTACAAATGTGACTTTTTATTCAAATTGAAAAACGTATCAGCTAAATATATTACACTTATATTAAAAACAGTATTCAAGGTTCTTACATCACTTCACATAGTCAATTTATCGTTTTTAATTAAATGGAAGTGTAGAATAACTTAAATGGAACTGTAATTACGTGCAGTAGTTTGCTGGATAGGGACTGTGACGTAGTTGATCCTCTTCGCCGAGGGACTTGTATTATTTATTGTGTGGGCACTGTTATATGTGGGTAAAGAGGTTTTATTTATTATTTAATTTTATAAAGGACAAACCACGTACTAGGAATATTCTGTGTTGCGGGGAACTTTTACAAAACATACATGAAGCGGACACTGATAATTTTTGGGATTGAAATCTAAAACATTGGGGAAGACATTTCTTTTTATAGACTTCAGAAACTGCAACGTTACTCATATCCGTGTGAGTACGGATTAAGAACATAAGATGACACCCTGTTCATCCCGTGGGTGTCATAAGCGTCAACTTAGGGTGCTCATTAAAGAAAACAAAATCAATACAAAAAAAGTAAAACTGGCATCGAACCCGTCGTGCCCGCGCGATTATTAAAAGCTATTGATGAAAGCTCGTTTGAGGTGCAATTAATGTAATGAATAAATGGTCCGGCTCGAGCGGAGTGATACTTCGGCTTTACAGATATAACCGATGTGAAACAGCACCTGCACTGTGTTTCACCGAGTGAGCGAAGACCGGAGGTGCATACCCCAACCCCTCCTCCCCTATGCATCCCCCAAAAGCCCACAATGACGCCTCTGGTGTTGCGAGTGTCCATGGGCGAGAGGAATCGATTACCATTAGGCTATACGTCTGCTTATTTGCTCTCTATTAAATAAAAAAAAACTTTCAAAGTATTATTACTACTTGGATTTTGTAATACACGTAATAATATTACTTTCATCACAAAATTAAAATGTAAAAGTCATGAAATTAGGATACAAGGGAATATTCTATGTGCTGTAGAGGAATAAGAGATTTTGATCCACCAGCATTTTCCAAATGATCCACCAGCATTAGTAACCAGGTCTCTAAATTCCTCCACTTGTTTTGATCTAGCACAGTTCTTCTTAATCCCTTCAGCAGATTGTTTTCCCATATTTTTACTGATTCCATAAAAAATAGGGTATGAATTAAATATTGATTGAAAGAAAAACAATTGTCTATAAATCTATTTTCACATAAAATTTCACTTAAATTCTTGGTAAAAATATATTTAGTCCCCAACTTTTAGTAGTTTAAAGCACGCCACAATTTAATTTATATAATGGACCTAACCTTGTAATTATATTAACAAAGTGCTATCTGTCTGTCTATATCGCACTTTGGGGGGTGATCAGTGTCGATTTCATATATCTATAGAATATTATTATTCAGCGTTTTATAGTTCGAAATGTAAATTATTAGATGAGTTCCATGGTTCAAAGGAGTTGTATTTTTTTTTCATGATAGTAAGCTATTATCACCCCCGCATGGACACCCGCAACACCAGAGGCGTCACAAGTGCTATGCTGGTCTTTTAAGGAGTTTAGTCACATTTAATTATATTTTTCAGTTAGGAGTGGTACTGTAATTTTTTATCTTAACATCCCATATTAAAATAATAAAATGTTATACAAATATTTGTTCCCTATGTCAAATACTCAAGGAGCTGAATTCTAAAAATACTTTGCTTTTTTTAAGGAAAACATTTATCTATTTCTTTTACGAAATATAAATAAATCTGTGTATTATTTTTATATAATATATTGATTTATATATCACGTACTTATAACCCATTCAAGAGGCGGAGACAGCCCGGGAAAACCAAAAACAAACTAAGTGAGTTATGTAATTGTTTTTTGCACCAAACTTTATGTAGCGGTAATTTTTTTGTCAGTTATATGTATTCCCATACAAAGCATAGCATTTTAACACTACAAAAAGTGCCTTTCCTATTACTTGATCAATTTTATTTCGAAATAACATTCTGACTTAAACTAAATTGTTTGCACGGGTCATGTCTGACCGATCTCGACATTATACTTCTCGTAATCTATTTCTCGATATCAACACTGACATTTTACAACAGCTTTTCTAATATCGTATCGATATCTAATAAATATAACGGTAAAAGTCACCCGAACCTCGAGTAAATGCTGTTCGGCAAAATTAAAAGATTCTCGTTAAGTAACAGCCCTCTACGCCATAGGCATGTAATTACATCGTTTATCGAAGTATATTCATACCTTACCTTTAATAACAAGTCTACCACATTAATGATTTCATTTTACTAGAGATTTAAGTAACTTTCGCTGATGTCAAACATCAATTTATACTTCAAAATGCAGCACGCTGTTAATGTTATTACCTAATTACATCGCATGTAAGCTATTGTGTGGAATCTAGCTTTCAAAACTGAATTATTTTTCTTTTACGGAAATAATACATATCAAGACTTATGATATATAAATTTGTTAATTATTTTTTATAAATAAAAATGCTTTTTATAGTTTTTTTTATATTATATTCTTTTTTTTCAGTCTTTAACCTGTAGCACAGATACACTTCGATTGTTATAAAAAAGACACAAAATATGTAGCGTATTATAAAAAGAAGAAACGGACTGTGTTTATTAATTATCTAGAAAAGTAAGACCGTGCTCAAAGTCCTTGCAAAAAAAAAATGATGAGAACCTCCACTGATCTAAAAGAAACTAAAGACAAAATTGGAAAATTAAAAATATATATCTATATTGGAATAAGCTAAAAATAAATTTTCGCCAAAGTGGTAAGGGCATCCCATTCTGTTTTTAGCTTTAAGGGGGATTGCGGCTCAATATTCTTTACATGAAAATCCAATCTAATGTCATAAATTGGACTGGGAGTTTGTTTAGGATTTCTTTCCTTAATCACCAGACAGATAATCATAAAAAACTGCTTTAAATCGGTAAGCACCACAAAATAGATACAAAATTAAAATTATGAATTTAGTTGAAAAACAATTCCTTCCAGACCATTTTTTCCATCCCTAGGGATGGAAAAAATACTGTGAAAGGAACTAATTCATGAGCACTTTTTTTACAAGAATTTATCGTCATCATGAGCCTATCGCAGTCCATTGCTGGGCATAGGCCTCTCCAAATTCACGCCACTTAGTTCGATCTATGGCTTCTCGCATCCAGCTCCTGCCAGCCATCTTACGCAGATCATCACTCCACCTGGCCTGTGGACATCCCACAATATGTTAACCAAGACGCGGTCTCCATTCCAAAACCCGTTTACCCCAACGATTACCAGTTTTACGGCTAATATAGCCTGCCCACTACTTCAGTTTGCTAACCCTGTAGCCTATATGGATGGCCTTGGTTCTCTGCTGGATCACCTTATTTCTGATGCCATCCCTTAGAGTAACGCCGAGCATAACCCTCTCCATAGCACGCTGAGTGACTTTGAACTTGTGGACCATCCGTGCCGTGAGTTTGAGTCCGAAGCCGAAACGTGGACGCACGTTTCGGCTCCGGACTTTACAAGAATTAAGCCGTTGAAAGTAGTAGTGTACTAGACGGACCAGCAGAAAGAATACCTATTGCTGGCAATGACGTTTTGAGTAGAGACTAAGGAATCATATGCAGCACTGTCCAATAGCACCACAATAGATATCGTCCGTTAAGATATTTAGATGAAGATTGAATATTAATCTTTTTTATGGAATGGGGGGCAAACGAGCAGACGTATCGCCTGATAGTAAACGATTATCGCCACCTATGGACACCCGCAACGCCAGACGAGTCACAATTGCGTTGCTGGCCTTTGTGGGATGAGGAGGGAGATAGAGGAGAGTTTGGAGTATGGACCTCCGGTATCGTCCTACTGTGTGGTGATGATAAATTAAAGTTCATTTGTCATCAATTTCATCATCAATTCGGACATTAGACAGACATTTTTTCTGGACAAAATATTTGTTGCTTACAAAATTCCGAGTAAATATCTTTCCTTCCTGTATTAATTTAGCCCTAATATTTATTCGTAGTACGTCGTAAAGATGAAGTTAATTAATCATAAGGGAAACCGTAATCTATATTGATCAATATAGTACTTAATTAATATTAAATATGTTCACAACACAATTCTTAAGACCACGTTATTAAACGAAGTCATAAACGCTTAATTAAAATATACTGACTACCAATTATGGCAGCGTTATAGACTCATTAGAGTAAGAATTTCCTATTGCGTTAAGAAGGCACGTTTCAGCTACTAAAGCCTATTAATTTATTGCATAATTTCACAAGGAAATATGCATAAGAACATAGGAAAAGTACGCGTTATGATATATTTATTAGAATCAAGGTTCTTGCCTAAGCTCTAGCAAACAGACAAAGATCACCAGGCGGAAATTGCCTATTGTTGCTCACATACACTTGCTTAGGAAGTTTCACAATTGTGTTTGAGTTAATGCTTCATCAGAAGGGAGATGGGGAGTACGAAATAGGAGAATTGCTTTACAACAGCTTTCCTTGAGGCTGTACGTCGGTCAAACCAGCCCATATGCGCCAAAGCAAGATTTTCCCACGCTGTAATTTAGCTGAAATCTAGTTTATATGTTGTTTTTGAAGAATATTATTAAGAGTAAATTTGGTAAAGAGTAGCCTCTTTGCACATTTCTACTAAAAAATCTAACATTTTATTCAATATTCTCTTCTAAGATTTTTCTTGATTTGAAGTGGAACATTTCAGATAAAACATACAAAAATACTATACTAATAGTATCAATTTAATAAAAAAAGATGTCTTAGGTTTTATCATGAATGGGCCACAGCGACGTATGGACTTTAATAAAATTCTACAGATTTAGCAAGGTAAGTGGAAGTCGGACATATCAGATTCTGAAAATATTCATATTCGAAGCCTTGTTGAACAACATAAACATATGTACGGATGCTTAAGTAGATTCCTTGAATAATTTGAATAAAAGCAGAAAATTTGTTTTTGTTGGTATAGAGTAGTAAATATAACTTTACCTGAGGGTAACCCGATGTTAAGTGACTACCGCTGCCCATGGACACTTGCAACTCAAGATTTTACAACTCTTCCAATATAAAAGTTCATTATTCATCCTTTGTAATTTTAAATAAAAAGTATGACAGTTTTAAGTTCCATTAAATCATAGTTCTTAATTTTGATTTTCGGTTGTTATTATATATTTTCAATAAACTTACTTTTAAATTTGTCCTCTTTATGCGTGAGACATATGATCATAGTGCAACATAATTAACCACCATTAAAATGAAATCAGCTTACCTGAAACAATAAAAGAATTATTAATTATTTTTTTCGAGGTTATTAGTAACGTTAAAACGTATTGAATAACTATAATCAGTAAAGATGTACTACAAACTTCGTGTTTTGAACGATATGTTTACTGTTGAAAGTCAAGACGTATACAATGTTGTGACGAGTAACAAAATCGTGATGTGTACAATATCGTGTCGTCTTAGGCCACGTTTTCGAAGTTAGCGGGGAGCGGAGCGGCAATGGCTGCAGAGCGGATAGCAGAGCGGTTACTACCGTAACCCTACTAACCCGTTGTCGAAACAAGCGGGCTAGGCCGCGGGCGCTAGAGCGTATTAGTTGTGTTAGGAGAAATTATACCCTGAGCGACATCATGGGCCTCTGTCTTTTGAACAGAGGCTTCACCAACACGTGCGTGCGACAGCCCTCGACCGAGTAATGGCCCGAGCCCTCGACCATGTGTTGGATTGCCTCAGAGGGGTATTGGACGCTAGCTTGGCGTCCGGACGCTGCCCTGAGTGCTGGAAGAGCGGGAAGCTAGTCCTGTTGAGGAAGCCGGGACGGCCTGCTGACTCGGTCGCGTCCTGCAGGCCCATCGTGTTCCTGGACCAGGAGGGTAAGTTGTTCGAGAGGGTGCTCTCTGCCCGCATCGTCCGGCACCTCAGCGAGGTGGGCCCCGTCCTGTCGGACGCCCAATTCGAGTTCCGAGAGGGGCATTTGACGGTCGATGCCGTGATGCGCCTGAGGGCCGTGACCGAGGAGGCGTTGAGCTGTGGTAGCATGGTGTTGGCGGTGTCGGTAGCTGCATCATGGAAACACTCCACTACCACGGGGTGCCAGAGTACCTAAGGCGGCTAGTGGCAGACTATTTGGAGG
Source organism: Hyphantria cunea (assembly GCA_003709505.1). Lineage (NCBI taxonomy): Eukaryota > Metazoa > Arthropoda > Insecta > Lepidoptera > Erebidae > Hyphantria > Hyphantria cunea. Next base: position 679,137 of record PKRV01000027.1, read on the forward strand.
AGCGTACCGTCATGTACGAGGACCGAGTGGGCGCCTTGAGACAACGACCTATGTCGAGCGGCGTTCCGCAGGGGTCTGTCCTAGGACCACTCCTGTGAAACGTGGGGTACGACTGGGTCCTTCGAGAGTGTCTCTCCCCGGGCTGGGTGTAATTTGTTACACCGATGACACGTTGGTCACAGCCCGGGGGGCAAACTTCCAGAAGGCGGCGAGCCTGGCCACCAGGGGTGTCTCTCTTGAGGTCGGCGCATCGAGGCGCTGGGCTTGTGGGTGGCCCTGGACAAGACGGAGGCGCTGTTATTTAATCGGCCTCGTCGCGGGCCGCCCCCAGCGCCTCCATAGTGATCAACTCGGTCCTCGTACCGGTTCGTACTCCGTTCGTACTTTTAATCGAAGAACATTCGTTAAGAGCATCATCAACAACCCATAATGTCTCCCTTGCTGGGCCCGGGTCTCCTCCCAGGAGATGGTTAAGGCTATACATAAGATCATTATACGTAGGAATATATAGGTAGGTATAGGTAGGATATATATATATATATATATATATATATAATGTATGAAAATTATTTTCTAATTTCTTAACTGAAATAGTTTTAACGATTCGTATAAACTACTTTTTATTTATCATTATTTCACCCGAAACACATCTAGCCCTATCCCCATAGCTCTACGCAACAATCAGTCCCGGCTGCCCGCATCCAAAAGCTTCATGCAACCTTCACGCCTCATCTTCCAGTGTTTTTTGTTTTATTATTTAATATAATGTAATGAACATTGTATTTATAAACACATATGAATGTTATTTCAATATTTTCTTCCAAATAGTATCTCTCTCTGTTGGGTAGTTAAAAGTTGAGTAACTCTGGTAAAGAGCTACACTCAATTTGAACCGCCTATTACCTTACTTAGTGCAGCTTTTAAAATCATTCTTCATTAATAACCAGCCATTGCCAGCGGTTGCGTTTAGATGATATGTTTATAATTTTGCCCGCGTGGTTTGGTTCTACATTGATGATACAGTAAGACGGTTACCACGAGTTATTTTATATGTATCGATAAATAAATGTAGATACAGACTCCAACCCCCGTCCCCAACCCGCACTTGGCCAGCGTGGGGACCTATGGCCTTAACCCTCTCCTGAGAGGAGACCAGAGCCCAGCAGTGAGACATTATGGGTTGTTGATTGATTGATTGATTGACAGACTCTAAAATACTGTAATAACATTTCAAATGTATCTGTCTGAATGAAAAAAGGTTAGTTGAATAGCTATAATAACTTGGTACTCAAGAATTTCAATAGCAAATTTGTAAAGAAATATTCAACATTTATGTTATTGTTTGTTTATTTCATTGTTAAGACTTTTGTTTTATTAGAAGTCTATGTTATGTTTATCTTGAACTTCTTGAACTTGAAGTTTTGTGTTTTATTTTAGACCGAAACGATTCAGAGAGAGTAATGGATATGAAATGCAAACACATACAGATTTACGAAAAGTTGAATTGGCCTGTAAAGATAATCAATAGTTTGAAAACTAAACAGAAAGCTAACAGCGATGTCACTTTTTAATTGAAATAATAAATTTTCAGTTTCATTTCTTACATTTGACTTCCTCGGTGGTGCAATTGCTGAGTGCCCGGGTTCGATTTCTAGAACGGATCCAATGTTTTTATGATCTACAAATATTTATTTTGCAGTTTAGGTGTTTTATTTGTATAATATGTATGTATTTTATACATACATATTATACAAAGTGGCGCTCATAGCCCAGTTGCACTCGGTGATTAGAAGCAATCATCGAGGGTAAGCAACGATGGCGGTCAGTACCTGGATGGGTGACCGCTGGTGGCATGTTACCATGAGCGTCTCCGTGATTCGGAGGTCACGTTAAGCAGTCGGTCCCGGTTGTTATCATACGATAACAGTCGTGAAGCTTAGTTGGAGGCCTTCGGGCGGCTTAAAAACATCCAACGGCAAGATTTACGTAGCCACAACGTATTCTTGCCAGTCCCCAACCCGCACTTGGCCAGCGTGGGGACGAATGGCCTTAACCCTCTCCTGAGAGGAGACCCGAGCCCAGCAGTGGGACATTATGGGTTGTTGTTTGTTGTTTCATTTATAAAGATTCATTTATATCAGTTGATTTCTGACCGTGGGAGAGCCTCGCTTCTGCATGGGCCGGCGCGACCGGAGTGATACCACGGCCTCACAGAATACCGGTGTGAAACAGCGCCTGCGCTGTGTTTCACCGAGTGAGCGAGGATACCGGAGGCCCATAATCCAACCCTTCCCCTCATACCCCTTCCCATCACCCAAGGCCGGCAACGCACTTGTAACGCCTCTGGTGTTACGGGTGTCCATGGGCGGCGGTAATCGCTTACCATCAGGTGATACGTTTACTCATTTGCCCATATTCCGTAAAAAAAAAATTGTCTAGTACCCATAATACAAGGGCTGCTTAGTTTGGGACTTGATGGCCTCGTATGTTAGATGTCCAAAAAAAATTATTACTATAACTTTATGCTGTTTAGGCTAACACTCTAACCTACGCAAAGAAATTAAAATGGTAGTGGGCTGGACACGTAGCGAGGCTAAAGGACGAGAGATGAACCGGCAGAGTAACAACCTGGATAGGTCCAACTGGCAAACGTCTCAAAGGCAGACCCCACACGAGATGGGCAGACGAGTTGATAAAAATTGCTAGTATTGACTGGCCGCAAATAGCTCAGGATAGAGACATATGGACTTCTTTAGAGGAGGCCTTTACTTTGACTTGAGGAAGGGTTCATGCAAGCAAACAAGCAAACTTTTTACATTTATACATTATTTCTAATAACTAATAACGCCATTATTTTTTGCTTTCCTTTAAACTAATTATGTACTTATGTAATTACTTTTGCATAAAATAAAAAGGATTATATTATATTATATATGCTGTTTAAGCAAAGCGTACTAAGTACAAAAATTCTAAATAAGTATTTAGCAATTTCGTGATAAATCCTACTAATATTATAAACGCGAAAGCTTGTAGGTATGGATGTTTGTTACTCTTTCATGTAAAAACTACTTAACGGATTTGGATGAAACTTTACAGTAATATAGCTTATACATCAAAATAACACATAGGCTACTATTTGCTACGATAACCGATATAAACGCAGGTGAAGCCGCAGGCATAAACTAGTTGAGAGAATAATTTTATTGTCATTTCAAAATATCACACTGCTTTACAATACTCCAGTCAAATGAAATATTCATCGCTTCTAAAATGAATTTACAAGTGATCCTTCTAACTTTCTTCAAATAAAACCTAAACTGTACCTCCGTCTGAATATATAGAAGATTTCAAGCTATTTTAAATGCAATATCGAACTAAATCTTTAGTAAGTGCTCACTGATCTGCAAATAAATGCTAATAGTAAATTCTTGGATGTAAAACGGTGCACCAATAATTTGTGAAGAAGGAAAAACGGAAGATAAGAAAAATGTTTTAATTCGAATGGAGAATTTTTTAGAATTTATAAATATATAAGTCTTTTTTTCGGCGGTCTGTCTATTATCAAAGTCAAGTATGTGATATATTTGATCTCATCTGATAGGCTTTGCATAGTTTGTAATCAGTGTGAGATGTGTGAGGTTGTTATTATTATTATTATACTTTAAAACTTTCATACATAAAATTGCGTTTGTTCTACGCTATACCTAAATATACAAGTTAAAACTATCATTTATTGTACTTTATTTTTAATCCGTCAACAATGTTAAACGTCAATCTCATTTAACAAATTATTATCTATATTCATCTACTGTCTACCTAAATAATCTAATATTGGTGTTTATTATGATTTTAAAATACACTCCATTCAAACCAAACTGCTATTACTAATTTCATTTATAATATTAATAATATTTTATTGACAAAAATAAATATAATTATGTATAAATGTGTTGGTGTGTGTATATAAGTGTATGTATGTTTGTGAGTGCATGCGAGTGTGTGTTTGCATGTGTGTGTGGATGTTAGTGTGTCTTATAGCTTAACATCGTCGTTAGAATATTGCTATAGTCTTTTTACATTTAATTCATCATTGATACGGTCACGTAACGCTTGAGCCAGCTGTGAATGTATAGATATGTATAAATTGAAATTCAAAATCATTTATTCAATCCAAACACTAAACTCAGATTGTCTAACTAAACCTTTAAGGATTTCTGCCCTTCGTCAATAACTTAACTTCAAATTACGTTATCCAACAAACTAATTATCTTTGTGACTAAACATTTTCACTGGCATCAACCTCGCTGGATTTGTGGTCGTTATTTCTCTGTCACTCGTTAATAAAATAGTATCGTTGGAAAGAGAAGGTTGGGTGAAAATTCTTAATGTACAAACAAATTTAGGACTTTAATTATCGTATGGAATTTGATTATATTGGTCCCAGGATTTTCAATGCTCTTTGTCACCTTGAGTAATTTGACAAAATATTTGATTTGTGATGTGAAAATACCTTATATATTATGCACTAGCTTTTGCTCTCAACTTCACCAGCGTGTATGTTAGTAATCGCGGTAAAGAGTCTAACAAACGTTCTTCCTATAAGACCAAATTATCTCTATTCCAAATTAAATTAAAACTGGTTTAGCCGTGAAAGCATAACAGACTGAGAGAGAGAGAGAGAGAGAGAGAGAGAGAGAGAGAGAGAGAGAGAGAGAGAGAGAGAGAGAGAGAGAGAGAGAGAGGCAGAGAGAGAGAGATAGTTTCTTTAGATTTTATTGTATTAGAATAAATTAGAATAAAGTTATAGAGTATAAATAATTAACAACCATGTACAAATGGCGGCCTTATCGCTAAAAAGTAATTTCTTCCAGGCAACCTTTGGATGGACAAATGGACTATAGAAATTAGAATTAGTATGGATTAATGATATATTTACATAGTTAAATACTTTTTATTGCACATTGAAAAAAGTACAATACAATCTAGAGAAAGATAAAGGAATGGTACTGACAATATAGATAATTCTGGTTAGTGCTGCTGCCTACAATCTAAAAATAATGAAAATATATTTATATATATGCATATAATGCACACCCGTAAATACACATATTGTATTAGATGTAAAGTTGTTACAAAAATTTAAACACGATAATGAATAAATCACAAACACATTAATAATTATTCTGCCAAGCAAGTGACTTATAAATGGTAGTAGTTTGAATCCTTTAAAATTGGTAATCGCTAGTACTAGAAATAAACTAAACCTATAATGTAATAGACTCTAATAGAATATTAGATAAGCTTTACAACATATATTACAACTGAATATTAATGCTTAACTACCGGAAATTATTAATTATCTTCAGTATATCATGAGACAGGAGTAATTAGCTAAAACATTTACCTCTGTAAATATATATTTACACGCCCTTTAGATATACATTTACACGCCCTTTTAATAATGAAAGTACACATGAAACATTATTTCTTTGTGAAATATAAAATAAAACATTCCTCAATTTATTTAGTCGTATTTGGATAATCATAACAACATACTAATATAAATTCAAAACTTTTTAGCTCCTATGAAAAATAACTATTTCATACAAATCGGGTTACATTCTTTGTGTGACATTTCTGGACAGATTGTATCGTCCAAAAGTCGTTGAATCATTAATATATTTAATGCACAAACAACTACTATTGTCTCTGCAATAAATTATGATCCATCCTAAGGTTGCCTGAAAGATATGATGCCAATAGGGTGAAACCGGTGGAATGAGTACAAGTGTGTTTGATTTTAGAATGTTTTGTCTGAAAGAGATTGATTTTGTCAATAAAGCCACTCCTGTAACTCGTTATATTATGGAGTGCAAATAAAGAGTTTCCTATAAATCTATAGATAATGACACGACCTTTTGACGTAAAATCAGAGTGTGTATTCAAGATATTATTTATTTATTTTTAACTTTATTCACTTTAGTACATTGGCGGACTTAATGCCCAGGGTATTCTCTACCAGTCAACCTTAGGGTGATGTAGAAATCTTGTGAGGTATGCGCGCATAGGTTTCGTACTTTTTTTATTGTATACTGTGTATTTTTTTTATATACTATGTATACTTTAGAGATGAGAAGTAAACAACTATCACTAGCAAGTCTTTTATCTCGTAGAAGATATTTTTCGTGTCAGAGAAAGCAGAAAAAACGATTACAATTATGAGTAAGGGGTAAAGGTCTCCTGATGGTTTTAAGGGCAATTTTCTTGCTTTATACAAGAGTATTTTGCAACAAACTCATTTGTAAACGGACTACTACACTACAGTTTTTCGAGGTCATGATCCATACTGACTTTTAGACAATACGTGAAGGTAAGCAGAGATAATTGTGCTAAAATCTTAGAGATAGAAAGAGTAATAACTTCATTTGAGTAAAAACCCCTTTTATATATTCCTACATCTCTTTATGTAAGAGTTTGGTAAGTTACTTACAAAGTTCTGAGTAAGTTTTGCTACAATCCGCCACCGACTGTGAACAACGAAAGTTAGTCTCCAACTATGTAAATGATTCTTTAATACGGTAACAACTGTGAATTATTTCAATAAATAAATAATAAATACTTCACTTCTAACACATAACGCCATCTAGTCCCTTTCTAAGCAGAGCTTGTATTATGGGTACTAGACAACTGATATTAATACATAAATACTTTTTTGTAAATATATACTTATTATACATAAAATATACCCAAACTCCGAAATAAATATTTGCGTACGTCATCACTGCGGCACTACCAAGGCAGTCAATGCACAGAGACAAAAAACTACCAGAGGCTACAGAGACCAATATTCGTAGGTTGATCCGTAGATTAGCCTACAAATAGTGGTCTATGTTAGATGTTTTGTTTTGACTAAATTATGAAGTTAGAAAAATAAAGAAATAATCATACAAATGCAAGTCACTAATACCACTTCATTTATATGTCCTATAGCTCTATACTACCACCCACTAACCACTATTATATTTTTTTACTCTACGGTTTTCAGGCAACAGTTGAAATATAACTCAATTTAAATGTATGACATGGTGAGGCCGAATTGCAAGTTTCCACAAACATCAAAGCGACAACATTTAAAAAACATACCATCCCAAGGTAGTCAGCAAATGCGCGGTTGCATATTGCGGTTATTCGCGAAAGTAGTTGCAATATGGTTGTAGTTGTAGACTAGTGCAAAACAGATCCACATCAACTTCCCAATAAGCACCATAAGCACGACAAGCTCGTATTCTAAAGGAATTTTGTCTGTGCACAGTTTTAACTATTTATTCTATTTGTAGGCTATCACGCAGAAAATGGTAGTTTTTTACTGAAGTATTACTTTTGTATGTCTTCGTATTCTGTCAAGTAAAACCCTGTATAAAACCCCTTATAGGTTTTATTGTATAAAAGACAAAAGAGCAAACGATGATAAATCGAGCTGTCTATGGACACCTGCAATTCAATAGTCAGTTTTACTAAAAAATCTCGGCCTATTTGCTTTTATTTTTAGACATTTAATGATTTCACTGAAATAACTGCTTAACAAATGCTTTTCGTAAGGTCACGATATTACTCCAGTCGATCCAATCAACACGTGGCTAAAAACTGAAACTTATGACTTTATAAAAGACCCAATCTATTTACTAGAAAGACAGGATAGTTGTTACGAGTCAATAGATATCGTAGAACTAAGCCGAACGAATCAAATGAAATAAAAGTATTTTCAATCGCTTGCCCTTCAATATGAAAGAAGCTAAAAGCATTTATTTTTTAGTAATTCATACTCTTTCTTTCTGCGACAAAGAGACGATATATTTTTATATGCAACCTCCAAATAAAAATTTATGCCAATGCCGAGACTTGCAAACAACCTTGTACAGTACGTGACGGCTCCTCGTCCTTCCGAAGAGCCTTAAGATGGCGGGAGTATTAGTTTTAGATGGCTCTGTCTTAAATAGATCCGGCAGACTATTTCGAGATAAAGGCGGGATGGAGAAGTATTTGAAATTTATTGGTACAGAAGTTCTTGAGTCTTTTACCTAATTGAAATCTTCTTATATTAAAGTTTTCATACGAAAATTTAAAAAAAAAATTTTACAAATCAGAAATAAATTAACAATCTTTTCAAATGTAAAAAAAGATATGTCTGTATTAATAATTAATTTAGAAAAAAAGTAATCATTATTAAAAATAATAAAATAAGCCAATAACAATCCATGTAATGTAATAGAAAATAACTTACTTAATTTCATAAAAAGCCTAACAAAAATTTATTTACATGTAGTTGTAGAATAAATTTGTTTGATTCAATCTTTAGATGAGTTTATGTGGATTTTCGAAGCAACTGACCGACTTTGACTGCTTCGGTGGCGCAGTGGTAGCGTTTGCTGAGGTCACGAGGTCGTTTGCCGGGTCGAACCAAATGTTTGTATGATCTGCAAATATTTGTTTTGGAGTTTGGGTGTTTTCTATGTATAATATGTATGTATTTACAAAAAAAGTATATATGTACTTACATCAGTTGTCTAGTATCCATAATACAAGCCCTGTCCAAAAATATTTAATTATTTATTTATGTCCAAAATAACGACCAAAAGACATACCACATCATCTCACATCGTGAGTTTTTTTTATATATACATATTTGAGGAGCAGTCAGAACACACCAGCACAATTTTTTTAGTAATCTTTTACAAAACCAATAAATTTAATCACTATAGCATCATTTCTAAATGCTTATTTAATCTCCTTGAAACTCAATTTAGTGTCATACCATTTAAAGCCAGTATTTGGAAAACTAATTACTTCAGTAAAAAAATAGTGCCGTAATTTCTTTTACATTCCTTAAACCCTAAATACTATTTCACTATATCATCTCCTTTAAATGTTTATTTAATCTTAGCAACATGAGATTATGCTTAACGTTTTTGAACTTAACTTGGGGCTGAAACTACTCAGCTTAGTATCGTAATATTTAAAGCTAGTGTTGCATTACGTTGTAAAAAAATATAGTGCCCTAATTGCTTTCGCACTCCTTAAACCCTAAATACTCTACTCGGTATAGAATAAAACACAGAAATAATAAAACAAAACACAAACCTTCGAAGAAATTCAACACATTTTTATTTATACTTAATTCAGACCAAAATAGTATTCCTCCTTCACAGAATACAGAAAAAAATAACAAGAATAACTCATGGATGATACAATAATAAGCTAACACTATATCATATTGTATCGCCTCAAGAGGCAACATAAAGTGGCGAATATTTGTCTTCTATATCTTGACGAATAGCAATGCAGTATATACTAGTACAACAAAGGTTTTAAGTTATTTACAATTTTGACTCCAGGATAACAGAATGTAGAATGTACAGTGTGAATGTCATAAATACTTAGTCGAAGGTGTATATAATTATTTTTAATCTTCTAAAATTTAAAAAAAAATTATTTCATTCATGTATTATTCTAAAACTTAATAAATCCTTCTTTGACTCAAATTTTGACATGATAATAAAACGCATTTGTGACGCCTCTGGTGTTGCGCATATCCATGGCCGGCGCTAACTACATACAATCAGGCGATACGTCTGCTAGTTTCACCATAAAATAAACACCCATGAAATATGCTTTACATTATAGGTTTATTATATTTATCATTCATCAAGAGGCGCTCATAGCCCAGTTGCACTCGGTGATTAGAAACAATCATCGAGGGTAAGCAATGATGGCGCGGTCAGTACCTGGATGGGTGACCGCTGTAAATTTGTAGATCACTGCTAAAACCACTATTTATTTCATCCAAAAAGTTAACATTCATCATAGGTGAGTCGTTTTCCCTCGCTTTGTGCTTTAAATTTAAGCTTGTATTATAAACTATTGGTTGAACCAAAGCCAAATCACAACCTTTAAAGTATATTTGTAATACTACTACCACTATTGCAGTAAAAACTTAAAAGGCTAATGGTATTTTACTAACAGACGTATGGTGATGGTAGACCAAAATCTAACACCTAAGGACAGGTTTATGACCAATGATACACTAATAAGGGTTATTAATGACTACTAAAAAACAATATAGGTTTATTTACGTAAGCCAAATCAAAAACTGTTGCTTCTTATTGTTAATCAAAAATACTTTTAATAAGTAAGCAAAAGTATGGTAAATTCTTTCATCCAAAAAGTTAAAATTAAAAATGTTTTTGGCGGAACCTTTTCATTTTTAAAATTCTCTACAAGTTAAGCACAATTTGAATTGCAATCAATATTTATAAAAGTAAAATATTTAACTTACTCCTGTGAAAATATTAAAAAACAGCGAAAAAGTCGAATTTTCTGTTTTTAAATTTTATATGCATAATATTGGATATAAGTTTGATTTGAAATGATAACTAAGTATTTTTTAACGTTTTAAGTAACCGGACTTTCGATTGCGTTTTTTTCTGTTTTGTATTAATTATTACTAAAATATTGATGTGTATAACGTAGATATATAAATAAATATTATTCAAATGTTGGTTAAACATTTCAGGTGTACTTTCAGAAATTTTTCGCAGTGTTTCAATCATTCTCTAGCACCAGTATTTTTTCTGTTCCGGTCCCAAGCGGATAGTCTGTTCGAGTTGTGAATGGGCTCATTTGTCATACAACCAACTTCAAATTTGGGCAAACAAATTTTTGCAAAATGGGATAGGTTATATTTAAAATAAAATGCGATATATTTTTGAACTTGTACTCAATATGGGTATGGGAACATAAAGGTAAGAATTAACGATGAATCATTATTTAATGGAATTCTTCCCCTAGGAAAAAAATATTGACACGTGTGTATATACATTACGTCTCCATTTTAATCAGTTGTTAAGAAAAACCTTGCAGCAATTATTATTATTCTGAACAGGTTCTGGGTTTAAATCAAGCTTGTTTAAATAATGAAACTAAAAAATATATTAACAATTACCAAGTCACACATAATAAAAAACAGTCAATGGGAAAAACTCCGGTTATTTTTTTAAAAAATAAAAATTTATTTGACTTTTTTATAATTTACATTCTACAAATTATTGCAATAGATATTGTAATATCATTACCTTGATATAATATTAAGAGAAAAGATCTTTTTCCCTATAAATGAGTTCTACATGTACAACGATAAATTTCACGTAATAATTGTTTACGATGGCGTAACCGCTCAATAGCAAAAAGAAGGGCATTCAAAACTGTTAGCCTTCTTAAAATTCATTATAAGAACAAATGCATACATGTCTGAAGTGTTTCAAACTCAATTTCACGCCACTCTCATTAACATTCCAACTGCTTAGATAAGGGTTACTTCATACACGGCTAAATCCAGCGTTTCCTCTAAACGCCACAATTAATTATGCACAATGTCTAATGTGAGCCCTTATTCATTTAATGTATAATGAAATTGGTTTAATACTAGAGGGCGTATGAAAGCCTCAATTTCGGTAGGTTACTCTTTGTAACATTGTAAGCAATTGTAATCACATATCCTTTCGATTAGGTCACATTATTTTGTTGTTTGTATTTTTAATTTTATTTGTTGTTAGTCATGGAGAATTTACCGGACCCGACAATCCTGAACAGTCTTGGCGCCGTAAAAGAAAGAGAGCCAACCCCACTAAAAGCGGGAAAATACTAGGCAGAATAAGAAGCTGTTGGTCTAGGAGTCAGTGCCCTGTTATTTACATTTTATCGTCTGTCAAAATGATAACTTTGGAAAATATGATAAATATACTAAATATAAATTTGTGATGTCATTGTTTTAGACTACTCAATTGAGCAATACATTTCAATTTTTATTTGATTAAAATTTGTAATGAAAATGAAAAGCTGTAATAATTATATTTCCGAGATGTTTTGTAATATTCATTTTTAATGAAGGAGATATCGGTATTTATTTAAGATACAGTCATCAACCCTATTGTGAATATAAAGTACAATTGGTGTCTTAACTAATAAATATTAACTTGGTTCGTAAGTAATTTTCTTAGTAACGAAAGTCTGTTCGTCATTAATCCAGTTGCTATATGAGAGTCTCTACCTAGATTAAAATCTTATGGAAATTGAATGTTTAAAGTAATTTTTTTTAACTCTCATTTCTTAGCTGTCGCTGGTGGTATTTAAGTGGCATTTAAGGACTCATTCAAGTTAATGCCAAGTTTTTAATTATCGTTATTATTAATACTATATATTGTATATGGAAAAACTGTTTATCTTCTATAGTCCTTCCTTATCAATTCTATTAAGAGGAGACATTTACATAAATTTAAAATGGCAAAAATATGGACACATGAAATTTGAGGTAAACTCGTGTGAACAATAAAACACAGTTTGGTTTTTTATTTATACGGAATTGGGCGCAAACGAACAGACGTATCGCCTGATGGTAAGCGATTACCGCTGCCCATGGACACCCGTGATACCAGAAGCGTCACAAGTGCGTTGCCGACCTTGGGGGAAGGGGAGGAGGATGAGGGGAAGGGTTGGATTATGGGCCTCCGGTATCCTCACTCACTCGGTGAAACACAGCGCAGGCGCTGTTTCACACCGGTTTTCTGTGAGGCCGTGGTATCACTCCGGTCGAGCAGGTCCATGCAAGCCGAAACGTGGCTCTCCCACTTAGGTAGTTTTATTAATATTGGTGATATAATATTTAATAGTTATGATTCTACTTAAGAACCTCTGTATGTAGTGTTCTAAGGTTTGATTTCATACGCCATAACTGCTTGGATTTAACAAGAACTTACTTAAAATCTATTATTATATCTTAGTTCACTAACATATACCTACATGAGGTTTAAATATTATTAAAATTAATTTAATCTTCGTTATTTATTTCAATAGATGAAGTTCTAAATCAAATGTTATTCATCCTGTACCCATACACAATGAACAAACAATGTTTATCCACATCTCTTCCCACGTACACACAACCCTACCAGCAAAAGACAACGTGGCCGTACTAATACCGCCTGAAACATTACACACTGCGTATTAAAACACAATCCTGATTAAACAGATTTAGGGCTACGAACTAATAAATTACTCCTTGTTTAATCGAGAACCCTAAAGAGATAAGTGGGTAATGGTGACTTTTCTACGCATACATTATTAAGTTTTGATAATTTCTGGGCCTAGTGTGATTACAAACAACAGAACTGTGGCGCTATTGTGTGGCTATGATTGATCATCTACTATATAGCATGGGATATAGATCACAGGCACGCTAATGACTTATCTAAAACTATGTTATTTTAGAAGGGCTAATTTATTTATGTCTTTATTGTATACATTCAAAATTATATCCCTGTCCATTATATTATATTATTCTACCTGACTGCCTCGTTGGTCTAGTGGTAAGCGTAAGCGACTGCAGATTAAGAGATCTTGGGTTCGATTCCCGGGTCGGACTGCTGTTGGGTTTTTCTTTCAAGAAATTCTTAATAGCAGCTTGGAGTATGGAATATAGCGGTATTTCCCACCCGTGCCTCGGAAAGCACGTTAACCCGCGGACCCGGTTGTCATAATCATCTATGGTAATCGTTATTTTGAAGTCAGCACCCTCAAATATGTTGACAACTAGGTCAATCTTCGAATTCAGTTCACCCTCTGGGTGGCCTTGCTCCATGTAAAAGCTGATACTGAGGTAAAAACGGTCGACCTAGTACCCGACGTTCCGGATGGCGTAAGAAAGCGGTTCCCGGATCTCTCCCGTCTCAGGCGCAGAGTGGCACACCATGTGGTTTTAGTCGGTTCGATTCCTACTCACCGCCCCGCGGCAAACCCCGGTGGGGTGAAGGCCCGAGGGGTTTTCTACACGTAAAAAAAAACAAGTACCCGACCCCAATCGTATCTTGGGAATAATAAAAGCTAGGAATCCTACTATATACATTCAAAATTACAACTGCCAAAATAACACAGCTAATGTGTATGTTAGGTAAAACATGCTTTAGTAAATTCTTAAGTTTTGATATAGGATACCTGCGTAATTTATACGTATAAACTTTAAGAAATCGCACTATCATTTGATCAGTTGTACAAATTTCTTTTAAAAATTTAGTCATAAGAATTAAAATACTGAAATATGTAAGCATATTATAATTTCGATGTGTCTATAAATAAGTAAAAAGTACTTAAGGTGATCCGAACAACGTTTTTCATTCAATCTAATAACAATAGTGTTTTATGTTTAACAAAAGAGTACAATGTACAATCGTCGAAGTGTTGGTTTTATTTTAACGAGAGGAAAGCGACTGTTGGTCAAATTAAAGACTTGCAAGGATTTTTCTTACAGGTTACTTGAATTCAGGAACTTTATGGGAAATATATTAGGAACAATTTCAGTTTTTTTTGTTGTAAAGAGATATTTCAACTAAACTTCGCTTGGGTGTCAAAATCCTACACAGCTTACCCCATGTATGTTTAAATGTGCATGCATGTATATGTTCCAACATTTTTTTTTTATTGTGATCCCATTACCAACTCTTTAGTATTGTACTCTCAGAGCTCTCTCTATGGACGTAAGTGCCTGAGGCATTTGAGTTGCAGAAGAGGTCTATCCCGCCAATTTTTAACCTTGGTTATCAAAAAAATATCCAAAAGTAAGTTCCTTGATATTTCAAATTTTAATTTATAACTGACTAGCAGAACCCCGCGCTGTTGCAATAACCGCGGGTATCACCGCGGTTATTGCAACAGCTAGTCAGTAAAATTTAGGGCGAAGCTAATTTAAAAGAGTAGCGTTACTACGTTCCAGAGATTAGCCGAACAAACAGACTGGTTGATAGACGAAAAATATGTATTTCGATGTAAGTATCGTTTATACTTTCATTTAAAAATATATAGAAATTGTTGTTAGCAACTTGATCACTGATTTGAATGAAACGTTAATATGTTTATTACCCTGTAAGCCTTTTTCAAAAATAAATAAATAATAAAAAATGTACTTTTAGTAACTAGCTAATATATAGAAATTACAAACAGACACTTCAATTTTATTTAGTAGTATAGAATCGGTAATGCAGTAGTAATGCTTAGCTTGTTTAATCTGCAATTATTTATTTCGAATATTGAGCGTTTTCTACAATACATTCACAATACAATATATATACTACAATAATGTACAAGTATGATACGAAAGTAGCTAATCTAGCTTTCTTACTGTAAACTTTGTCTAGGCAAAAGCAGATGGCGTTGTATCATCGGTTGTAAAAAATACAATTTAACCAACTCATAAAAAAAGACGTGTTAATCTATACAAGTATCATACCATTTCAATATTTTTACGAGTAAGAAGTCCTTAATAGTTCGTAAATTTTGTTGTTAAGCTAAGATGATTCAGAGAATGCAGTAAAACTATATCATTTTTCAACCAACTTTGATGCTAACCGCTTTTAAAGATAAAATCGATCCAGACAGGCTAATGGGCATAATGGAAATATATCGTGGCGACGACGCGCCTGAAGATTATATCAGTATCTACTTTACTTAAAATGCGAGATTAAAAGAGCTAGGAAATAATAGACTTTAAATTGATGAGTATTGCTTCATTAATTTGGCATTTAACCAACAGTACCTGGGTGATCGATATTTTATTGGTCGAATTCCAAATATTTAATAATAGCTAATTGTATTTTTCTCTTCCGAAACCTCCTGCATAATAAGTTCCGTGAAAATCATTGGAGCCGTTTCTGAAATTTAGATTTTACCATATTATATTCAAAAGAATTGTTCGTTGAAAGGTATTAGATTGTACGTAACATTTATTACTACAATAGTGTGTTAGTTGAAAACTTTAATGTAACACCATTAAAAATATATAAAGCTATTCGAAGTCGCTCCATTGGCTGCAATACAGTCCCTAAACAGCTTAGGCCAGTTATCAATAACAGCACGTACTCTTTCTATAGGAAAATTCTTCACTTCCGATCGTGTGATGACCTAGCCTTACTCTCTTAAACTGACCATAAATCTTAATCCAGTGGATTAAGATCAGTAGTTATAGGCCAGCTTTCAGCTCTGATGAAGTCCGGAACGTTCGTTACTAACCGAGATTGGGTACTAAGTATATGTTGGTGACTAAGTATATTATGTTGCAAGTGTATTTACGCTACAGCTAAATAATCTATCTCAATGTTATTCTGTGTCCGTATGATGATGGATTAAGAATGTGAAGAGTCAACAGCCCTATTCATCCCGTGGGTGTTGTAACAGTCGACTAAAGACTTAGGACAACATACTTTTTTTTTCCTCGGGCTTTCAACCCACCGGGGGTTTCCAAGGAGTGCCACTCAGCGCCTGAGACGGGAAAGGTCTGGGAACTGCTTTGCTTGCCACTCGCGGCTGGAACTTGAAACAAACTTATACCAACCTGTTTATATATATAAAGGGTATAATGGCCAAAAAATTTTTGTTCAGGAGATGCCTATGTCCAGCGGTGGACCATTAAAGACTGTTGATGAGTATTATTTTCACAGTTCTTTACAATCTCAGACGTACAGGCAAGGAAATAATGCTAAAATTGGCTGTATGCAACAGACTTATCTCAGATTGAAGCCACATAAATAACTGCAAAGATTATAACTAAAAAGTAAGGAAAAAAGACAAATAGATATCTGGCTTTGAACTGCCTCGGTGGCGTAGTGGTAGTCTGCTGTGCTTGGGGTCTCGGGTTTGATCCTGGGTCGGATTAAAATATTTGTATGATCTGCAAATATTTGTTTCGGAGTTTGGGTTGTTTCTATGTATAATATGTACGTATTCATAAAAAAGAACACGTGTTTATATTAGTTGTCTAGTACTCATAATACAAGCTCTGCTTAGCTTGGGAACTAGGTGTGTGTTCGACGTCCGAAATATTTATTTATAATGTATTTATATACCAAATTCACTTTAGTCAACTTGTAAACAAAATGAAAGAGGTCGGGATGTTTCAAATGACGTGAAGCAAAGTTACTTCACGAACAATAAATATTTACATTATTTTACGTTTAAATAGAATTGAATTTCAGAAGATAATAAAAATTTTAGTTTTCGAATAAACTAAATTACTCTATTGACCTAAATCTTAAAGGTTACAGGTTTGAACATTGAACTTTATTCAAAGTTTTTGACATGAATATATTTCGTTATCTAGTTTGTCTGAAACTTGCTTAATTTATAAGTGCTCAAATAACTTGGAGCGATGCTCAAGGTAGAATTTTGCTGATCGTACTGATGATACCACTGTATAGATTTTCTTGAAGTCGATCAACGTAAGTCGATCTGGAATCGAGAAGTTTTTGATTTTGATTAGAAGACATAAATGTTGACTGAAACGGTCAACTTTATCATGGACGATAATCCCTTATAACCAGAGCAAAAGAAACTGTAAGGAGTACCAATTTTATTCTTGTTCAAGGCACTTTTTCTTTTTTCTAGACTATTATTGTATTGCCTCATTTGTCTAGCGGTTGATGTATGCGACTGCCAATCAAGAGGTCTGGGGTTCGAATCCCGGGTCTGGCCAAAAGTTCTGCTGTGTTTTTCTGATTATAGAAAAACTTAATGACAGCTCGGAGTTTGGAAGTTGGGGTCTGAATCCCCGTGCCTCGGTTAACCGTCCCATCGGATTATGAGAGAGAGGGAACAGAGAGTGTACCTGTGTTTGCGCTCACACTAAGGCACTATAATATCTCCTGCTTAGTTGATTGGTCTCCGCTGAGAATGGCCGCCGTGGCCAAAATCGGCTAGGAGAACATCATTGTATTATTTCATCTTCAATATTACTAATAGCTAATTTTGAAGCGAAAAACTGCGAAATCACTTAAGAATAAAATACAGAAAATTGATTGAAAAAGAATCGAATGTTATATTTAACGAACTAGGAAATCGAATAATTTGTCAACCGAATGATTTTGTAAATCTTCAGTAATTTCCGATTTCAATTGTGAATAGGCGCAAACACAGCCGTATCTTAATACGTTATTGTGGGAATTAAAAAGGACAATGAAATTTAACATACTTATATAGTATGAGTATGTCACTTACGATCGTATTCCAACAAATTAGTCGCATTAATTAGTAGGAGTGGGTATGAAAACGTGACCCATATTGAACAAGTTCATGTTTCGTTCGTTATTTAATAATTGAAATATATGTTTCATTCTATGGCAATAGCGATATGAGTATCATTTTCACACACACGTTAACGTAAAACTAGGGTATTTAGGCTGTACAGTTTCGCATTTACGTTGTGCACCGTTGGAGAAGTTTCTACAGTTTAGGGGATACTATGTAGTAAGAAGAAAAGAAAAGAAAAATTCCTTGGAACATCGTTAAGTAGTAAATACATCACTTACGTTGTGTTGTATATAATATAATTTTGTTGAGTGCCTCATCGGTCTAGCGGTTGATGCATGCGACTACTAATCAAGAGGTCTCGGGTTCGAATCCCGAGTCGTGCCAAAAGTGTTATTGTGTTTTTCTGATTAAAGAAATACTTAATAACAACTCCGAGTGAGGAAGTTGAAGTCTGAACCTCCGTACCTCGGAGAGCACGTAAAGCTGTCGGTCCTGCGCCAGATCTCTCCCCGGTCGTGTCGGTTAACCTTCACACACTAGTGCACTATAATATTTCCTGCGTAGTTGGCAGGTCTCCGTTGAGACTGGCCGCCGTGGCCGAAATCGGCAAGGAGAGCATCATATAATATAATCTCGCAAGCATAGTAACAGTAAAATACAAACACTTGAAATATTTGACATCCACAATACCGCAATATCGAGCTAACATTTCTAGCCGGCCTAGAATAATAAAAACAAGTGTGTCAAATATTTTCTTTAGATATATTCTTTAGGTATAACTTCTTTGGTACTTTCATCCGTGGATTGTTTACAAATAAACTGAAAATTTTGCAAATGGATTGGTTGGCGTAATATTTAAGGCGATCTCTTTACTGCTTTCTACTGCACTTAGTTGTGGAATTGAACCTAACATGGACAACACTTTCTGTGATCTAAAATACAAATCGTTATTCTGAGTCTGAATGTATTTTGTGTCCATTCCATGTATGTTCATAAAGTAACCCAGGACACGACATATTTTCTCGTTAGTTATATTTTCAAAATCATCTTACAGAGTAATAGTTTTGCAACTTTGTCTTCCATTCGGTCGTTTATTTTCTTCCAAGTCGTTGCTGATCAAATATGCATACAGAATGCAAATCAGATTCGTGTCGGATTGGAACGGTTGACTGTGCGCTCACAGTGTGATTGAGGATCGGGGTAAGATGTAGATTGAATTCACTGGGAGATTCAGATAATAATACCTTGGATTATTCTATGTACTGGTCTAGCTGTCTGGTATGGTATGCGGAAAATCGTGTAGGAATAAAATATAAATTAATGTACCTTTTCAAGGGGAGAGTGTACCATTCAAAAATTATGATTGGATACCTGAACTAAAGGAACTATGAATACAAATTTTTGACTTATTATTATTTTTTTAACTAGCTGAGCTCCACGGTATTACTTGCGTAACAACAAAAACGGTGGTAAACGCCGCGGCGCAAAGTAAAAAAAAAACTTAAATAAAAAGTATTCTATGTCCTCCTGGTTTTAAGCTACCTCTCAACCAATTTTCAGTCAAATCAATTCAGTTGTTCTCGAGTTATAAATAGTATAACTAACATGCCTTTCGTTCGTATATAGAGATTTGATTTTACATTACAGATATTTATAAAGGAAAAACTGGAAACCGTAGACTATTAAATTTTACTTGTGTAACATCGGTATCGGTATAAATTAACGTGTCTTCATTGATTAAGTAACCAAACTTCTCGAAGTTTCGCAAACTTAGATATCGTTCGAGATGTGAGTTAGACATAAAATGGTAGTTAAGTTATGAGTTTTAAAGTACCCGTGGAGAATGTCCGTACGTATAAAGCTTAGTACTTATGTTTAAAATATGCATTTAAGTGCCTGACTAAGTAAAATACAGAACAATAAAATATTTATGCAAAACACTAAAGTGATAAAGTATATTTCGGTACGATTTTTCTTTTTGCAGATACTACTTTAATTTAGTCTTATATCTTGCTTATTCCAAATACTTTCCTACCACACACAATGTTTAGCGACTTCCAAAGATTTGACTGTAAGAAAATGCCTGAAGCACTTAGTCAATATTTTTGCCGGAAATTTGCCGGTCCAAGGCATTAGAAACTTCAATTCAACTCAAGAGTGTAGAAGAATTCCACTGTCCACAATCTCAACCGTCGTGAAGACGTAATTTTGCAGAATGAAGCGGCGGAGAGCGCCCTCCACTCGGACCCGACCCACCGGCGAACCGAGCGGCGGAGGCGCGCGTGTTACGACGCATGAACGCAACGGGTTTTCCCCTCCATCAGCTTAAGGGGTGACGGATGCGTGTGCCGTACATCACCTAAACAGTGAGTTTCCAAGCAGACGGTAGCGGACCAGCGCCTGCCCGCTTCAATGCAGGCAGGCGCTGGGAGTGGTCCGGTTGTGTTTATAACAGCAGTTCCCTGATCGCTCCCTTCTCAGGCGCAGAGTAGCATAGCGTGTGGTTTTAGTCGGTCCGATTTGACATACCACGCCGCCGTAAACCCTGGTGAGGTGACGGTCTGTCGGGATTTCCAAACATGAAAAAAAAATTAAGAAATAGGAGATTTCGAGTGTCTGTCTGATGTATTAGGGTATTGTTGTTAAAACAACATAAAAGTAATTTTTTTAGGTTATAATTATATATTAACACCAGAATAATACTGTCACCTCCTCACTCAAGTTAAGTTCAAGTTGTTTGTTTCAGTTTCTAATTGATAGAATTATCACCCAAATTATATTTTCGCAGAATTATATTATATCAAATCAACAGCTTTAAGCAGTTTATAGTTTGACATAGGTCTCTCTTTAAAATTATATAATATAATTCAGAACAAATTTATCTAAGTATGTCCAAACATAGCCATTTTTTTGAATCCAGAATGACCAAGCAAAAGCAAAGTTTTATTAAATTCTATCAATTTCAGTAACTTTTACATTTCATCAAACTTATTTAAAGCCAGCAGCTAACCACATGTTCCGAGTTTAAATAAAATTATAATTGTTGAGTTTGCTTTAATCAAACACCCAGCCTTTGCTTTTAGAAAGTAATTTACTATAGGCTGTTATACGATCTCATTAATATTATTAATGTTAGTCGCTTGCTCATATAGAAGTGATCAATACCAGGATGAATGGATTAAGTTGGATATAGAGGATACCAAAGTCTTAATAAAAGCCGTTCTCGAATCCCACCTTCTTAAATTGCAGTATGGTATATTGGTACTGAGATAGATTATAGTCCAGAACAGGCTATACATAGGCTGCTATTTACGTAAATATTCCTATCTTTTTCTTTTTTTTAGGATCCCGTAGTTTCATCAATTCTAAAAGTCTCCCTAACTAGGAATATATCATATCCATACTAATATAATAGATTCGAAAGTAGCTCTGTCTGTTTGACAGTTACACATGATGTTTTGATGAATTTCCTTGAGTTTGGAAAACATACACTTATTTTACCCTGGAAAATCACTTAAGCTAAAATTCTTTTTCTCACAATAACTGACGAAAACGCGAGTGAAGTTAGGCGAAAGCTAATAATATATAATAGCTGGAATAACAAGGGAACAACACGACAATTGACTTCATAAAAGACGCCTCTAAGATCTAAAAACATCGTTAGATATAAACTAGTACGTGAATTAACAATAAAATAAAAATTAGTGACGGTTCCCACTTCATCTCATCTACATTTTTATGTTTTTTATCATTAATTTTATCACGACGAAGACGCGAATGTTCGAAGACTTGAAATACTTGATATTGGCAGAAAAAGCTGTTTCGTTTGGTTGCCATCTCATCAGAAGATGTACAAGTACGTATACGTACAATCTCGTTGTTTTAACTAATTATATTTTTACGGTATATTCTAATTAACAATCTAACAATCATTTAATACAAGTAATATAATTGATTAAGTTGTAAAAATTTACGAAGTTTCTATTATGATAGTGCCGGGTTTCTATTTCCATTATCTAGCCATAAAATTTTACAATTTTTATAGGTTATTTTACTGGAAACTCAACCATTCAAAATAAATTTTCGTCCAAGAATTGGTCTGTTGTTTTTCTCTAGGTACTGATCTACTTAGCTCACCTACATAGTACCTATTCAAGTCACGTCGTTTTCGATTCGGAGCTACATTCGTGACATTTTTTCTTTATATTACTTTCAACTACTTCTTTATGTTATTATGAATACAGATTATACGAAACTGCATAAAAGATTAGAAAATTCTAATGAGTTAATGGATGAGTATGTGTTAAGAGGTAGAGGTAGTTTTAAAATTAAAATGCAATTTATTTAATCGGAAACATACCTCTTTTGAAACAAGTGTCACCTTGTATGTTGGTAACTTAGACTTAAAGCTTTTTCTATAAATAATAAAAAAAAAATATTTTCGGACATTTTAACACACAACGCCATCTAGTCCCAAACTAAGCAGAGCTTGTACTATGGGTACTAGATAACTGATATTAATACTTATATACTTTTTTTTTGTAAATACATACATATTATGCATAGAAAAAATAAATAAATAATAATGGGAGCAAACTGGAAACGTAACCTCTCAAGTAAAATAAAACTTTCCTTACCAGTTACCAAACAGAAATAACCGATATTGTTTGGTATCAGAAAAGCCTTATTATTTCTATGTCGCTTAACAAAAAAGTTCAAAAAAACTATAGTTCGATCAGATTTATGCCTATGTGACTCAGATCATCAATACTCAATCGATTGATATATCTCACTTATTAAAATCGGTTCGGTGGCTTAGACGTTACGGGGGAACATATAAACATAGTAGTCATATTTATGACTTCACTGTTAAAAAAATATATAAAAATAAGTTTAATGTAATAATTTTCTTCTTAAATTGTTAGCAAGTTCGTTACTAAAGTCAAATATATGAATTCATAATATCACAATACCATTATGTGACATCGTATAAATGTATTATGATATAATATTCCGTTTGTATTTCCTATTGCAGTCTTAGCTACTGATGGGCAAGTTGTAATTGGATACACAAGCAATCATCCTAACAATTTCGTTTGTCACGCGCATGAATGCCTTCAGCATTGGAGTTCATGCAACACTTAGCAATAACACAAGCGCTGGATACAAACTGTTCAGAATTGATCAGAAATATAAATGCAGCAATCTAGATATTCAATGTATCAACACTAATTTGCATCTGTCTTTAGACAAACAAGTTGGTAGTGATACAATAAAAGATTTCGTTTACTTTTGGTAGTTTCGAAAATACTACTTTAAAAGGACAAAAAATATATAGAAGATTACATATTATTTTATATTATATTACCCCGCTGTGGTCATTCAACTGAATTTATTAAGAATGTATAAATATAGATACGTCTCACATATTTCTGTTATGAATCTGTTTCTTATTACATGCATAGAAAGAAAGTTTCTGTACCAAATAAAAATTTAAAATATTGTCAAAGGTACAAAAATGGTTATGAATTCAGTGAAAAAGTAGATATGTCTTAAAGACTATTTTCCGAGAGAGCTTGCTGAGCCCCAAAGTGTTCCCCGCGGTTATTGTTGTAAAGCCGCCAGGCGAAGCTAGTCTAAAAAAAACTTAAGTGACTCCTTACATCGTCAACCACCTGCCATTAAAAGTACCGTCAAAATCGGTCCAGCTGTTCCAGACTTTAGCCCGAACAAACAGACAACAGACAAAATGTAAAAAAAAAAATGTTGGTATATATACCATTTAGTAAAAAGCGGTTAATCTAATATTATAAATAGACACTATAAATTTATTTATTTCTATTGACTTCATGAATCCAACATTGCATACCACCAAAATATGACTGATGTTTTTTCCTATAAGCTTCCGCTGTGACACCTCACTATAAACAAAGCGGTAAATACGTTTACCTTATAATGTATCGCGTAACATCGGTATCGATAACGAACGCACAAAATACGTATACTCACAATTATGTCCAGTAAGGTTGACATCACTAAGCCACGTCTCAATATCACACAAATTAACATCAACACATTCGGGTGCAAAAAGAAACTCACAAAGAGATTTAATACCAGGATACCGTAACTTTATAAATCAATTTAATCTTTAATCAAAGAAAGGAGATCTTAAAAGCAAATAACTTGAATTGAAAGATAAATAATTGCAGCTCAATATAAATTCACCTTCAACTTTAATTAAGGTAAGTACAGACTACAGTAAAAATTTCGACACAGATATCAGTCATTTTTTTTACTTTTATGATATTATATGTATGTGAGGAGTTTTGCATACATTTACCGAATAATGATATAATGCCATCTAACGAAGACACGTCAAACTACGGAGAAACTGCTAATCCTGGATCCCGATATGAATTATTCTCACACAGATTAGCATATATATATGACTTCTCAACATTAAACACTAGGTTGCGACCGGCCCTCTTTTATGTTTGAGTAAGATGACACCCATTCCGTATAATTCCTCTATAATTATATGAAACTTGCACCGGATCTAAGATAAAAACGTTGGTATTATAAAAAAATACAAATTGAAATCTACTGACGAACCTATAGAAGGGAGTTTGCCACTGCTATGGGCTATGCACCACAAAATTAATGAAAATCTTCCGGGTTTTATTGTTTGCAGAAAGAAAACCATTTGAAGGTTAACCTGAGCAGTGGCTGTACAAAGGACCAGAAATAGTAAAGGTAGCTTCAGGGTCTATAAAAACAAAACAATACTACAATACCATGATTATATTTTCCACCCTGAGACTCCGGTGCGGCCGCGGGAGGTGTCGTCTAAGGCAGGTCGGTGTTCCGCTTCTTACTATGACGAACGGTGTGAGGTTAACAGCGTCCTGTCCCGGTGGTGGCACTGGTCACCCAAAGGTGTATCTCAGTCATGAGGTACTGCAGGAGGGAACCTAAAAGCCACCAATGCGCTCGTGGAGCTCCTCCCGACTGCCGAGGTAACACTCCGGGAGTCCCACACACGACCACTTTGTTTCCCCACAGAGAGTATAGTGCGAAAAGGATTCACGGTATTAAAATAAAGAGATTTGTACTCCAAGCTCATACCTATTATTGTGTTTGTACATAATGTAGACCAGGCTATTATTGTATTTGTACCTACAAATGTAAAATATTTTATTTTATCTAAAGGAAACTTAATATAAGTTCTATAGTAGCTAGCAAAAATTGCTAGCTACAAATAAAGTCAAGTAATATATTTACTTGACTTTATTTGTAAAAATTATAAGTACACTAAATTTCACACTCCCCTAATTGTTAAATTTTGAGACAAATAATGTCTTAGGGAATATAGAACAAAACAAGCGATAAGCTCGGTTAGGCAACTTGAATTTATACAAACACTGGAGTTTACCCTCTGAAGCGGCAATTACTAGAAAAATTATAAAAATAACTCTCATGATTAAGTGAAATATAGCTGAGGAATCCCATCTTATTGCAAAGTAAACTGTACCAAAGCTAAATCGGTATTGTATAAGAGAAAGATGATTTGTGCAAAACGGCTAACAGGAGCTGGAAGAGAGAAGGCGAGGATTGAACTAAGAGGCGTGCAATTGCAGAGACCTATGTCCAGCAGCGGCCTGCGATAGGCTGATAATGATGATGATGAGAGGTGTAAAAATCCCACTAGCCCGTGGGAGAGCTACGCTTCGGCATGTATGGGCCAGCTCGACCGGAGTGATTCCACGGCCTCACAGGAAACCGGTGTGAAACAGCGTCTGCGCCACAATCCAACCCTTACTCTCATCCCCCTCCCCATCCCCCAAGGCCGTTAACGCACTGACGCCTCTGGTGTTACGGGTTTCCATAGACGGCGGTAATCGCTTACCATCATGCGATACGATATATATATTTACCCATTTTTATTTTCTTTTGCCAAACTACTGTCTAATACACTATCCTAAACATCCTGTAATAATTTTCGTTCTACTATTGCCAGGAAAACATTGCCCTTTAGGCGATAAGCCCGCCATTTTTTTCTGACCTGGCATTAACTATAGCATTCTCTGGTGTACAATAAAGCGATATATTACTATAATTACATTTGATATATACGTATGTATGTTCGGCCCTACCTCCTCCCGCAATTTCTAAATGATTAACACGATTTTGATTAAAATAGAAATTTCATGAGATTTCATTTTAGAGAAAAAAAGTTGTATATTATTTGCTCTAACATATACTATTTTACCTAACTTTATCTGAGAAATACATGAATTATCAAAATTAAAAAATGTATATTATTACATACTTGCACCATCCCGCTGTTACATTTTTATCTTTGTCTATTTTCTTTTAATAGACGGACGGAAACCAAACTATAATTACAATCTCATAATTGTAAGTCTCATTGGATGGTAAATATTATTTGTTTCTAATCTAACTCACCAAATTTTGCTTTTGATACAAAAATAAATTCTTTGTACTGTCACTTGCAAACATTGGCATAAATACCTCCTCACTCATAAAATAAAAAAGGATTCCAACATTTTTGTATCAAATTCCAAGGGAATCGTATAATTTGCGCACCAAACCATCTGGCATCGGGGATTAGGGGATGAAAACCCACTTTTACTTTATTTATGTAGGTCCGAGGCTATAAGAACTCACCGTCCATTGACATAGTTTTTTAGTGAGTACACTGTGGAAGAAAAGTTAGCAAATTTTTCTACAGAGTACTGTAGAAAAATTTGCTAACTTTTCTTCCACTTCAGTCTGATTTTAAGTTACGTCTTATATTAAAATTATCATTATTATTTTTTATGGAACAGGGGGCAAACGAGCAGACCTCCTATCTCCTGATGGTAAACGGTTACCGCCGCCTATGGACACACAACACTAAATGCGTCACAAGTGCGTTGCCGGCCTTTGGGGTGGAGGATTTACACACCGGTATTCTGTAAGGCCGTGGTATCACTCCGGTCGAGTCATCCCATTCGTACCGAAGCGTGGCTCACCCACGGTAAAAATTATAATTGAACCTATTTTATTTTATTTGTCAGGGTTATCCTTTTGTTCTGATCAACTTAAAAATGTTTACATTATGTCAACCCATAAAATTAGTAGTAAAACTATTCTACTTTACTCCTAATTATCGTAAAAAAATACGGCTATGCCAAAAATATTATATCAGTAAGATTTCTAAATAATTTTTTGCATTGTTTGACGACTGACTACTAAATCGATTATATCAAAATTATGATAGAAACGCTTTATATTAATATCATTATTACAATATTGATATAAATGTTGAAAACTTATCTTTCATTTTTAAATGTTACAATTTACGTATCGATATCCAACAAAGCACAAGATTATTTAGATTATAAGTCTACACAACAGAATTCCTAGAACCACTTCTTGAACGAAAGGGCTTTAAAGCCACGATCTCTGTATATCCTCTAAGCATGAAAGCGGTAACGTAAAGCGGGCTTTACAACTTTAATGAGTTGGAAAGGAAACTGTCTTTAAGGAAGTTTCTTTAAAATCTGACTGTATACACACTCACAGTCTACACCTATTTAAGTCGTTTCTAGTATAATTTGAACTAAGTGCTAATTACTATTGTGAGTATGAAAGTTAAGATGGTTAAATGTCACGCGATCACGAATATACACTGAAATTGAGCAGAAGGAGAAATATTAAAGTATAGTATAATTTATACTCCTGTAGTGTATCATATATTTCGATTACTAAGTATATAATCTGAAAAAAAAAATGTCGAATCGAACATTGCGCGCTAAAAGTAGTAAATTTTTTTTACTACTTAACCGGATATAACAATTACTAAAACCGGATATAACGACATTGAAGGGTCCTCATACTGCGGACGTTATAATCGATAGTCGTTATAAGAACAATTACATAGTCATATTAATATTAATGTCTGTCTGTAGTATGGGGACAGGCTATGCATATGAATTTGGTTTCAAATTTCAAAGATATTTTGAAATATATATATACAGCAGTTGTTTAGTAACAATACCGGTCCACTGAATCAGTTACTTATTTCTATAAATTCAATTGTGTTTTAGATTTATTACAATATTCAACAATATTCACTAACCTAAATTCATCAACATAGTTCTCGAGTGCAAACCAAGAAGCAGCAAGACGACATCGATGATGAATGTATGACTTATTAAAGGTCACGAATACTTCTAGACCAGGTCTTTGTCAAATGGGTTTCTCAAAATATAAGGTTATCTCCAGCAGAAATGATGATATTCGTAAAAACAGCTACTTATATTTATTTATAAGTACAATGGGTTCATAAGTACAGCAAACAAACAACACAATCCATCAATTTGAACTGCACGGTGACCTGGTGGTTTAAGCGATCACCATGTCGCTATCCACTGCGCTAAGTATTGTGGGTTCAAATCCCACATTGGACAACACGTTTTGTGACCCATAAATTGTTGTTGTGATTCTTTGTGTCCGTTTTATATATGTCTGTAAAGTTTTTCGGGGGAAAGGATGTATATTCCTAACGAGGGAGTTGTCTTTTACAAAAAAAAAGACATCGGAACCCTAAATATGTGTAGCGAAGCAACAGTCATAAAATAAATATTCTGTCTTCGTTGACACGTCATCATAGAACTCTTGAGACATAGTTTACCATTTTATCCGTCGAATATTATCACACATATTATACTTGATAATATTTTTATTTATTTAATTGTTTATCTTTATCGTACACACTTAACAGATAGAAAAAATATATAATATAAATACAGTAAGACGTTCGTCAGTACGCATGTTATCAATCATAGGCTAAAAGTCAATTTTTAATTTATTCATTACTAAATAACTCGGCGAAGTTCGTACGAATATTTAAAATATTTTCGATAAAATTGTTTTAATATCTACGCCTCACCTTTCTATGGGTAGTGTTCAGTCTCGGGCATGACAATTTGAAAATTGCGATTTTCTTTTTATTTTCTTCTATACAAACCGTGTCCCAACTATAAAAAAACACTTAAAAAAGAATAAGTCAATTTGGTACAGCATATCGGATATTATGCGCGTAAAGCCATTTCTATAAACCACTATATTACATAGATATATTATAATCTAGTCCACCAAGACTGATATTTCTCTAACACTCTATGGTACACAAGTGTGCCCTGTAGCATTAAATTCGCTATTGTTCGATTGTAATTTACCAGTAGAGAAATAAACAGAAAACGTTTTTATATTTCCAAGCGTCGTTCTTCATATATTTTCGTGTCGATTCACTAATAAACTTGCTACATTGTAAAGATTTGTACTCGTTTACAACTCCAACTACCTTGAAGGATTTTCGCATTTTAACATCTAAGTAACATAACTTTTAAATAGGTTGACCTATATTTATCCTTTGAAAATGCATTATTTTGCATTTTTGCAGATAGGTAGCACTCAAAGAGATATTAATTATACCCTTTCGTAATTAGATAACACACTTAGCTATATAAAATATACAGAAAAAAGTTTCTTCCTGTTTATGTTTAGCATTTTTCCATCTTTATCTATCCGTAGATTTTAAGTTTTCACAAGCTTTTTAACTTTTGTAAAGAAAAGAGAATGCATCCTGATTTAATTTTCATTGTGCCTAACGTGCATGGGACTTAAGACCCTGTTATGCAAATGTTGCAACAAAATAGTTCAAAAAGTGGCTATGCGATGTCGCATCTTTTTACATGTAAATGTTTCTTTAGCGGCCATCAACTTTTGACTAATTTCCATTAGTTCACAATCTACAAAGAAGCTCGTAAAAATATAGATTAACTAAAACCATCCCGCGATATAAAATTATAACGACGATCGCAAAATTTTATTATATACTAAAGTTGTAATGGGTAATGTACACTTGTAGTTAGAAAATGTATGTCAACCATAACAGTGGTCGTGTTTTAAGAGGTCCTGTTTCACCGGTTAGAGATAAGTTTCAAATAACTTATCCGACTGATGGTTTGACATAATTTATATGGAAGATACGCCAAATTTTTATCAGATAAGCTATCCGAAACTTATGTATACCGGCCACCCGAAGACTTTGGGATTAGTTTCTGATAAAATGTAAGTTATAAGTTGCTGATAAATATACGTATATTTGACATACATGTCTCTATCCAAGACTTATGAAACTGAAATCTGTGGTTATTTTACAGATAGGTTGACATTCGCCTATTAGGTACTTTATTAGTCAATGTAGAAACTAGCCCTAATAAAAAAAACGATAACATTTTGATTTTAATTGGTGGTGGTC
The DNA here is from genome assembly GCA_003709505.1 of Hyphantria cunea. Classification (NCBI taxonomy): domain Eukaryota; kingdom Metazoa; phylum Arthropoda; class Insecta; order Lepidoptera; family Erebidae; genus Hyphantria; species Hyphantria cunea. The sequence goes on from PKRV01000027.1 coordinate 709,591, forward strand.
ACATCATTCCTCAGTCACACACAAGTTGGAAAACTTGTGCGTGACATGGTTCTTCTTCTGGTCGTGGATGGAAATCCATGACCAGAATTTTAACTCAATAAAATATTGTAAAGCAGAAAAATTAAAGGGATTGAACAGAGCAATTTATGTTATAGGTCTTCCAAAAGTGACTCCATTAGGTAATGATGAATCGATAAATTCAGACTATTCTGAAAATCAAGAAATGAACACCTGGACCTGAAATAAAATGTTCCGGGTCCTCTTGACACCTGAGGTCGGTCATCGGGATGGTTTTTAGTTGAATCACCTGGCTACTTACCTGGATTTATCTCCCAGTCAACAACAAAAGGTTTGGTGACATGCCTTATAGTCTTTAGTTTGATTTCTGTGACAGTTGTTACTCGTGTGAGTTTATTATTTCAAGGTACATTTGTGTACACATGTGAATCGTTAATATATAACGATTCACATGTGTACAATATGTGTGAAAAGAAGTGCAATACGCTATTAATATATATTTATAACGTATTGCATTTCTTTTGTGATAGAACTTGCACGTTAGAATGAAAATATAAGTAATACAAAATAAAGTCGCTCCCACAAAGTTACTTCATCGGTTTCATAGCCATCACTGAGATTAAATTATATTTTAAGGACTATAAATATTTATGTACTATGGGAGACCTTTTCAATTGATTTCTGTTATTGAAAGTATTGTCCAATATTTTATAATATTTAAACTAAAATATGTCAAGGTCTATTTGTAAAAATCAATGCTTAATAATGAGCGAGTTGATAAGTATTCCTAATCCCCATCATCAATCGACCAAGACTGTAGAAATTACCATTACTCAGAGTTTAAATAAACAATGTGATTGTGATCGAGTTGTTAGTTATAACAGTAACCATGTCGAAATCCAAAGCCAACAAGTTAAATTAAAAATTGGTAATAATGACTGTAGTAAAATCAAATTATCACATCATTTCTTAATTGACCAATACTCAGCCCCATGCAGGACGGCAGGTCTAACGACTGGTTTATATATTTGTCCCTTTCACGTTAAAGGGAGATTGTGATCGCAAATAGTTCCTGTTACCTGCCGCCACTTCATCCATCCTGCATTGATTCGATATTGTACAGACTTATCTAGCTCACTATTATTTAGTGACAGCAAACCGAGGTACTTAAAATCAATGCAAACCGGAATCACTGTTCCATTCAGTAACATAGCAGCAAGACCGGAGAGGCTGAAAAAATCGCGAAACATGTTTTCGGTTTTATTTCTGCTCATTTTCAAGCTAATATTCTCTAGTCGTTACTGCCATGTCATTCTCTAGTCTATGCTGGACCTCGGACGCGTCTTCACTGACCAACAGAATGTCGTCTACAAATAGAAACTCACAGGATATCCTACCATGCGCTCTTTCTAGATCAACAATTACCATATGCAAGATTTTGTGTGTCTGTCTGTATTTCTCGCACAATTGCCAAATTTCTTCATTCCTCTATAACTGCCACATTTCTGTGAATCCCCTTTGTTTTTAAATATGGGTATAAGCGAACTTAAACACCATTCATCCGGGACTACGTCTTCCTGTAGCAACTTATTGAAGAATAAAGTCAACCACTGATGTCCGTCTTCTTTCGCTATCTTCCATACTTCAACTGGTATACCATCGGATCCAACAGCTTTTCCTTTTATCAAACTTCGTAATGCTATTTCAACTTCTTAATTTACTGATCCCGTATTCACATTCATATCATTTAACATTCCGGTTGTTTCATTTTCCTCATTCATCAGCTTGTCGAAGTAAGTCTTTTATTTACACTCTTTCTGTGTATTTCATATTTTATGCATCTTACATACTTGAAAACCTACACAACACAAGTACTAAACGATATGAAAGTTCTGTAGAAAGTCTTTCGTTGGACTTTATAGGACTCCAACTATCCTTAACGATTGTCGCTACTTCACTCAGTCTGGTTGTTTTAAAAAGAATTTTAATTTTCAGTGTCTTTATGAATTGTCTATGGTTGTGCTTCATAATTTATATGATTGTTTCAAATCTCCTGATCTACTCCTGACATTCTAAAGAACAGATTTTTTAATACTTTTTTAAAGTTATAAGATCATTAGAATTCGTCGTCAGTTGTTTTGACATTTTGTACATCTTTCTTTATTAAATTAGATTTAAAATAAATGTAAATTTTACTAAAAACAAACTTCAATATAATCCTAAGTTTAGTCTTTAAATGAAAGTAAACATACGAGTCAAATGAAATAACTTTATTTTATTTGTACTCTTCTCTCAGAGTACTTAACTTGAATCAGACTAGGTCTTAAATTTAAATTTGTACTGAAAAGTGTACACAACAAACGTGTTGTTTCACTTCAGTGTTCTTAGAGCACATACACGGTTAGAATTTCCCTAAAACTTGATTCTATTTAATATTACATACCGTCTTACGTAAGGGCAATATTCTATGAGGAATTAAATATGATGGTTACAAGCTATTTTCCTATATTTTAACCTTCTATTACATGATATAATTATTAGATCTATAGAAGTTTTAAATTAAATTTAGATTTAAAAAAAAAGTAATTTAATCAATCGGGTATTATTATTTTTTTATTTATTTATTTAAATCTTCCTGCAATTACATTGCAAAACGCGGACTTAATGCCATGGTATGCAGAGCTACGTGTAGTAGGTGTATTACGGGTGTATGGAATATTGTACAATACACCACATGATGAATGTTGTACAATACAACTACGTGAGAAAGAACGCCCGAGAGGTCTGCTTATTGCAGTGCTCTAGCATATGTCAACCGCTTCTAAAACATATAGAGAAATCGGACAATTCAATTCCTTCGTAAGTCCCAGTTTTAATACTAATTATACCTAGACGGATAGTGCCCACGAGCAGACCTCACATTTATAAATACGCACACTAATATTTTTATTGTTACATACATTACGTGAAGCATAAACAACGACAAATAGTGTGTTTGTCATTTCAAATTTACAACTTTTCAATAAATGCATACGAAACAAGGTTTATAAGATACTTAAATAAAAAAACCTTGTTTAAAATTTTTGTATGTCTTTCTGACAGCCCTTTTGTCTGTCTGTTCGTCTGTCTGTCGATTTGTTAGTCCCGAATAATCTCTGGAACGGCTCTCTGGATGTATTAATTCTATATACTTATGTGTTGTGTGTATGTATATAATTATGTAGATGTCTGTTTATGATTTTCTTTATAAAAAAAATACCTACTTGTAAGAACCGCAAACAAAATAATCAAATAAGACGTCCTTGAAAGAGTCTTACAGCCAATTGCTCCGTGAAAATAAAAGCCTAATACCACGTTAATGCAGGTATTTACCCAGTAAGCTTTCAAGCTCCGACAGCATTGACAGGATAAAGAAAATCACATTAAATGACAAAGCCCCTATTTGAGGTGTTGTTTGGCATAAATTTTATGGATGAAAGTTGACTTAGCGGGGATCGTGTTGTGTGATTTTCCTTTCTATGATAAATTATTATTGACTTCGATTTTATATAAAAACAGAATATGTAAATCAGGCGTCAAATTATATTCATTGGAAATGATTTTTATAACAACTAGGACATGTAGTGACAGCATAGTAATTTAAAAAAAAAACAAATTAACCTGAATTTTTTTACAAGTTATTTATACATACATAGGTAAAACCACATTTAAACAGATAGACAGACAGAATTACTTTCAAATTTTAAATATTACTACGGATTACTTTGACTGACTAATTCATCAACGCAGATTCTAAGCTATTAGAGATTCAAACTCAAAATTTCAGTAATTACTTTGTATGTTGCAAGCACACCCTCCGAAAAATTTTTTGAAAAATTCAAAATAAAGTACCAAGTGATCGTCGTGAGGAGCAAACGTTAAGTAAGCTGGATAAGGCGGTCATTCCACCAGTTGTCTACAACAATGTGACTATACCGCTGAACGCAGTTGTAAAGAACCTGGGACTACTTATGGATTCGTCACCTGATTGGCGGGCACAAGTCACACACGCTAGTTAGAAAGTCATCTCATGTGTCCGAGCTTTGTATTGTCTCAAGAACTTCCAAGGTAACGCTTATGCAGTCCCTAATTGTTCCCCTGATCGACTATTGTGTTATGTTATCTTGACCATTCAGGCCAAAATAACATACACAAACCTCCTAAATAAACTAGATCGCCATCACAAAAGCTACATCCCATTCATTTTTAATCTTCGCAAGTATGACCATGTATCCACTTTACGTTCCCCATTGCAATGGCTTCCGATTCATTAGCATCGTAGTTTGACATCTCTTTTTTCTTTCCTTAGTTTTCCAATACCTTGTACCAAAATTCCGTTTCTTATGTTCCAACCACAACCGAAACCTTCGGTAGAAAAAAAATCTACTTCTTCTGTGTCCTCCTCACACCTCCAACTTCCTCCATTCTTCCTTCTAAGTACAATCAATTCTTCTCTGGGATGGACTCCCTGTTGACATCAGGATGTCCACAAACCGTCTTATATTTAAGTTTTTCGGGATGATTTGGCAGTACTGTCACAATCCTAGTTCCCGACTGTGTATTGTGAGTAATGTGAAATTTATATGTTTACGTTTATAAGTATTTTAAAGTATTAATTTATGTAGTATTTGTTATGTTAGTGGTCATGGTAGCCGTTAGTTTTTCAACTTCAGTAAATAATGTAAATGATTATGTCATTGATAATACAGATTCTTCAATTGGCACGAAGAGATACTTAAACGTGTTTCGCATACACAGGAAACGTTCAAACCTTCATGGTAACATGTTCAACATATCATATTTGCAAAAATACTTATCAATTATTGCATAGGGCAATTTCATAGATGACCATAATAAAAGTGCTCTGCAATTTGATATCAAACTCATTTACCGATGGAGGTCGCACGTTGCATAACTACATTTGTTTGTGCCAAACATGCATCGGTATGTACGAATGAATTTATTCTACAAGTATTACAGCACAAAGGAAGGTATTGTATTAAACTAGAAACTTACTTCGATAACTGAGTTCATTTTTAGATTATTTAACACTATTTTACTCTGTAATTTATGCCTTAAGATTTAGTTCACGTAAACCATGTTTAACCTGATAGTAAAATATATTTTTCCTTACATAATATCAAGTTTCTTAAAAAGACTATTTAACTGACGGTAGAAACCACTTCGATATGTTGCTTTGCGTATACGCGTACATAAGACAAAGCATCACTTTGTTTTACAGTATGTGGAGAATATGAAGACAGTTAATACTATTTTTCTACGACGTTATAACTTATCATATTCTATTTTTGCTATTCAAGTTTTTTTTATATTCGCAATAATTACATTATTTAAGTAAATAATTATTTATAGATATTTTTTAAAGTCATCAAAATATATTTTTCCTTACATAATATCAAGTTTTTTAGCAAGACTATTTAACTGACGGTAGAAACCACTTCGATATGTTGCTTTGCGTATACGCGTACATAAGACAAAGCATCACTTTGTTTTACAGTATGTGGAGAATATGAAGACAGTTAATAATATTTTTCTACGACGTTATAACTTATCATATTCTATTTTTGCTATTCAAGTTTTTTTATATTCGCAATAATTACATTATTTAAGTAAATAATTATTTATAGATATTTTTTAAAGTCATGTATTATGGGAGTATAAACACTTCTTGTACTGGCCTTTAAGATGTATTAAAAATTCGTCAATTGTAGTCTTACAAAAAATTTACTTGGATTTTGCTTCAAAAATTACTCTTCAGTTTTTGCACTCCTCTTTATATCTAAATTAAGACTCACAGAAAGTTTCTGTCAAATGTTTTGTTTTGTTCCCATTAAATTTTATTGTTGTGTTGTACTTGTAGCTGATATGTATTATTTGTGTATTAAGGACATTTGGAGGAAGAGAAACAATATGTTTATATTTACTAGATATCTAAAATTTTTAATAAGGCAGGCTCATTGACTCCTGAGGAAAAGTAATGAACTTATCATCAGATTGTAGCTGATAAAATATCGTTGCCTGGACTTTTGAGTCCAAAATTACAAGAGAAGATTCTAACTCTGGCAACCTAATGATAAACGCAGCAAAAGAATTTACATTACATCAACAGGTCTTATTAGCTCAGTACAATCCTCCTTTCATTTCACAAACCTCCTTTCTAAGAAAAGGAAAGGAGGTTTGGCCTACTATACCAAGCTAGCCCGAAGGGTTAATATGGGTTATATATAAAATTTTATTTATATTTGCACTGATATTGTGCTGCGTACTTTACTCCCTTAGCCGTACTTTACGACATCTACGGGATGAACTAGGGTGATGTCATTCCGTAATTTCAATGCGTCACCAAACGAAATATTTTCGGTTGCACTGTGTAAAATTATTTAAAATGGTCAAGATACCTTCTACCACGACGTTTCGTACGGGTTAGATAACAAAACTATGTGTAAAAATCATGAAAGTGGGTAAGAAATAATTACCAAAACCAACACCAATATTCTTTGAGGGCTTGGTACTGCCCGCCTGCATGAAACATGAATATTTATTTGTATAGATGTTAGTAATTACTCTGGGTGGGTACTGTATAGTAGAAATTACCGGTAATTAATCACAATAAACCAGCAGAGACATCAATTTCAGCTGATCATTTCGTGGAATGAGTCATTTTCGTTCCAGTATAATGGTTTTACGACAGCATACGCAGTTATTAACTATTAAAGTCACAGTCTTGCGTGCACAGTTGTTACCTTGGAAAATTACCGCAACGAAATATTTCCTTCCGCTGTTTTAAGTACAAAGTTACACGAAAATGATTCTTTAGCTAGGGAATTGTTTGTAATGTGCGTAATGGATATTACTGTAGGAACGGTTTACATAAAATATATTTACATCGAGGCTATTTTTAATTTAAAATAAATAAACACAATTCATGATGTATTACTTCATAAGGCGAAGATTGAATTGAATTAAAAAATTGAATGATTTTAAACAATTATAAATTTTATTTTTTTTATTTATTAAATAGTATTTTTTGTAATTAAACTACGTCTTTTGCTTTTATTATACTAGTTTCAAAATACTAATGTAATTTTATATTAAATGGTTCTTTTCATCTTTTGCGTTTTACAAAAATATGATACCTCTTTACTAGGTACCAGTTTCAAACCGATACTTTATGATGGTTACAATTATTTAGTAACTGAAAGTATTATACCTGAATACTTTTGTTTCGTAGATTTTCTTTCTATGTAGGCAAGGTCGTAGCTAGTCTAGTAGCCTCGAAAACCTTATAAAAATATTTGGTATACATTTAATTACTTACACTATACATTTAATTACTACAAGCCACCTAGTTCGTTATACGGCAAAGTATTTTTTACAAGAATAATTTAGACGAAAATAAAAAAAATTATAAAAAAATTGAATAAAACTTCTGGACAGTTGTAACCGTAAAAAGTGTTAAGGAATCGAAGGAAAGAACGAGCGGTAAAAATCAACTTGTCTGCCTGTTGGCTCCACATATATATAGTAAATAATAATATATTATGATAAAATTGTGTTTTTGACTAAATGGGGTTAATATTATTTATTTGATACCGCGGCAATCCGTCTGCATACCTTTCACCTAAATATGGCAACCTTAAACATTTTAAAACTTATCATTCTTACGATTTTTCTACAAATTGTCTTATTTGCTATCTGCTAGCTTATCATCTATACGTTCCTACAGGAAAGTTTAAGTTTTCGCTTTACTCGTGTAAGAACATTGAACAAGACATAATTGTTTGCAGCTGCTGTTGATTAATAGTTTTGTTTGTATGTTTAACGCTTTTCCTGCTGCAAAAGTTTATTGGGAAAGGCAACGGTGTACGTCGTTAGACATTTAGTTGGGGTTGTTTGTTTGAAACGGCGGTTCAAGCGGTTCAAGTTTTGACTGTAAACTGGCCCCGGAAACAATTTGACATTAAATATTAATAGAAAACTAACAAATTTATGGCAATGATGTCTCTCAAAACTAAGGCAAATAAAATCGTAACCGATTGTAGGAAGTGTAAAGTTTCATCCAAATCTGTTCAGCAGTTTTTGCGTGAAAGAGTAAGAAACATCCTCACAAACTTTCACATCCATATTATTAGTATGATGTAAGAAACACAAAGATTTATACAATGTCCTTAGTATTGTTCTCGTTAATTCTACAGAGCGTAGAATCGTGGCGTGGGTCACGTTTCTATACGACGTCGGAGCTGGTAGAGAATTGTTACGTCATAAGCCCTTACTCCCACTCTAATCGGTTTACCGATGTGCAAACTAAATACACATATATATACTACAAGAACTTTACATTTACGTTAACTGAGCGTTACTTAGCCAGAGTTGACGTAAATGCACCCTTTAATTATGACGAAAAATAAAATAAATAAATATTTTAGGACATTTAAAACACAACGGCATCTAGTCCCAATCTAAGCAGAGCTTGTACTACAGGTACGAGACAAGTAATATTAATAAATATGTACGGTTTTTGTAAACACACGTATATTTTATTTCATAGAAAACACATAAACTAAAACAAATATTTGCAGACCATATAATCACTTGGTCCGACGATATTCAAACACAGTAGTCACATACGCTACCACTGCGCCACCGAGGCAGGGAACAAAGAAAAAGTTCAGGCTAAGAATATGCAATTTTTTTTTATAATATTACTGATAATGTCAGATGGTAATGTCACTTGAGGCAGCCTTTTAGAATGGTTCTAATGTTAGGTATGAAATGTCACTGAAGGGCCTGGTGATCTAGTGGCTAGTGACCCTGAATGCTAAGCCAAAACCACGACACCCACAACAATTAATTGCCCGATGAGCACCATCATGTTTATGTTTGTCTATTACACAAAATTATAATTATATCTATAAATACGTATGTTTAGTATGCCTTACAATGTCCAGTGGACGCCTTTTGAGACAAAGTCGTTGATGACATATATTTAAAATATTAATCTATAAGCATATGTATTTAGAAGTATATACCTAATTGTGTTTGTGAGCAATATATATGGATGCGTGAAGCCATAGATCGAACTAAGTGGCGTGAAATTGGAGAGGCCTATGTTCAGCGGTGGATTGCGATAGGCTGATGATGATGATGATAATGATGTTTGTGAGCAATCTGGCTATTAAAGCATAGGCTCTGCCTAGTTAGACATCAGACTAGGTATGTGATATATTTGAAGTTAAATATATTTATTTTATATTTGTATTAATTTTCTTATGAGTAGCAGAACTCACTGTGACTCTTACTGAATAGGTTTACACTGTTAAATTCTATTTCACAAAGGAAACTGATTTACGTTTTTAATTATCGTCTGTATAACTTACTTCACTTACAGTTTCCTGTAAATCGCCAAGGAACATGCTCAGTGTTTTAGTAGGTCATTGAGGTTGTTTATGTGTGTACAGAAGTCAAACTTGTGTGTCAATGGGATTGGGCAAAATAAAACCACAAATGTATAGTACTAGCAATTGCGTAGAGTATCTCTTGAGTGAAAGCAGATATCCAACTCACTGGGAGAAAAACGGCATGAAATTCTCTATATCTTTTTTATCTTGTAGGAGCTTTTACCAGCTCCGCCCGGGTGTATGTCAGTTATCGGGCTTAAAGAGCCAATGTGTTCCCTCTAGAACCAAAGTATTTTCTTTCCAAATATAATTGATATCAGTCTAGAGTTTAGCTTTCAAAGCGTAACAGATACAAAGAGTACTTTCGAATTTATTATACTAGTAGGGCTAGGCAAAGAAGTAGACCTAATGGAATATGACCATCGCTGACCGCCTGCAAAGTTGCAGTATCGATCATATCAGTATTTGCTATCATTTATGATAAATTTCATGTGGACTGGGTGTACGGTACGAAAGAGTTCGACATGAAAAAATATAACAAATTTTTCATGTCGAACATGTTTATTATTTACAGTTTTATTTAAACATAATTCACCTGACCAATTATATTCCTAAAATTTAATGAATCATTTTTTTAGACAACCCTAAATTAAAATATCCAATTTAATTAATAATATTATACATTTACCAGCTGTGATGTTTCTTAATAAAAACATATAGTTACCTAGCGGACCGCAATTATCACTAATAAGTAGAGCCTCAATGATTTCTGCACAAACGGGCCAATTCGACTGAGACATTACTACTTTCTCACAAAAGACCGACCTAAAAGGTGAGTGCGAAAACGGAGTCCCAATAATCCAGAAACATCTGAATAGGCACCATGACAAAGACCCTCCTTTGCCTGATGAAAAGCATGAGCAGAATCCAAGAGTGTAAATGGTCACCATACTCATTGCGATTGCACCTCTAATTGTTTTATAACTGTATTCCAAATTTTAGATATAACTTTAACATGTAAAAAGAAGAAAGAATTCGCTTCAGGGATCCAATCGAATTCGAATCGGAAAAAGTTTGAACGTGAATCGTCGGAGACTGAGACAGAAACGGAGATCGTGTCCAAAGTGCTTAGAGATGTTTTTCATTTATGTTATTCGGTATCTAGCTGCTTGTCAAATTTTATGTACCTGTTTGGGGTGGCGTTCGATTGGAGGAATTCGGTTAGACTGATAAATAGAGCAGGTTTTAAAAAGGTATCTATCTTAATTAAGCATCTCAAGTCATCTAGTGGCGTGCGATTGGAGAGGCCTGTGTCCAGCAGTGAAATACGATAGGCTGATGGTTATGATCTCTATTCACAACCACGTTTCTTAAAAGTGATTAATCATTTAATAGTTCATCCATATTGCTATTGAGTGTCAATCCCACATGCATAATGCTTGGTTGTCAATTAATGGTCGTGCATTGAAAGCTCGACGGTATATTCTTACATTTATAAATGCGAAAGATTAGTGAACGTTTGATACTTAATCTCGCCAGAACGGCTGAACTGATCCTGATGAGATTTGGTTAAGGAATAAGTTATATTATGATAAAGCACATAAGCCTTTATTTTAATTAATATTAATGTAAGCAAATTTGAAGCATTACTTTTTATTTTAAAATGGATGGTCATAGCGTTGTTATTCTTTTCAAGTTGGAAGTTTAAATTTCATTGAAGATTGTGAATTAAAAAAAATGAAAAATTAAGTGTATAATGTATACTTTATACATCATTAACTTACTAAACTTTAAAAAAAATATTGAACATACGGAGCTCTTAAAATACATTGACAATTGTCAGTAATAAATAGTAACTTTTTTGTGCCTTTACTCAAAGACATTTGTCACACCTATAAAGTAAATACTTATAAGCTTTAACATAGATTACAATATTTACTTATTGAAGTGCGATGTTGAGGAAAAATGTTGACATACATGTATTTACATTAACCACCTTCTGGTAATAATGTTGACATAAGAATGATTTGAAATCCGAACGAACGCCATCTTTAGAACACGAAATATAGACGACATTTGTTTGTTAATACCATACGTATTACATGTTGAAATGCAAGATAATTCTATTTATTCTATTTAGACTTACGTTTTTAAAAATCAAAAGCAATTAAAAATAAACCGTACGAGTAAGCAAATGAAATATAACATTTATTTTTAATTATATTCATTTAGGGAGTGATTGAGGAGACACAACAAGACAAAAAGGGCAATGCAAGATAAATAGTTTTTAAATTACGCTTTAATTAAATCTAGAAAGTTTTTGTGATGGTAAAATTCTAAGCAATTATTGAACACTTTTGCTATTTATAGTTAGGTTTCTTCGCTGATGTCCCTCAAAAGAAAATAATAAAAATACCATATCCCACAGGAACCCTTTTATACATTTTCAGAATAAAAGTATTCTTTTCTTCTTCTAAAATCTAAATTCACCTCGTCAACTTTGTTTTGTTACAAACAAAAATAGTTTCAAAAACGAATTTTAGTAAATAAATCAGTACAAAAATGATACTTAGTCCTCATTTTTATATGAAATACTGTTATTTTCGAAAACCATAAACGTTTTTTAAAATGCCACGAAATCTCAATGATGCTTCTGCATCACTAAGTCGCCATGATGTAAGTCACCATGCTGCATTGTTGCATTGTCTGCATTCGCAATGAGTGTGGTGACCACCACTCTTGGATTCTGCTTATGCTTTCCACCAGGCAGACTAGGCCCCTAAATAAAGGAATAAATATAACTGAATTTGCTTTAATCATCTATTACAAACAACTGTATAAGTGGTGGACTTTTTTTGGTTATTAGGGAAATATTCTCAAAATCACTCATCAATCATCATCATCAACCCATAATGTCCCACTGCTGGGCTCGGATCTTCTCTCAGGAGAAGGTTAAGGCCATACGTCCCCACGCTGGCCAAGTGCAGGTTGGGGGCTGCACGGGCAACGCCACCCGAAGACCTCCAATTAAGCTTCGCGACTGTTATCGTATGATAACAACCGGGACCGACAGCTTAACGTGACCTTCGAATCACGGAGACGCTTAAAATGAAAGGAATCGTTAATTTAATTGCTTACATTTATTTTTTGAATAATATTATAACTGATAAGTACAAATAAAAATGATATGTTAGGAACGGTAAAACGTTTCAAACAAGTAAGTTTTTTCTTTGTTCCGCAGTCCTACGTAACTTATCTCCCACAGTAAAACTATTTAACTAAGCACTAAGTAATAACCGGCTCACAAATAAGCTACAGTCATTAATACGAACACTGAAAATATAGGTCAACGAGCCAATCCTAAATAAACTATCACTTGAAATAGTCAATAGAGGCACGCGATGAATGGCAAATATTTTTGCAACAAATTCGTACTGGCATTTAATAGTTAATACGAAAAGACAGGGGAAAAGCACAAAAAGTCTGTTTAGTGTTTACCATTTATACAAGGCAAACAAAAATTTTTTTTAATAGAATGGGGTGCAAACGAGCAGGCGGATCATCTAATGGTAAGCGATTACCGCAGTCCTGGACAATCGCAACACCAGAGGCGTCACAAATGTATTGCCGGCATTGTAAAAAGGATTAAGCTCTTTTCTCGAAGGTTCGAAGGTCATTTTGGTCCGGGAATACCGCAGGCGATCGTTCATTCCACAGTTTTGTTTTTACGAGACAGAAATTTTCTGGAAAAGCGCATAGTTCTGGACTGCCAACCATCTAAATGATAAGGATGAAACTGCTGTCGCATAGGACGAAATGTATTATGGTTGGAAATTTATTAAACTCTGCTAGGCAGAATACTTAGCGAACTACTTAGATAAGAGTTAAGTAATTGGAAAAGAAAAGTAAAAAAAATTGTAAGGTTTTTTTTAAAGGAATGGTTACGCGCCTATCGAGCCTGCTCATTAATGCTTTTCATTGACTCTTCGATTAGAATTCCTATTTAACAAGAATAATTAATAAACAAATTAAGAAATAGTGACATATAAATAGTTTCGCCATCCTTACTGGATCAAAACACGCGTAATTGTCACAATATCTTCTATACTGATTGCAATGCCCTTTGCTTGTTTTGAATGTGAATTTGCTTTAATTGGTCCCTTCAAATCACTCGTACTAAAATTGAATGTGTATTTGATTTTATGACCAAAGGTAGATTAAATTTAGCAATCAAAATTAATAATCAAAAAGTAATCAATCGTGAGCAGCTCACGCCAGATTTTACATATTAATTTAAAAACAAAGAGATATTTAAAATTATCGTTGTCATATGGATTACTTTTTTTTTTTTTTTTTATATTTAAGCTGCCAAAATGACTCTGCCCTGCCTGATGGAAAGCATGAGCAGAATCCAAGAGTGGTGGTCACCATCCTCAATGCGAAAAAGAACAATGCAGCATGGTGACCCACACTATGGCGGCCTGGGGGGAAGGGGGATGGTGAGGGAGATAGGGGGCGTTGGATCGGGGTATGGGCCTCCGGCATCCTCACTCACTCGATGAAACACAGCGTAAGCGCTGTTTCACACCGGTTTTCTGTGAGGCCGTGGTATCACTCCGGTCGAGCCGGCCCATTCATGCCGAAGCGTGGCTCTCCCACGGTAAAACTTCCTACGTCTCATGAGAAATTGGTAACGTAGGCGCGTTTCTAAGTATATACGTTTGCTTATATATTGATTATTAGTTGAATAATAAAATAAAATGATAAAAATTAGCGAATAAAATACTTTCGACAAGAGAAACATACTTTGACTAAATCAAAGTTACAATAATGATCTCGACATTTTCCACGCCCGTTTAACTGGTCTGAAACAAGTTAGTTGCCTGGTTGTAGTAGTATATAGAATCAAATAGGTATTCGTATGGTTTCTAGTTAAAATTGTTAGTTTAGTGTTCAGTCATTCTTAATTATCGCTACTCAATCTCATTGTACTAATACTGTTGTGAATATTATTGTGATTGTTGTATATAATTAGATTAAATGCTAACCAAATACTAATAATACTACGTAAACGGTGCAATATATACAACGTGGATGTACTTCTAATAAATAAGTAAATCTACTTAAATGCTAAAAGTTATATCAATACTAAATAACTATGCAAATCTTGAACCTAATAAATAATTATTAATCTACTTTTGTAGTGGCCCAAAAACTAGTCGTTTGAAGTAAAATTCATCAATCATCATCATCAACAACCCATAATGTCCCACTGTAGGGCTCGGATCTCCTCTCAGGAGAGGGTTAAGACCACACGTTCCCACGCTGGCCAAGTGCGGGCTGGGGACAGGCGTATCAAGATACGTAGCCACAACATATTCTGGCACGTAATAATAGCCGCAACGTATTCTGGCAGCTTAATAACTGCACGAAGGCCTCCAACTAAGCTTCACGACTGTTATCGTATGATAACAACCGGGACCGACTGCTTAACCTGATCTCTGAATCACGGAGACACTCATGGTAACATGCCACCAGCGGTCACCCATCCAGGTACTGACCGCGCCGTCATTGCTTACCCTTGGTGATTGTTTCCTATCACCGAGTGCAACTGGGCTATGAGCACCCGCGCCAATAAAATTTACTAAACAAAATGGCGAATGTACCCATACGTCACTCTCGCGTCTACGACTTTTGCTTCTTGAGCGGAACCACATTCTTTGGAAGGTTATATTTTAATTAATGTTTGGGTTTGTATAAGACAAAATTAAATGTTTTCTCTATATATTATTTATATAATTTAATAATTTGAATAGATAACAAATAATTAAAAATTAAGTTTTAGATTTAATGGTGTCTATGGTTATCTATCTACACATCGTTAATGATGAAAAATTAGAGAAAGAAATATTTTGTCTTAAGACTCTGACTTACCATTAATAGTAGGTACATTATTCACTACAAATTACTAACGAAGTCTATGATATACACCAAGCATTAATAAAAGTACATTTACAAAAAGTATTTGTTTTTGGTACGATTATTACAAAGATCAATTACACTTAATATCCCGTGTGGAGATGAACCCACATCACTCAATTAAACAGTTATTAATTTAACCAAGACAGTACTGTGTTATTTTCTAGCTAATTAATTTTTAACCACATAAAATTCATTCGAAGTTTCATATTCCAATGGCTAACATTTTATACGTAAATCATATATCCATATGTCATTCACTTAACATGGCTATCAGTAGCGAATATCAGACAAGTATTAACAGAACACAGTTAACTTGTGGTGCCATGTACGAATATATACCGACCGATTTGCCTACAATTTTACATTGGATATTTTCTGTTCAACAAACTAGAATGGAATAGACACAGATTTGCTGTGATTTATGTCAGTAAAGTATTTGTTTTTGGAATTTCATGGAATTTTGTCGTTATAAGAACTAAGCGTATAGTATTTTTATAAATAAGAAATTTTTGTAATGCAACCAATGCCTCAACTTATGAAAGACGCAACCAAACATATGCATATTAAAGTACAAAATCATCATACCAGTGAACTCCTATAAATTACCAAAAACAAATAAATGATACACAGAAACCGAAAAGAGGTCACGATCAAAGGGAAACACGGGCCACCGAACTGAGAAGCGTGGCAATAGCTTTTTTTATATTAAACAGTCTGTCATTTTTCAAATCTTCACACATACTTACTAGGCTAACATACAAAAACAATAGCCTGTTTCTACGAACTCACACATGGCAATTGAAACAAAACTTTCAGAATTTCACGCACACATAAATACATTCTAGGTCATAACAGTGTAACACGTAGGCCATTTGCTTTATGGTCAGAATACATGCTGTATTTGCCAACTTGAATCTAAGAATTCGCCATCAAAATCTTTTAAAATCAAAAACTCAGACTCGCAGATTGGTGAAGGCATATTACCTGGGAGACCTCAAAGACTTGTAACCGACTCTGTTCTGAACTGAGCCTCAAATACCACTGCAGTTACTATGGAATAAATATATAACAAAAGAATATTTGTACGTATTCATTTCCATCCACACTGCTATCCACATTAAGTCTTATATTACTTGATAAAATATGTATAATATATATACTTATTTTTTTTATCAACTTGTTATACACCAGGCACTACCCTATACTTTCCACGCCTTCTTTTCCATCCCATGGTTGCCTGTGAGAGATTGCCTACGGGTGATACATTTGTAAGTAATCTGGTGTAAAAAATAACCACAAAATTACGAGTCATGCTTATAATAATCGTATTTAGCAATCCACTGCTAGACATAGGCCTTATTTTAATCAGGAGGTTTTGACTTACTATACTACGCTTCTTATACGGCTCAAGCTCATATTAATTATATTGAAACCTAATAGTAATCTTATATAAGCCTCGAGGAAACCTTTCAACGCAAATGCGTAGGGGATCCTCTCTCTTTAATTTGATAATCGACCGCAAGTATTTTAGATTAAGTTGATGCCGTAACCAAATACTGATTTTATTTATTTATTTATTTTAAAACTTCATGCACACATATACAACGGCGGGCTTAGTGCCCAAGGCATTCTCTACAAGCCAACCTTTGGATGGTGTAGAAATTTTGTGGGGTAGATGCATTGTGGTGGGAAAAAAAGATATATATTCGTGAAGTTACAATATGTACATAAAAATATATATAAATAAATATACACGGTAATATATAAACTTTATATACATATACTATGATACACACTAATACATAAACTTTACATACGTACACTGTGAGTGGGTACTAAGTTGTTTACTAATTAAAGCTTTCCTGCCATCTGGTAAAAAGGTGGTTTTTTACATTCTTCTTAAATGAGTCACGGCTTGTAGATATCCTGATTTCGAGTGGGAGCGTGTTCCACAGCATTACAGCCTGCACAGGGAATGAGGAGTTCACAAAATCAGAATTGTGAGATAGACACAAGAGAAGCAGATTGTTAGAGGAGCGGAGATTTCTATCGTGATTCGACGATAAGGAACGTAGATAGGGTTCAAGGTATTTTATTCCTTTATCTCTCTTTCTTTCTCCCTCTCATTTCTGTCTCAGATTCTTCTTTTTTTTCCCGTGCGGAAATCTCCTCGGGTACCACCTTCTGTGGTATGTTGGACTCGATCCGACTAAAACCGCACGCCATCACTGGTATTAGGTGCCGGGAAACCAGGTGCACCCTAGGAAAGAAAATCCTGGATCCCCACCGTACCTCGGGCCATCCACTATTTGTAGGTGGCCCCTTCCTGCGTAGGAACCCTAACAACGTTCCCACTCTATTCAGAAAAGGGCGCGAGCATTTTTGTCCCTCAGACTCTCTTGACTTGTTTGTATCTTATTACACAAAACAGCCCTGCACCTGTAATATCACATCAACAATAACCGCAGTTCACTGCTGTACACAGTTGGCCGTTGGCGTTGGCCTGTTGGTTTGCTTAAAATATGTTCAAATCCCTTTCAGTTGTCCTGCGTAGTTGGTCCCAGGACAGTTACTATCACGTAAGTAGGTTATTATATAATATATTATACCGTATATATATACGTATGGCCTTAACCCTATCCCCAGAGGAGACCCGAGCTCAGCAGTGGGACATTATGGGTTGTTGATTGATTGATTGATATTGTACCGACATGTCTAGCCAACAGTCATGCAGGACATGCCTATTTCCAGCAGGGGACTACAATAACAATATTTATAAGACACTAATATATGTTAACAGAAGTAATGCTAATTATTAATCAGTATACATTTGCTTATGCCAGCAAATGATGACAATATGCATTTTCAGTATTCGCCCGGAAATTGGAACCATAATTATCAACGAACTGTTTTAGATATACTCTATGCTCATTAGAGCTCTGTTGGTGACATCATGAGTTACGTCTATCCACATAAGTAACCAAAATATTATGTAATATTAATATTATATACCTACGTATAAAGTTCTATTTAAAAGGAAGCCTGTGACCTACCAAATAATATTCGTATAAGGAGTCTGGAAGACATTGTTATGCCTATTTATTTATAATTCATCTTTATCGTATGTATGCAATCAACATCATATGGTCTTTGCATCTTTTCAGATGATTCAGACTCTGTGGCAATTCGTGGTATGGCTGTAAAACCCAATACGAGAGCGGCAGTAATGTCCACACGATTAGCACTTGAGTAGAGGATTGTTTGATGTTTCTCTGTCCGTTGCGGTTTTTGGCGAGGTCTTCCCACTCCTTGGGATTGATCCCGAAAGCGAGCATGTCACGCTTTGCGTAGTCACCGTCCAGGCCGTGAGAAAAATATGCCAAAGAGTGTTGAGGCCAAAACACATCCCTATCGCACCCTTCTTCGTATGTCGAATAAGGAAGATGTTTTACATTTTATGTAAAGTAACTAAAAGATTCTAATAAAGAATGCCTTTTTACAGAAGAACTGAAGGTTATCTTTCTAATAATATGTATGATATGTATAAAAATATTCTCTAGCTTTTCATATTACGCGGATCGTAAATCGTCTGTCTGGCACGCATGTTAATAGGCTTTAGTAAAAAAGGTAACGAGCTCAGTCAAGGAAAGCGAGCAATGGAAATAGAAAACGAAAATGTGACGTAATAGTCGTGAATTTTTGGAGCATTTTATTACATCCCTTCTAATATGTCGAAGAAAAGCAAAAATTAACTATTTATATAAATATATGTTTATTTTTAGAGTTAAAATTACATGAAGCGTTATATTACATGCTTCAATCAATCAACAACCCATAATGTCCCACTGCTGGGCTCGGGTCTCCTCTCAGGAGAGGGTTAAGGCCATCATTCCCCACGCTGGCCAAGTGCGGGTTGTATAACATGCTTAACTATTTGCAAACACATATGGGGGGCCTTTATCAAGCGTCTTATTCGCTTACCTTTACGTTGTATAAAAGTGGGTTAAGGCTTAATTCTTAACTTAAATATTAGGTATATAAATATATAATCCCCTGCCCTGAGACAATACCTTAACATTATATAAGATTATCTTGACCTAACAGTAGGAACGAAAGAAGCTGGTATTCTCCGTAGAATCTTTTATCACTGGCTGGCTTTTTTAACAGGCTTAAAACGCCTTATATTACCACACTTAATGTATGGTATTACTATCTACTGTCATTTAAGTGTTCAGAGTGGCTTGAATGCAACGGTCGCTATGTCAAATTTTTGTTTAAAAAAATCCAAAATATAAGAAAACATATTACTAAACTTATTTTACCTATTAATAAAATCTGTTTAACAGGTCGGTTAAAAGTTGTAATATTTTAACCGACTTAAAGAAAGAGGAGGTTCTCAATTCGTCTGTATTTTGTTTTTATGTTTGTAGCCTCAAAACTTTCGACTTGGTAAACAGATTTTGGTAGTTCTTTTTTTTTATTTCAAATCTGGTATTTTCCGTGTGGCCCTGATTAAGTTTGATCCAGTTCTTGAAGTCGGCTTTTTTTTGTTAAAATTTTGTGTTATGTGGTGTATACACTCTTCCATTTGGATATCATTTATTCTCATATACTCGTATTCAAACTTGAATCACAGTGGGTTCCATGTCGTACAAACGCAGTTTAATATTTACCTACAAGCGTGGTTTGCAAAACTATAAACGTTAAAATAGGTATGTATCTATCAAATCGTACATGTACTTCATAAACTGCTTAACCAAATGGTATCTAAAATAAAAAAGTATTATAGGTAAAAGAAAGGTATATAAAATATGAAGAGAAGCATAAATATAAAATTCAAAATAAAGTGTTTTAATAATTATTTTTTTACTAAGAAATCTAATAACGATTAGAACGTTGTATGAACAACTATGCTTGTATCATATAAAAAAATTTGCATCAAATAATAAATAGTTAGAGAAAAATTAAGACTAAAATAATATCTACATCTTTGAGAAATCTCTTATTTAAGTAAAAACCTTAAGTTATTAGCAGTCGATTACATTGGAATTACGGTGAAATAAACGTAAGTACATTGGAAAGTTGATAATATTAAACAAGTTGTAACTTGTGTCAACTAATTAGCCGAACCGGAACTTCGTACCGCCATGTTTTTCTTTCGAAAATATTTTCTAAATTTCACAAAAAAGCTTGTTTTCTTCTTTCTATACAAACCTTGTCCGAACAATAACGAACATAAAGAAAAAAAATTATCTAATTTGGTGCAGTCGATCGGAAGTTATGTGCGTACATAAATTTCAGCAATTATTTTTTATTTAAAATATATCAAGATATACTAGTGTAACTAGTATATCTGTACTAGTGTAACTGTAGCAGGAAAATGGAGAAGTCTTGGCTGCTCATACCGATGCGAATAAAAAGTAAGGAGTCAACGATATGAACCTACGCAGAGTAAAGGATTTCATTTCAATAACTAGCTCGGTAGCGTAGTAGTAACGCATTCGACTGCTGTGCATGAGGTTTAGGTTTCGACGCCCGGGTCGGACCAAATGTTTGTAAGATCTGCAAATATTTGCTTCGAAGTTTGGGTGTTTTCTATGTACAATATGTATTAGTTAAAAAAAAAAAAGTATATATGAATTTATATCAGTTGTAGTAGTACTCATAACACCAGCTCTGCTTAGCTTGGGACTAGATGGCGTTGTGTGTTAGATGTGATTTATTATATTTTTATAATTCCAAGTTCAGAGCGAATTTCGATACTTGGTCAGGTAACTCACAGTACACGGTAATAAAAAATGTCATTAAACTTAAAACTTCATCATTTTAAAAAGTATAGAAAGAGAATAATTAATATACCAAAAATCCTTTTACTTGCCAAAAATAATCACTTACTTCAATATATTTCCCAGAAACTCCAGAAGTTCCTATTCGAACTCTAAGTGATAAAGTTCTGTGCTCTTTTCGTAAAGATAACTTAACTTAGTTGATATTATAAAGATAGGAATTTTAAGAAATGTACTCGTTATACACATAATTCTATGTAAATTGTAGTAAATTTCAATCTAAGATCATAAAAAATTAACTACATTCGATATCTCGTCTACAAATTGAACCAATAACTGTTGTACTATTTTATTGCGCAGACAATCCTCAAGTTATCTTGAACGATTTAACGAGACGTCTGTGTAGAGAAATTTCCTCTATAAAAACTAAAGGTCATCCACTATAGCTTATAGTATAATCTTATGTGCACCAATTTATTAAGAGCTTTTAAAATACCTAAATCTTGAAAATATACGTAGTGCTATGTTTTAGTATATAATTCTGAAATACTCTTAAAATATCACGATATAATAATGAGTGACATTTGTGAAAATAATCAGGAAACCCAGGGTGTGGCCGGGAAGTGGTATCGATACGTCGAGACACCGTACAACCTGTAGAGCCAACCTGTTACACACCGCTGATGAAACATTATGGAACACAAATATACCTGGGTACAACCACACCATAAAACATACATATATATAGAACATCCATACATACCCTTCGCATCACCCGTAGAGAGAACGACGAAGTTTTCATGTTTATTTTTTTATACAAGCTACAAAAAATATATACTTAAAAGCAATGTTTCAGTATTATCTTCGCTAAGTCACGACACGGCAAATATTTTCAGCAAAACACTCGCGATATACAAAGCTAATATTTTAAAAATATCTTTATTAATAACTATAAATATATGAACTATGACAGTTTCAAATTTTAATGTATATATTCAAAAATATATATGTGATGTGTTTACTTGTGTGTGTAAAATTTATTTTTGCTTGCTCTAGTAGAATGGAGCGGGCGACGCGGCGGACGGCATATACGCGACTGATTACACGGCTCGTGGTGGAAACAGGGTGAAAAGGACACACCGATAACTTGAAAGCAGTATGACGTATACGCCATAAGCTGCAAAATGAAAAACTCTTTACTACCTTGTACACAGTGTACATTTTAGTTTGTAAATTAAAATCTGATTTTGAAGGATCCGTGACTCTATCTTGCTCGCTCATTCGTCTGGTTGGACGGAACATAGATACAGGATGAATTGAATTTACACCTCTACCATGTATTTCTTCAGTTCGATATATTTGAGGATGATTTTCCATATGTTAGTGTACATTACGGGTATTAAGAAGCGATTATTATTATTTTTCTGTGCATAGCCAGCAATGAGTATATAATGTTTGGTATTGATTCAAGTATTAAACTAAGAATGAAATCCAAGTGTATTTCGTCTTATCAAGAATGGCATGTTGTTTCAGATCAACATTATTTGTAACGGTTGACAGAGACAATCCGTTTCTGTCCTCGTAATCGAATGTGAAATATTTTACGCTTGATGTTATAGAGTAATAGCACGTTTGAATATATGAAACACCCGTTATGTCACTCATATATTGCTGAGTATACGGTATTCGGCTTCCACGAATCATTAAAAACTCTTCAATATATTAATATCTTCATGCTATGATCGCTATTAAAGCTAGCTATACTCCATTAAAAAACATTCCAAACGATGATAAGACCTGACAGAAAACGATTTTTTTGTAAATTAAATCCCTAACAACATTTAAGATTCGTGTGTATATTTCTACGTATATCAATCTTATTGGCTTTGATCACCACACTGTTCTATGTGGCCTAAAGAATAAAGTTAGAACCTGAAGAAGATGGCCTGTACCCTAAAAGACAATCTCTTTCATTTTGGGGTAAATATTTATCAAATAGTGAGTTTCAAGAAGCTTATTAATTTAATTAACTGAACCATATATTTTAATACCGTTATTTTCAAGAATAATATTTAATCTGAAGATTATATTAAGAGCATCGTATCTCCGACCTTTATTTGAGTATATCTCGAAAAAATCCGAATTCAAGCGATAAGTTGTCAGTCTTACATATCAGACACGTATTAACGTATTCTCTTTGAACACATGATATAACTTCACCAAACTCAATTGCCTTTTTCAGAAGATTTGCTAAGCTTTTCAAACTCCTGAAACTCAAAACAGAATTCAATGAATAGGTTAACTGCGAAATTTATGACAGATATTTAAACTTTATTTACAAAATCTCTACTACCCCTTTATCCACCCATTAATTATAACTTCAACAAACTCAATTGTAAAGCTTTTTCAGAAGATTTGCAATTTTTTTCAAATTTCTAAAAAATTCAAAACCGTATTCTTGGTCACTATAACATTTTGTTTTTACCTTTTACCGAAATATTGTTGTTGCCCTTTGACTCCTAGAACAGAAAACTTACAAAATCTATAAATATATTTAGTGTGCTCAGTACTGATCTACAGTTTGGTTTACTTTTGATAAGATTATCTTTTTAAGAAACAAATTCTTACGTAATAGCAAAAAATATCTGTGTATGTATTCATTATCGTCCTTTGAGCCTTTCCACAACTAGGTTGGAATCAGCTTTTAGTCTATTACGATACGGCTGAGCTTCAATTTAGTAGATAGAATGACTATCGTCAGACCTCCACAACCCAAGTGCTAGGCAATATCGAAGTTCTCAAAATAGGACTAGGGTCTATTTAGGACTCCAACTAACCGTAGTAATAGCCAGAAGTGTTCGTATTTTTAAATGTCTTCAAGAAAAAAGGAGTTATTCAACTGTTTTTGTGTTTATTACTTTTAGGGTTTTCTCCAGAACCTTTAAAATTGTGATACAGATATGTGTGTTTAGTAGTTAGAGGAAAAGTTTTATGATAATTATATGTATTATATGTAACGATTTCGTATAAAAAATCGAAGTTCAGCTATAACGTAGTAGACCTTTAGTGTTTTATACATTTACATTTATTTTTTACGTACACAGTTAAATTTTGAAAAAATAGTTTAATGTGGGTTAGTTTCGTGCATAGCAAACGTAAGCAACAAAACAGCCTTATTTATATCAAGGAACACGATATATACGATTATGTGAGGATATACAGAAGTCCGAAATAAGGGTAGGTTAGGAGTAACGATATTAGAAAAACTTTTCGGATTGTTTCTCTGAATACGTGGAGGTCTGTGAGTGTAGTATGTACTTATGTACATTAATATGAGAAGGTAACTCTTCGTACACTGTTTAATATGTATACTAAAAATACTAAATTTTACGTTGAATAGTTTGACAAAGAAGGAAAGCTATAATTTTCCCACGATTTTTGTAAAAAAAGGTGTTCAAGTCTGTGTTCAGTTTCAGTTTTGTTGTTTTAGAGATGAATAAATATCAAAAGATTAATTATGTGGAAAATTTCAAATCATTTTATTCTCTTTCCTCTTGTATTTAAGACTGTCACAGGGAGCCTGAAATTTGTACTATCGTTAAGCCTTTTTTTACTGAAGATATTGTTATAGACCGAAGTAATTGTGCGATTTTTCGAAGGTAAATAAAATTGACCATTGTATTTCACAGTCAAAAACAATATGCTCCATAGATTATAATGGAAAACTATAGCATTGTAATAATATTAAAGTATTTTATCAATTATTTTAGTGTTTCTTTAATCAACTTATATTTCTATTTATCGTTACTTTACTTTTTTACTTACCTTACGATTACTCGTGTTTCATATATTTATTAGTATGGTATATGTAATAATAATATAGAATATAAGTCCCCAACCTGCACTTGGCCAGCTCCGGGACGTCTGGCCTTAACCCTCTCCTGAGAGGAGACCCGAGCCAGCAGTGGGACATTATGGTTTGTAGATGATAGATATGATGATGATAGAATATGTAATAATAAAAAAATATTATTCTGTCATTGATATATGTAGGCTCCGTGGATATATGATATTATTTAAAAATAGATTACTAATTATTGTACAATTACCATGTTTGGCTCTGCTTCACCCTAAGGTCGACTGATAGAAAATGCTTACGGCATTAAGTCTGCCTTTACAACATTTGTGCATAAAGACTTAAAAAAAAACATAAAGTATATATTGAGGATAAGACATATCATGATGGATGCGGACTGCCCAAGACCGGGATGGTTGGCGCTCTTTGGGAGGGGCCTTCCTTCAGCAGTGGGTGGCAATAGGCTGAAGTAAGTAAATAATAAAGTATCATAATATAAGGGCAAGTTTATACCGTAGGAGAGCATTCGGCATGACTTTGCCGGCCTGACTGGAGTGATGCCACGGCCTCACAGAAAATCGGTGTGAAACAGCGCTGGCGCTGTGTTAACCCTAACCCCTCCCCCTATCCCCATTTCCATTCCCTAAAGGCCGACAGCGGACTTGTGTCGCCTCTGGTGTTGCGGGTATCCATGAATAAAACGCTTACCATCAGGCGATAAATTTACTCTTATGCCCCCTATTACATAAAAAAAATTACACTACTATATAATATTTTATGCTATTCTCTTAAATCATACTAAAAATGTTCTGATTGAATAGATCTTCTGAGTTCAAGCAGATTACAAGGTTGTTGACCAAGCTATTACTACGAGTAGCCTATAAAAAGATAGACAACAGACTAATTCTATTTTACTTTATATATTTTAATTTCATCAATCGTATATTAGCTGACCTGCCCAACTTCGTCTGCGTCTCGTAAAAAGATTTGATTTTCGGTTTTTGCAATATTTTTCTTTGATGTTTTATAGCTTATAGCCTTCCCCGAAAAAAGGGCTATTCAATACTAAAAGAATTAGGGAAATTGATTCAGCTGTATACGTGTGATGCCATGACAATAAGAAATAGGGATTCTTTATATATACTTACTTCTATAGATGTTATAAAGACAGATAATCATTATTACAGAAAAAATGTTTGACTGACTAGGTATAGGCCGATATTTCGGATTTATTGTATTCTATTCTAGTAACAAATCAGACAACAGCCTCTTTTAAGGAACGTAACAGCTTGCAATGACGATGTATCCCACTATAAAATTTAAAGACGTTTTAAATTTCAATAAACTGTTTAAAAAAGTTATGAAACTAAAAAGAAATTGTATAAAAATTAAATCTCATTTCAAAATTGACTTACTTTTAAGTATTCTTCAGTAATTTTCAGCTCCTTAACATAAAATTTCATTTCAATCGTTGCTTGCTTTACTCTTGAAGTTAAGGTACGGGTCTGGGACGGAGGTTATCTTAACGAACTAATTAATCCTTACCGGCGCACGGGTCAATCACATCTGTTACTGCAATTAATCTTATCTTCCACAGTAGTAAAATAAAACATGAGAATAGAACAGAAATCAACGCTATTATTTACGGGAATACATACATTTTTATTTTTTTAAGATGATTTCGTTTCGTAGAATACCAACTTGGCTAGAGCCTCTTTTAACAATTAAAATGCGTGTGCGGCAAGTAATAGAAAGTTAAAAGTAATCGCATCGTAACATCAGGCCATTTAAAGATATGTAATATCATTTATAACGTTTATTTTTTCTGTACATATGAATAATTTAAAGATGGACAAAAACTATTTATACGAACACTGTCTTACTAATTCACAAGAGAGCTAATAAAATATCTGATAATGTACAAAAGCAATTTCTGCAAAGAAATGATTACACGGTTGGCCTTGTGGTTTCAGTCGTCGCCACACCGCTTCCTACTGCGCCAAACGTTGTGGGTTCAAATCCTACATGGGACAACACTTTGTGTGATCCATAAATTAATGTTCTAAGTCTGGGTGTACTTTGTGTCCGTTTCATGTATGTTTGTAAAGATCCCCGCGACACAGGAATTTTTATTCCATATGCGGGAGTTTTTTTTAAAGAAAAAAGTGTTGGTTATATTGCCAAAAAATATTATGAAAGTTAAATATGTCAAAGATAGTTTCAAAAACTGATTATTAGCAGCTAAAAATGGTAACAACAAAAAATTATAAAATATACAAAAATAGTGTCATCTCAAGTCAGAGATCGAACTCCACCCCATAAATTGGGAGGGCCACGCTTCGGCATGCATGGGCCGGCCCGACTGCAGTGACACCACGGCCTCCCAGAAAATCTGCTATGTTTCACCGATTGAGGTTACCGGAGGCCCACATTTTAATTATTGATTGTCTCAGAGTGCGCAGTGGTAGTGTATGCAACTGCTGTGCTTGAGGGCTAAGGTTCGATTTCCAGCTCCGCCCAAATTTGTGCATTATCTGCAAATATTTGTTTCGGAGCTTGGGTGTTTCCTTGTATGTATAATATGTGTGTATTTACAAAAAATATGTATGTATTTCTATCAGTTGTTTAGTGTCCATAATACAAGCTTCTCTTAATTTGGGACTCGATGGTGTTAATAATAATATTTCAAATATCTGGCACATAAGTGTCATATATATATACGATATATCATTATCTATACATCTACATATGTATATAAAAATAAACAAAATTTGAGTTTCTGTTTGTAATACTATAATAACCGCTTATACACTGTACATTTTGTGTGTCAAAATGTTTTTTTTTTTCAATTTTTGTCTGTCTGTCTGTCTGTCTGTCTGTTTGTTCCAGCTAATCTCTGGCACGGCTTTACCGATTTTGACAGAACTTTCACTGATAGATAGCTTATGATATAAGGAGTAACTTAGGCTACTTTTTTTAGATAAGCTTCGCCCCGCGGCGTTACCCGCGGTATGACAATAACGTCCGGTAACACCGCAGTTACTTTTCTCAATGATTTAACTTTCTATGTTTGAAAGAAATAGGCAAAATTTTAGCATATAGCAAATGCATTTAGTGGTATATTTACTAGTCTAACCGTTGTTGTTGATAAGCAGAAAATATAATTAAATAAATAAATATTTCCGACATCTAACACATAACGCCATCTAGTCCCAAACTAAGCATGCTTGTACTATGGGTACCAGACAACTGATATAATACTTATATACTTTTTTTTGTAAATACATACATATCATACATAGAAAACACCCAAACTCCGAAACAAATATTTGCAGATCATACAAACATTTAATCCGACCCGGGAATCGAACCCGAGACCTCAGTAACAGCAGTCGCATACGCCTTAAGAACTTTCATATCGCTTACAGGATCAGCAAATACACAGTAGTTTCGTTGTCTCTTTGTCTGTATGTTTTACTTTAATTATTGATGTAAATTGCCTAATATATCAATATAATACAAAGAAAAACATCATAAAAAACAACTTTATTCAAAGAAATAAACTAACATAATGCTCCCCTTTCTATACCAACGTGACCTACAAGCCTCAACCTTTCAACACATTTCCTTCGACTATTCTCAACTCTTACAATATCACACAACGGGTTATATCTATATATTAAAAAAAAAAAAATATTCTTTGTGACAAAGCTTACTTCCAACAAAAATAAATTTCAAAGACTACTATAAACCGGACTACGTAAAACTTTTGATAAAATTATATGAGTATATCCTATGCCACACGAGCCATTATTACGAATCTATTGACACCGTTCTAGAATTAAATTTACTTGTATATTCGTCTCGTTTATTTATTTATGTTTACAGTTGACTGGTTTCGCCTTATGGCATCATCATAGGTTAAAAGATAAATAAATAAATGAAATAGTGGAATAAATACGAGTGAATTTAATTCTAGAATGTATTGCAACGAGTTAACGAGTAAATTACGAAAAAATATTGACACCGTATTCATTAAATTCAATTCGTATTAGTTTAGGCGCTACGGCTTAATATACAAATATACTATCAATACTACTATCCTTCCTTCTGGCTTTGCTGTAGTCGGCTAAAAATAAGTTTTGTTTACTAATATGTTCAATTTTAATCTGAATTAATTTTATCTGATTGATGTCAAATTGATTGAAAAGAAATATATGTCTGTGCCTTTGCACATATTGCACATGTACCTGTATGTATATTCTTAAACAAACGCGAATCTATATTCTTAAGACGAATACTTAGAGATCTGACTGACAAGGCATAAAGAAAATATGACATTTATGTTTTGATAACAATATAAAATCTGCTATCAATAAATTTCTATACTCAACTCCACTGTGCTAAGTTCTGAAACTTCAATGAAAGTGGCTTAATATAATGGCTAGCTGGCATAAGTGGCTATGTAAATTTTTTTACATCTTTTAATTAAGATAAAAAAAAAATATGTTGAATGAAATATTGTTTTTGCAAGATACGTTCAAATATACAAAACTATCACATTGATATTTCATAATGGATAGATAAGCATGATAGAAACGTAGCGAGTGCTATGAAGATCCGACAGTTAAGTTGTTTGTTATAAAGGTTTATCATTAAAGAAATATAAAACAAACAAACAACAACCCATAATGTCCCACTGCTGGGCTCGGGTCTCCTCTCAGGAGAGGGTTAAGGCCATACGTCCCCACGCTGGCCAAGTGCGGGTTGGGGACTGGCAAGAATACGTTGTGGCTACGTAAATCTTGCCGTTGGATGTTTTTAGGCCACCCGAAGGCCTCCAACTAAGCTTCACGACTGTTATCGTATGATAACAACCGGGACCGACTGCTTAACGTGACCTCCGAATCACGGAGACGCTAATGGTAACATGCCACCAGCGGTCACCCATCCAGGTACTGACCGCGCCATCGTTACTTACCCTCGATGATTGTTTCTAATCACCGAGTGCAACTGGGCTATGAAGAAATATAAAGGAGGTAATTCGTAGCGAGAACGACATTGTCAATGGTTTCAAGAGCAAAGGTCAACTCCGATTTAGCGGCGAAATGTTTAACCACTCCTATTAGAATATAACTTATATAATTTAAATAGAGCTGAAAATTGCGTGTAAATAATGATATCAAGTTTAAAAGATAGAGTGATAGAGTGACATAGGATTACAAATAGAGATATTAATTCTAATTTATATTAGGACAGGGAGTTTGTTTAAACACAGTCGCGATATCGATTAAAGTAATATCAATTAGTCGCTACTTCCTCTTCCTCCTTTTTTGTTTCTTACCAATGCAGCAATATCAACTATCAGGATAATGTTGTAGCCAAGTTATCAGCTGATAACGTGAAATTAGTATTAGGTTTACTCAGCTTTGGATTTCAGCGTCCGTCCAGTCAAATAAAAGAAAGAACGAAAACTAAAAGCTACTTAAGTAAATTTGAAGGGTTGTTAGCGAATATAAGCCTAAAAGGTTTCCATTTAAGGGGATTAAATTATACCAACCATAGTGAGAGATGAATAACATTTAGAAAAAGGTTTCACAATCTAAAATTAAATTTTGAAACGCAATCACTGGGACACGCTTTAAAAATAATTTGGACTTAATAAGTTAGTAGGTATATTTAGACCCAAAAATACTTTTGCCCGACTACGGTTATATAATATAGAAAAAAAAGTATATATGTATTTATATCACTTGTCTAGCATCTATATCTATAATACAAGTTTTGCTTAGTTTGGGACTAGATAGCGTTGTATGTTAGATATCCGAAAGATTTATTAATTATTTTCCATCTCTTTAGTTGCCAATATTTGTTTGATACTTTCAAAAACTATTCAACGTCCATTACTTTGTCTAGATAATGGAACTGATCGATTGTTCATGTCATCTGGCTATTATTAACCTAAAATAGCTTTCAGATTGGTGAAAACTGTCATTTCATAAATCTGGTTATAAATAGGTAAAAGATTAAAAAAATAGCCATATAATTTAACTAGTTCTTCCCGTGGTTTAAATTTTTAATCAATTGTTGCATGGCCTTATGTAACTTGTATATCAAATTTCGTCAGTCGAGTAGTTGAGGCATAAAAACGTAATAACAAACAAACCTGCTTAAACATTAATTATATGACTACATAGAACAACATACAACTTTAACTAATTAAGATAAAGATTACCAAGTGTCACCTTCCGTATTAATTCAATAGGTGTTGTAATGGGGAACCAAGGAAGTAAGCTACGCAAGACGATATCACTTCAAAGTAAACAAAAGCTTTAAACAGACCACATAGAAACCCGCTTAACCAGCGTAAGGCAGAAGGCCAAAATGCCCTTTCTATGGAGAGGCTTATGTTTTGCAGTTGATAATTAATGATTATTGATACTTCGTAGACTTTTTCTTTATTTACAGTACAGCAGAAAAAACGAGCATATGGCTTTTCAGATGCTAAGAACACATACAACTTCAAAAACTAGCAAAGTAAGGTATTTTGAGAATAGTGTGGATGCGAAAATTAGAGAGACAGGAGCAATGAGGACAGGGCTAAGCTACGGACTAACTAACAATGTTAACATTAGGAATATATTCTGTGTCGCGGGAGACTTTTGAAATGAACATAAAGAACACCAAGATTAAGAAAAAAAAATTGTAGATTACACAATGTTTTATCCTATGACGGGTTGAAACCACAACACTCAGTGCGATAGAGAGCAGCTCATAACCACTATACCATCTGAGCAGTCTTTATCTCGCTTTTAAATGTATTCTGTTAAGTATACTACTTTTAGAAAACTTCTTTTACCTTGTACATTTTTGGATTTATATATTATTATTATTAACAGTAATGGATACAAAACTGTAAAGGTAATTGCTTTTAAGGTTTCCAGCAGTTAAAAAGAAATATGACTTATACCTAATATTTTAAATTTGCAAAATGGAAAACCGCCACTGAGCAACTAATAACGGTGCTATAATAATATACTATGAGTAAGTTTTAGGGCAAGTTCCATTATATAATTACTTTTAATTTAAAGGACTCAAGTCTAGGGTGACCACTCGTGCAATACCCCGAGGTTGATTTAATATTCTAATTAACCTGCCGTTAGTGACGTCAATTTAACTTACATCCTTGGTCTCACGGACCAGGATTTTAGCTTTGGTAAAAAATATATAAAAGATTTAAGCGAATTACAGTTTAATTTTAATTTAACATTTAAATACGGCTATAAAACACAATTTTTTGTTTTAATAATTCATCATCATCATCATCATCATCAGCCCATCGCAGTCCACTGCTGGACATAGGCCTCTCCAATTTCACGCCACTTAGTTCGATCTATGGCTTCTCGCATCCAGCTCCTGCCAGCCGTCTTGCGCAAATCATCGCTCCACCTGGCTTGTGGACGTCCTACACTACGTTTGCCGAGACGCGGTCTCCACTCAAGAACTCGTTTACCCCAACGGTTATCGGTTCTTCGGCAAATGTGGCCAGCCCACTGCCACTTCAGCTTGCTAATCCTGTGGGCTACGTNTCCCTCGCGGAAGTACATCAGGTGACCTGAGTCCAGGATTATGGTATCCTCCCCCTCTCTTCGGACTTCACATAACCCTAAGATATGCCACCTAATCTTCCCAAGTTCCTCCTCAAGTTGTACCAGATGCGAGTCTAGCCGTAACGTGCGGCCGTTGTACGTTGCCAGGGTCAGTCTTTTGTGGTGGCCTCCCGTAACCCGGTGATTCTTAGCACCCCCTGTCCCGCCGTAACCGTGGTCATAATAATAATTCATATATATTATAAAATTAAAAATAAATAACAATAATGTCAGACAGTGGACAGAGGGTCCTTTTCGCTTGCAATAACCCGTTTCTATCGTAGTATCCTATAATATTGTGACTTCTAGTGCAAATTATTGGCGATGGGATTATTTACTCCATTTAGTACAATCGTCATATCCCAACTAAAATAGGAGTTATTGTCGCCTGAAGATTCTTAGTCACACAAATCCTCTTCGCAACCTAAATTTCGTCCTGATACTATATTTTCAGGAGCTATATCGTTTTCAGCTTCAAAATCCGATGATATTTGTGATGGGTCTTTATCAGAAAGTATGACTTCACGAAACCCTTCGAAATGACCTCATTCATTTTCGTAAGATATTCTGAAACAATTGTAAGAATTTATTACATACTTTCATAAAATATCAACAAAATAAATAACGTACTGATAAATCAAATGTGCGATTATTATAAATTTTAAGAAAATTATGCAAATTCACCTTTGAATAATTTACCGGGTTGAGGCCAAAACTCTAAGACATAAGTCCACTGCGCTGTCGCGCGAAGAACCGAGTGTGGGTGATTTAAAGTCTAGCTACTCAAAATCACAACACGCATCGACGGCAGGTCAAATAGTTATTCGATTTTTTCGTACAACCCGGTATTAGTACTACCCGGTCTCACAGACATACACGCTACCAATGCCGGGTTAAGGTAATTTCTACGCAATAAATATGTAAGGTTATAAAATGTATGGTCGGGACAAGGATGAAGTTCTAGGTAAATTGGCGCAAAAGCACATAGCTTGTATAAAAATTTTGAAAGCTTTAGAAAAGTATGGCAGTTTTTTTTATTGAGACAACTGATTAACAAATGAATTCCTTAAATTCTTACTTTGGTACAAGCAATTCACAACTAGTACCAAACGCATCTAATAGTCGACTCCTTAGAAAGGAGATTTAACTAATATCACGCGTTGTTGTAGGAATTAAAAAAAAACATTCTCTTTGGAGCGATGTTGTCCTACAGTTTGCTCTTTAACCGGCTCTTACGATATCCTATTAATAGTTTTGATAACACTCCATATTCTTATTACCTCATGGATTGACGAAGTAACAATCAAACTACATATTTAATAAATACTTACTGTATGTCGCAACAGTAGTATGAACAATTACCACTTTGATGATCGATGCTATCTAACCTGACCCAAGATGCAAGTATTTCGCATCGAAGCTCTTTCTACAATCACTAACTTTTCTTGTATTATATTATTAGCTTATATTTTGTTTCAATCACGTGATTTACCGTTGAGGGATGTTACTCACTGATAGACTCTCCCCTTTGTTCGTTCAAAAAAAATGATTTTTAAATAAAGATTAAACAACTCCAATTTTATATACCATCATTCATGAAATCATATCTTTCATTTTTTCACAGCCATTAATCATTAGATTTTAGTTAGGACTTATAATGTAATGTTTTTCTTTAAAATGATTTTTGAATTTTACTTTATAAAAACTTAAAAGCATCTAAAACGCTGATTAATGAATCGCTCATAATTTGATAACTTTACTTAGTTTATAAAATAGTTTTATCCATATTTTTCAGCATTCCTATTGCTAATCTAACAGTAAAATACTTTAGCTAAAAAAATTTTGTAATGCTCAGGACAGACCAAAAATTTAAAATGGTTTTAAACTGAAAGAAAGAGGGAAACTTAAAAAAACGTGTTGTGTAGAGCGCCTTGCGGCATGATGGACTGACGATTTGAAGAGAGAGAGTGCTCCTTGCACCTCTTTCATTTAATCGTCTGTCGATCTTGACCTTCGCTTAGCAGTGAACGGCATTAGGTTGATTATTAAAGCTATTGCGGTAATGTTGATCAAACTTCACAATTAGCCTTCTAGATCATTAGATTCCACGATACACAGTTATTATATTATCGGCAACTACTTTTATTGTAATTGGTACGAATGATGCAAATATTTATGTTTTTTCTTTCATTTTCTACAAAAACAAGTTTTTTTTTATTAATAACTTTAAGTTACTAGCAAGTGAAGTTATTAAAAATGTATTTCAATTATAATATCTTGATTAAAGTTTAAATTCTGAACGCCACTACGATATGATGACGTTTAAGATATTTGAAACTACATTAACTTAAACATATTGTCATAGAAGATGACTCTGAGGATACTCAATAACCTATTATAGAATAATATAAACTTAAAGAGTTTGTTTGTATAGTTAAACGCGCTAATCCGAGTAAATACTGGTCCGATTTGAAAAGTCATTTCAATGTTAGAAAGCCCAGTTATCGGTTAAGGCTGTACCTTTTATTGGTCACGCCATGACCAATAAAAGGAATATCTATGAAAAAGTTGCAAAAATGAGAGAAGGTCAGTCCTTTTCAGAGCTTTCATTGCGTGCGCTGTATAAATGGTTAAAGTTTCACAAAAACTGAAGAAAGAATTTTCCCCATTTAAAAGTTCTAAAAAATTTATTTGATTGCATATGTCTATCTTTTAAGGTTGACCAACTATAACCCTATTTTATGATAATAAAAAATTGTTCGATACGCGCAATAGAAGATCCAGACGTAGATAACATAAAAGCCGAAATGCTTTTTACAGCAAGAAGAATAATAAAACTTAATAATAACGCCATCTTTTGTAGGAAAGATAAACTGTATTGGAGCGAACCCATCGGTATCTAGTATTCGCAGAATGCAAAGTAGGTAATGGGAGACCACGAATCAATCGCAGCGCGTATCGTGGCGAAAAAAGGAACTTTCGGCACACCAAATGTCACTTGTTACTAGTGAAAATAACGTATCCGTGGGAGATCGTTTTTTGTTTTTGCGAAAGGAAGAGAAAATGGGGACCCATTTCATGTCATCCACATTTTTTATATTTTTTATCATTAATTCCATCACGACGAAGACTTGAAGACTCGAAGACTTAGAATTGAAGACTTGAAATACTTGACATTGGCAGAAATAGCTGATCCGGCTGATTGCCATATCATCAAAAGAAGAAGAACGTATCCGTGCATTTTAAGTAAATATAAACTACACATATATCACGAAGCCTGCTGCGTAGTTAACTTCAAGAACAATGGCAAAAATAGTGATACAAATTTTATAAATTTCCACAACCAAGTTATAAACAAAACAAACATTTCTTCAAAATAGGCATTTTCCTTTAAAGTACTTTTCTTTGGCGATCTGTCTGTCACTAGGTCTACTCCTTTTCAGCTCATCATTGGTTTTCGGGTATCGTTCTTTATGGTGGAGATAGTGTATAAAAGACGTTGCTCGCTTCTTTTTTTTTTTTTTTTTT
>PKRV01000027.1:745943-780695 GCA_003709505.1 Hyphantria cunea
TGCGAAAAAGAACAATGCAGCATGGTGACCCACACTATGGCGGCCTGGGGGGAAGGGGGATGGTGAGGGGGATAGGGGGCGTTGGATTGGGGTATGGGCCTCCGGTATCCTCACTCACTCGATGAAACACAGCGTAAGCGCTGTTTCACACCGGTTTTCTGTGAGGCCGTGGTATCACTCCGATCGAGCCGGCCCATTCATGCCGAAGCGTGGCTCTCCCACGGATAAAAAATGCTTCAGAGCGGGCAGGCGCTGAGAGGGATCCGGGTGTGGTAATAACAGCAGTTCCCGGATCCCTCCCTTCTGAGTCACAGAGTGGCAATTCCCAGTGGGGTAACGGTCCGTAATCCACACGTAAATAAACAATAAGGGTATTAAAGACGTAATACGTTGTTCAAACGCCTGCTCAGTTAATTATAGCTATAATTTGTGTTCATTCAAATGAGAACATTCACTTTAATTTTGCACAGAGCTTAGATTTGTTTTAATGTAGTTATTTACCCAAGTAAAGCCACATAATTAAGTACCTGCTGCTTTTTAATTAAAATCACTTTAAATTCTGAACAACCTTTACATCTACAATTCTAGTCATACACTCAATCATATTTTCCATTCGTAACATAATGACTAGAATCAATCTGTAGAAATAAATTATTTATTTTCTTCCTATTCAATTGAAATATATTAGTTTTGTACGGCGTCGATGCCACTGAAGTTTGACGAATTACAAGAGATTCAATTTAATAGTGTTGCTCATATTTTTATGTATTTACTCATGGACAAGTCATTCACCGATTTAGAATAGAATAGAATTAACTTTATTGTACAACATATATAACAGCTTACATAAATATATAGTTTACATAATACATCATGTGAATTTCCGTGTACAAATGGCGGCCTTATCGCTAAGAAGCAATTTCTTCCAGGCAACATTGGGATGAGAAAAAAATTGTTAAAAAAAAAACAAATACGAATCCATGGGCAATTAGGTGTCAAAAGAGAAAAAAAATGTTAAGGTTAAAAGTGAATTCTATAAAGTGATAAGATAAAAATCACATATCATAATACATGCTAATACTAATAAATAAAACAGCGACATACACACAAATTAAATATTTACATTTCCATTGAAAAAGAAAATAAAAATAAATAAACAACATAACTAGTAATAGTAAAATATGTTTAGGCACATAACAGACTATGATAACAGGTCGGACCATTTTTTTAAATACCGGTAAAGATTTGGCATTCCACAATCGGACAGCCTGTATCGCAAAGGAGTTATCGTAGAATTTTGTAATATGAGTTGGTACTGCCAGTTCCAGACGTTCAGTTTCCAGACTTAATGATATGATCTTCACATTTGGTTTCTTTTATTTTATATCTTGCACATGTTGAGCAAAAACTTATTGATTTTTTTTTTCATTGTTTGTTTTTGGAAAACGATGTCGTGTGAGATTGTTCGGAATCCAGTTTCATGATTAATTTGGCCATGTTAACTGAAAATTGTAGCCACCGCGCGCCGTAATTGTATCGCGAATTGGCGCTGTCATCTCGCACCCAGCGAAGATATGGCTAATTGTCTCACTAATAACAATCTTGTATTTGCTGTTTAACATTTATCACAGAAAGTTTCTATTATATCTTAAAACTGTATATACTATTAGTTACAAAAATATAACACCCACGATTTATGAGAACACATTAAGTGACTGTCAAGTCAAAAGCAGTATCCATTAACTACATGTCTAAGAAAAAAGCAACCGAACTCCTTGAAAGCCAATTGACAGTACAGACACAACACAAGTACCCGTTCGTGAATTTTTATTTAATTTTAAATATCTGTTGTGTATGCCTACATATATTGTTTGTAGTGGATTTGTATATATCGGTTATATGTGACGTAGTTTATCTCATATTTATTTTGTTTGTTCCCTGTACCCGAGGGCCGTGGTTCATATTTTTTATATTTTTAAATATATATTATTATTATTTTCCAGTATTTAAAAATGTAATAGACATGTATGTATGCATGTAATAAAGAGAAATATAATAATTATGTATTTATTGTTCACATAAATACATAATTATTATATTAACAAGTTTACAATAACAATTCAGTTTTCGTATCACATATAATTACAAATAATGGATTTATGATATTTAAAAAGAAAAACCTGTGCTATAAGTATCAGCAACTATTTATATGGCACAGTTAGGTAATACAGCGCAACCATTTTAGGACAGAGTATAAAAAGAAATTCTGGCATCGTAGCTGAACAATACATAACGAAACTAATTAAAAATAAAATCAAGATTGTAATCAAAGGAAATCTAAAATAATGATAGAATTCATTTTAAAAAATGCAATAGTAATAGAATAATCACTATAATTAGTAAAGGAATAAGTAAAACCAACCTTAATCAAATCGAACCTTCTTAGATAAAATTTAAACTTTATCTTATTAAATTAAAAGGTGTGTGTGTGTGTGTTTTTTTTATTGTTTTAGGGGCAAACGAGCAGACGTATCGCCTGATGGTAAGCGATTACCGCCGCCCATGGACACCCGTAACACCAGAGGTGTCACAAGTGCGTTGCTGGCCTTTTGGGGGATGGGGAGGGGAAGAGGGATGGTGAGGGGGATAGGGGGCGTTGGATTGGGGCATGGGCATCCGGTATCCTCACTCACTCGATGAAACACAACGTAAGCGCTGTTTCACACCGGTTTTCTGTGAGGCCGTGGTATCACTCCGGTCGAGCCGGCCCATTCATGCCGAAGCGTGGCTCTCCCACGGTATGTGTGTGTGTGTGTGTTTGTATGTGAGTGTGTGTGTTTATGTGTGTGTGTGTGTGTGTGTGTGTGTGTGTGTGTTTGTGTGTGAGTGTAAGTGTGTGTGTGTGTGTGTGTGTGTGTATGAATGTGTGTTAGTCTATTTAACTGGATAAAGCAGATTCTCAGTTTCTTCATAGCTAAGTGTAAGCCAGTCGGTAACAACCTTCTTACAGCAATATTTGATTTGTTTACAAAAATCAAGACCCTGTTTGAAATATTATAAAGAAAGCATCCAAGGAAGGAGAAGAACCTTTGACTGAAACAGGTCTTGCGAATCTCGTATAGGGGTAGTCTAAACCTACGTATTGTATCATATATATCAACAACCCATAACGTCCCACTGCTGGGCTCGGGTCTCCTCTCAGGAGAGGGTTAAGGCCATACGTCCCCACGCTGGCCAAGTGCGGGTTGGGGACTGGCAAGACAACGTTGTGGCTACGTAATCTTACCGTCGGATGTTTTCAAGCCGCCCGAAGGCCTCCAACTAAGCTTCACGACTGTTATCCTATGATAACAACCGGGACCGACTGCTTAACGTGACCTCCGAATCACGGAGACGCTCAAGATAACATGCCACTAGCGGTCACCCATCCAGGTACTGACCGCGCCGTCGTTGCTTACCCTCGGTGATTGTTTCTAAACACCGAGTGCAACTGGGCTATGAGCGCCTCTAGTCTAAACCTACGTATTGGTTGTCCTCGTAATGTCGTAAAAGAGCATTCACCATCACCTGTTACACTATGTTGTCTTAGAATAGTTTGGAGAATGAACACTTGTACTGTCAAGACTACGAAGTGGTCATATGGTTTTTTGTTAGGAATAGGGAAAGGCTTAAAACTGGAAATCTTTAAGATAGCTCTTTGTGCCCGTTCTAATTGTATCATATTACTCTTACAAGCGCCACCAGGAAGAAATATGGTAAGCTATGGGAAATTGGCACAGATAGTAGTACACCGTTTTTAAAACATAGTTATCTCTTCTAGGACTTGTTTGATCCAGCGGTACATATAATCTGATTTTAGTTGTTCCGTTAAAATTTGTTGATCCATACCTGATTAGTTGATCCAATACCAAATATATGCGATTTAATGGTCCTTTTCAGATCAAAAACTGCTCGTCAATATCTTTCTGTAATTAGCTAAAATTTATACAAATCCACTCCGTACTTATTTGATCCAATTTAAACGGGCCAATCACAGATCACAACCGCGTTTATTGGTGAGAATCATCACTTTATAAATAAGTATCTATTGATTACAATGAAAATTCTTATGGACTGAGACAACTACATTAATTATGTACTTTAAAGCTATAATTTTATAATGAAACTGGGTGATGATAATGTCTTGCAATATCTTTTCCTTTTTCAAGATACTATTAAGCTCGATCATGATAGGTTTAATATTGTCTTTGTTTGTTTTTATTCTGTAAACGTCTCTGATATCAGAATTAGTAGTTCAACATCTGCAGCTTTAGCCAATAATTTAACTATACCTCCGATCTCTTCTTTCATCTCAATTCCAGTACTATCATTTAACAAGGCGGGAATGTTACGTAATTCTAGACTTGCCGACTTATTTTTATGTTCTAGAACTTTTTTTTTCTTCCAATTTCTGAAGTAGCTTTTTGTCTCGTTCTCTCACTACTTCCAGGCTTTTCAGAGTTTTGAGGATTGCATAATATTTGTCTGACATCATTTGCAAACTGTCTTTTAATTCATCATTTTGCCTTTTAAGATCTTTAGTGTGACAGAGGCTGATAATG
Source organism: Hyphantria cunea (assembly GCA_003709505.1). Classification (NCBI taxonomy): domain Eukaryota; kingdom Metazoa; phylum Arthropoda; class Insecta; order Lepidoptera; family Erebidae; genus Hyphantria; species Hyphantria cunea. The sequence goes on from PKRV01000027.1 coordinate 750,545, forward strand.
TCGTAAACAATCTTGTCATTTCAGCTTTTAATTGACCATGATCGTCATCCAATTCACGTTTGCGTTTCCTACGCCCACTGACATTACAGTTACTATTCCGTTCAGAAGGAGTATCTGAGTCATGCAGTTGGGCAAAATATTTGGATGTTCCATTATTAGCGCCAACGGATCCGGGCGCTAATATACTAGATTCAGGTGCGACTAGCGTTTGAGGTGAGCGGGCATGATTTATTAACGTATAACATAACTTCAAAAATAAGTACAGTGGTTCTATTATAGTTATTATCTATGAAATCACTAATAATATTTTAAATTGTATCCGAATAGCACACTAATAATGGCTAGTAGTTTATATTAGCCAATGCGCAGATATCAAGCACTCGAATAGAATGTTATAAGCGCCGTCCAATTCTTGTCACTAACTAAACTTAAGTAAGTTTAGTTAGTGACAGGAATATAAATAATATAATATAAATAAAATAAATAAGTTTAATCTTTTGAGAAACTATCAGACCCACGCAATTTACTCTGTGTCTCTTTTTCACCATGCTCGTCTCCTATTGGTCTAAGTATGATGTTAAGTATCCTATCTATCATATTGAAAAAAAAACTGAAAATAGGTTAGATAGTTTCGAAGTGCAATGTGAACAACAACAAGACACGAGAATTTTATAAACTAAATGTATCAAAAGTATCCGTCTTAAATTTTGTATTATCATCATCATTATCATTATTATTATCTAACAGATCATCAAGTGAGCATCATTTAAATATTGAATTACTGATTCCATTAAAAATAAAATGTTTCGATTGAAATAAAATAAATTATAAATAAATATTTCAAACATATAACATACAACGCCATCATGTTCAAGCTAAGTAGAACTTGTGTTATGAGTACTAGACAACTGATATTATTGATTAACTGATTATGATGAATACATATGTCATACATAGAAACCACCAAAACTCCGAAACAAAAATTTGCAGAGCATACAAAAATTTGGTCCGAGACGGGAATCGAAAACACTAGACATTAATATTATAATAACAATGATATCCCTACTCCTAACTGATCCAAAAGTTGGTCCAATGATAACCAAAGCTCACACAAGACCATCCTAAAAGAACAGCTTTCATGCTATCGTGGTTCGTTGGTGAGTGCGAGACCGGAGACCCAATGATGCAGAAACATTTCATTAGGCCGTCATAGTGTAATTCACCATGCTGCATTGTTGCATTGTCTGCATTCGCAATGAATATGGTGGCCACCTTTCCACCACCACCGCCTTTTGGATTCCTGACCAAATTTACTCTACTCTGCCTCGTGAAAAGCATACGCAGAATCCAAGAGTGGTGGTCACTATACTCATTGCGAAAGCACTTATGCTATCCATTAGGCAGAGTAGAGTCACTTTGGCAGGCTCTAACCTAACAAAAACAACCTAGCAACGCAAGAGATATTAAAGTGGTAAAGTGTATACGCAAAACCCAGGTGCACTCTCTTTTTTCTTACTCTCACAATCCGGGACGGCTATAGAACACAATTAGGTAGAGACCTGGTGTAAGATCGATTTTTTTACATGCTTACTGAGACATGGGGATTTATATCACATCTTACAAAGTTCTAACAGTTATTATTTCTATAATCATGACAACTATTTGTTCAAATGACTAAACGATTAGCTTTGTACAAAATGCATGACATAATTAGTTATGACGTCATACCTATCTACAGCAAAACATTTATATTGTGGTGTATGACGCAATAATCAAGTATCAAAGGGTAATCACGAACAATAATACAATATTGCACAGAATTGTATCATATTCAAATTTATAATGTTTGTAGAACATTTATTTAATCGCAGGATATTCCTGTTTGTTCAGGATATTCCATATATAAACAGGCATGTTGTATAATTAGGTTAAAAACATTTTCCTATTCAGTAAGTATAATTAGCAATGCTTTATAACTACAGTAAAATAATAATTATTATTTCAAAGTTAAGCGATTTTAACTTAAGGTACGTAAAAACCGATAAACTTTGTACCCTTAAATTATATTTGGAAATTTATATTGGTCAATGGGTATACAATGAAAATACAAAGCAAATTAAGGTATAGACATTATATTTCATCTATACAGACAATATATACATATAAATGAATAAAAATAAAGTGTCTGTATGTACTTTAAATTAACAGCTTTTATAATAGTAACTTACCGCAAAAAACCTTTCTCTATCTTTGTGTCCGTCTGTCTGTCGGTCTGTTTCTCCGTCTATCTGTACGTCAGTTTGTACGGCAAATCTCTAGAAGAGCTAGACAGATTTTGATGGAAATTTCACTAGCAGATTGCAAATGATATAAGGAGTTACATAGATACTTTTATTTTACACTAGCGTTTTAGCTGAGTGTGTTCAGTACTTTTGACGTCTAAATACATTATCAAAAAAAAATATATCAAATGTATTTTTACTTAATATTTATATAATATAATATAAAAGAGGAAGGTAATTGACTAAGATACCCAGTGATCGACGCACAGCCCAAACCGCTGAACCTAGAATTCTCAAATTTTGCATGTAGGTTCTTTATATAACGTAAGTGAGCACTAAGAAAGGATTATTATAATGCCAACCGTAAGTGGGTAAAATAGGGGATGAAAATATATACTTCTGCGTGAGCGAAGCCGCGTACGAAATTGCTAAAGAATATTTGATTTGAATATTTTGACGGCGATCGTTTGAGTGTTACGGAAAAATATGACGATTATTCATATAAGTTATTAAATGATGAAATTTACATGCACATGATTAAATTTACTGCGATATATTTCAGAGTATTTTATTTACGGGTACTATTTAATGATAAGCAGGAATATAAAACGCGCAGTCACTATACTCATAGCTGTACGGAAGTGAACACGTATCATCATGAAGTTTATTGCGATACTCTTGGCTATACTCGCCACACTTTCCACATTTTATCTTGTTGACTGTAGTTTTTATCTGCTAAAACCATGCAAACCTGGTTACATCAGAGTTAGATATTTGTGTTACAAAACGGTAATGTACCTATTCTACTCTTTTTAGAGCTAAGCTTTCAAAATGAGGAACCCTCATAAAATAATTTATATAGTTTTATTATTTCTTTCTGTCAATTCATTTGTTACTTAGCTATAGAGATTGTTAATACTAATAAGCTGTTATTTTACATAATACTAGATTATGCCTGCGTGTATGTCGGACTCCCGCATCAAAGGTTCCGTACGAACCTGTAGAATGATATGATGTAACTAAAAATTTGTGTATTTCGCAAGTTTTACTTTATCTGTGCTATAACAACTTTCAGCGGTATGTGTAGAAAATAAAAGACGTGTCGTAAATTTCGAACTTTAAAATTAATAACTTTTTATTATACCTTTTGCATAATTTTATTTTATTTTTTATTTTCTTTATTTATCTTTATTGTACACACTTAACAGATAAAAAACACAGCTTTACAGCTTTAGACAAGCAAATACAACAAAATTTTACGTTAAATTTTAAATTACTGGTACTCACGTTCGCAACGCATTTAATGTAATAATTAGTAAAATAATTCACACCACCTGCCAGCGCATTGTTTTGCAGTGCTAAGCAACAAGTATATAGTCAAGGATGTCACAAGTAAGCGATATAATATCCGCGCATAAGACACTTGAGGAGACCTATATCAGAAAGATGTCGCACCTTGAATCTCAGACACAAAGTGCTAGTCCAGCCAAACACACCGTAGCCAAGGTCGCAAAGGAATTTTGAAGCTGATTTTCTCGATGCTTGGCTTCCTCCGAAAGCTTAAAGACGACTTAGAGACCAAACAACGGCGTAAATCACTGATTTTCTTGGGCGTCGAAGATTCTAAAAAGGAGGAGGAACGCAAGGCTGGCGTGCTGCAACTCATCAATAACTACTTAAGCCTGAAGAACCTAACTGCTTCTTCTATCAGAGTCTACCAACGACTAGGAGCGTAAGGAACGTCGGCGACCAATACTAGTAAAGTTTTCCAGTGTAGATGATAGATCATTGGTATGAAAAACAAAATCAGGGCTGAAGGGTTCTTTTGTCAGTATTCAACAGTTTCTCACAAAAACCAGGCAGTCCATCTTCACCAAGACTAGGATACATTTTGGAGTTTCTGTTAGCTGGACTCAGAATGGCATCATAGTCATCAAGGTGGTATAACAAAGTAACCACCATCGACGAGTTGAACTCGCTACTGGTGAAGTACCCGAAGGCACAACCGACTTCCTCGGGGTCTGCTGACCGATCCACAGGAGATATCAGGTCTCGTAAACAACAATAACAATTAATCTCTGATATTTAAAGTTTACTTTTTCCTATATTTTCACTTTATTTTCCATAATTTTAGCCTGCTTGTCTTAATTCGAGTACTCCTTATAAACAAAACTCTAATCTCCTTTATGTAGCCCTGACTCAGATCGTATTGACTTGCACTTTTGTTTTGTTATTGAAATGACAAAATATTAATATCTCCTCTTTCTCTTTATTGTGACTTGGCATTTGTGTGCAGTGCAATAAAATAATGATGGCATAGATTTTATAGATTTTACCGTTCATTCATTTCACTTCGTTCATTCATTTGTTGGAATGCGTTGCACAATGAACATTCTTTTTGTTTGTTATTTGCGTTCGTATTGGGAACTGATGTAAAATGTATCTTATGATGTAGTTTTCGGTTTGATTTTTTTTTCTCATTTTCTTATTGATGTAAGCTGGCGGGTGGTGCAAAGATACTAACGGTATACCGGAACGTCTGCACATCATTAAGTATACACATATTATTATTGTATTATTTTATTTATTTTTAGTTAAATATTTTTAAATTTATTTGTATCTATGTTGTCAGATAGTGAATGTTATGTTTCCGCCTGTGAATCTGAGACCGGTTACATGATCAAAGCTTCTCCTTCTCATTAAATACTCTCGGTGGGGTTCTACGCAATAAATTTACCTACCTTATTTATTAAACCTAAACGCCTAAAGTGTTCCTAGTCACTTCTCTGATTTGTATGAGGCGTTCTGTAATGTTAATGTTCACGCCATTCTGATTTCGCAGACTTGCCTCAAACCACATCTTCTTTCTACCTCTTACTCTGTGTCTTAATTATCAAGAATGACCGGATGGAAAGAAGGGAAGGTGGTGTAGGTTACCTACGTACTGACTTTTCCTACAAAATTATTTCATTTTCCTCTTCTGTTGCCTTTGCTGAATTCTTAGTCTTAGAGGTTTGTGTTGGGGGCGTTAAAACTGTACTTGGTGTCGTCTATTGTCCCCCTTTTGTTGGCTATTTCACTAAATTCGAATCTGTCCTTGAATCCTTGGGTACAGAGTATGCTTATCATGTCATCATGGGTTATTTTAATACCAATCTCCTAGATCAAAAACTCCACCCGTAAACTCCAACTCCTTCCTGAGCCGGTCAACCTTAATGTTCTGCCACTAAATGCCACTCTCCATAACAATAATGGCGAGGACACCTGGCTCGACTTAATTATCACTTCCAATCCGTCCCTTATCTCCTCTCATGGTCAATTAGACGCTCCCGGATTCTCACACCGTGACCTAATTTTCCTCTTCTTTACCCTCAAACCCTCTAAACTCAAAACCCTATACAGGCGTTACTTTAAGAGAATGGATATCGATAAATTGAGTGACGATGCTTTTCGTATTGACTTGACATCCTTGATCGAATCAACTTCTATCGATGACAAGGTATAAATATTCAACGAGGTAGTGACTAAGTTGTACGATACTCATGCTCCAATGAAAGAGGTTAGGGTTAGGTTAGGAGGCAACCTGGATGACCAAAGATATGCGGATGGCCATGATACACCGAAATCGAGTTTTTAGAACTTTTAAGAGGAATCGTGTTGAAATCAATTGGCTAACTATATAAGACTGCAACAAATCGATGTAACCATATGATACGGATCGTTAATAGCAGCCATATTCTAGATTTATATCAGTCTCTTCCGAGTCATTTTCGTCCTATTTCTATTCTTTCTTTTCTCTCCAAAGTGCTAAAAGCTTGCGTCCACAAACCTACCTAGTCCACTTCAGTCTGGGTTTCGACCAAGCCACAGCGCGGTTTGTAACCTTCTTAAAATAACTGGTGATATTAAGGCGGGAATGGAAAATGCTAAGTTTACTACCGTGGTACTGGTTGATTTTTCCAGTGCCTTCAATACTGTTAGTCACGAACTTACTATCATCTATTCAATTTACGGAAATATAATCACGAGTCCGAGTATCGGTCCCATTTGAATTGGCTTCCATTTCACCATCCTAGACAGATACGGGCATTAACTACCCTTTATTCTTAACTCTTCTCTTCAAGCTCTCCCTTCTACCTAACTACTCAATTTCAGTTTCTATTTTTTAACCACACTAAATACCTTAGGTCTTCTAACAACATGCTTCTACAATGTCCCACTCACCACTCTGATTTTCTTCACTCACACGTGCTGTCCTACTATGGAACGAGCTCCTTCTCGAGATCAGTATGGTAAAACTAGGCAAAGTTTTAAACACTTATTGTGGAAACGTTTTCTGCACATTCTATCAGATCCACCTTGATACTAATGTCCCCATATAGAATTTATATTGCGTATATATTTCTATATATACGCAATATAAATTAGAGTATATTTATATGTTTGTAAATATATGTATTTAAATACGTATTCATTACATGTATTAATATAATTATTACTTATGATTTAATTATTCATTATTGAGACATCATATAAACTTATGTTTATTTTTGGGCATCTATCTTGTTTTGGCTCTGCATCACCCTAAGGTCGACTGGTAAAAAATGCCTACGGCATTAAGTCCGCCTTTGTTACTATTAATGTGCATAAAGTATAAATAAATAAATAAAAATAACAAGACATTGCTTGGCACCAAATTTCAAGACTGAGTTCACGGGAAGTACTAAGTACAGTTTTGATTTCCTTACTTTTGATTGCGTTGACTAAGAAGTTTAATATTTTCACAGTCTCAAGGAACAGCCGACTTGAATATTGAAAATGAATTTCAACTTGATACTTGTACTCGTTCCTGAGAAAAGGGGTCTTGACAGACAGACGGGCAACAAAGTGATACTTTAAGGGTTCCATTTTTAACTTTTGAGGTACGAACCCTAAAAAGTAGTCTTAGTTTCTTCTTATATCATCAGCTATCTGCCAGTGAAAGGTCCCGTCAAAATCGATAGAGCTATTCTAGGGATTAGTTGGTACACACAGACAGACATAAATTTTAGAATTTCAAGCATCAATTTTATTTATTTGCGTAGATATTTCAGTACATGGATCAGTTAAAAACTATCAAGTATAGCGTTAATTACGTTTACGTTCATAACAATGATGTATTAATTACTCGAACCAACATATACTGGGTGACAACACTAGTTTTGTCATTAGGTATACGACATAAATGTACATTAGAACTAATTAAATTAAATACATATAAAACTTATACCCTTTTTCCATCGATTTGTCAGATTTATTTTACAGTCGCCATTTTGTCTTTTGTTGTTCTGAATTTAATTTTGTCTATATGTGTGTATTTGGAGTGTATTTTGCATGATATACAAAAAAAAAACAAAATAACAACCCATAATGTCCCACTGCTGGGCTCGGGTCTCCTCTCAGGAGAGGGTTAAGGCCATACGTCCCCACGCTGGCCAAGTGCGGGTTGGGGACTGGCAAGAATACGTTGTGGCTACGTAAATCTTTCCGTTGGATGTTTTTAAGCCGCCCGAAGGCCTCCAACTAAGCTTCACGACTGTTATCGTATGATAACAACCGAGACCGACTGCTTATCGTGACCTCCGAATCACGGAGACGCTCATGGTAACATGCCACCAGCGGTCACCCATCCAGGTATTGACCGCGCCATCGTTGCTTACCCTCGATGATTGTTTCTAATCGGAGTGCATGAAATACTTACATTATATTTTTGTTTTTTAAATACAATGAAAAATAAGCGTCTGTACTCACTGTGGCTTCAAAAACTCTTTGGATTTCTTTCAAATTAGCATATTCTTTTGTTTTATACATCATTTTAAGTTTATTTTTAGATTTCACTATCAAATTCAATTATATCAAAACCTAATTTATTAATTGTGCTTTTAATTTTTTTTAGTTTACAGTTTACAGGGTTGCTACATGTTGAATAATAAAATACATTTTTGTTTTCAGGAGTATGACGATCTTGAAGAATACTTCGATGATAAATAGTATTGCATACTTACACACGAATTAAAATCTGAAATATCGAATGTGTATTTATTTTGATAAGGGATCCATTTTACTTTTAAATATTTATGGAATAAATCCCTATTTGCCTTGGTCACGGCATCACATGTGAGCGGCTGAACCAATATAGCTAATTCTTTCAAATTCAAAATCATTTATTCAATTAAGACACTATGCCCTTTACAAGTTTGCTTGATCTTTTTGACAGACAGGCTAGTGATGGAAACAGAAAATATATGAATAGTCCAAAATATAACGTTTTAAAATGCTTGTAACTGTGACTAGATGGTATGTTATGTGTGAAATTCTCTGTTACACTTGAAAATTAAAATTTGACGAGAGGCCCAAAAATAGCACTGTATGTAAAAATTAAGGTTGAAAAATAAAATAGTTTTTATTAAGGAAGAGCAGCACAGCCAACATCACCATCACCAGAGTCGATGTCATTGATGGAACATTGCACAAGCGTCTATTATTTTTAGTGTTCCTATTTAAATTTTACTTTGAATCAATAAAAAATCTTAAAATTTTCGGATAACGCTTGAATCTTTAGGGACTTTTGTTATATGTATTTTTTGTTAATATTTTTAGAATTTTTTAAATCATTAAATTAAGAAAATAATATGTTCGTCATTCCAAAGCTATGTCGATCAGAAAAATTTACATCTGTCAAAAACATCAAGCTAACTTGTACAGGGTATAAGTGACATTTATGAACGTTAAATTGAAACTCCAGATACACATCATAGATTGACAGAAACAGACACCAGATGTACTGTATTGTCAAGGTGAATTAGGTGAAAACACCAAAATTAACTTCCTACCTGTGTCGATCCATAACTTTCAGTTTCCAAAATGCGTTAGGCCTTATGAGAAGAATACTGGCAAAGAAACAATAACTATAATAATAAATCGTACACCAGATAATTAAGTACATAACTTAAAGCTAGATAAGTCGGTAGTACAATTGGCGACCTTATTGCTCAACGGCAATCTCTTTCAGGCAACCGTGGGATGGAAATAAATAAATGTATTGGACAGACGTATGGTGTAGTGTCTGGTGCCTTAAGGAGTAACACGTAAGATGAAAAAATTAAAATAAAATATTAATAATATTAAACATATATTATTAACAATATTATATAAAGTACATATATTAGTAACAATATTAAGTGACATAGATACAAGGTTCTATATACGTAATGAGCGAGATGCATAGATATTATATACACCCTGTAATTCAANATACGTAATGAGCGAGATGCATAGATATTATATACACCCTGTAATTCAATGCTGTAAGCCAACTGACTACAATAACCGTTAATTATGGATTATTGTTGTCTCCCAGGTAATGTTCCTTTACTAATCTCTTAAAGGCAGTTTGAGTTTTTGCTCATCTAATTAAGACTGGTAGGGCGTTCCACAGTCGTACTGCTTGGACAGAGAAGAACTGGTCGAAAAATTTGGTAGAGTGTCCAGGCATTTTTAATTTCATATTTTCTGACGATTTCAATAATTTGGAGTATGAGTCATGCAGAAAGGTTTTTAAGGTAACATGGGGTAGAGGGATTGAACAGAATGTTAAATAGAAGAAAAAGAATATGAGCATTCCGGCGAAGGCGGATGGGTAACCACTTAAGCTGTTTACGATAGGTGGAGACGTGATCATATTTGCATAATCCAAATATGAACCTTATACATAGGTTTTAAGTCTTCTTTAAGGTTATTGAGTTGGTCTTCAGTGAGATCTAATAACCGGCATCAGCATAATCAAGGATGGGGAAAAGTAGTGATTGTGTAAGAGCAATCTTGGTTGACGTAGGAAGAAATTTGCGTCGCGAGTGGGCAGGGCGGCAGCACGGGACCCTTTCCTTCCGACTGACGCAGGTGCTTTCCGAGCACGGTTGCTTCGGGTAGTACCTGCACTCGGTCGCGCGGAGGGAATTCAGTCCCGCCTGCCACCATTGCGACTGCAGGGAGGACTCGGCCCAGCACACGCTGGCGATGTGCCCCGCTTGGGCCCCGCAGCGTCGGGCCCTCACTGCAGTCATCGGAGGAGATCTCTCGCTGCCGGTCGTCATACGCTCCATGGCCGGCGGCGAGAGCAGTTTCACCGCGGTCGCGACCTTCTGCGGAAGGAAAGGGTCCCGTGCTGCCGCCCTGCCCACTCGAGGATGACGGGCTGGAGCGCCTCCACGGTGGCGAAGCCAGCACGTGGATAGTGGCTCGACGGGCGGCTTCACGCCACTCGCGTACCTCTTCCGGGCGGAGAGTGGCATGCGCCCTCCGCCCGGAATTCAGCCACCCGTCGATAAACTTCGGCGAGCACTTCCGCCTCCAAATCCCACGGGGGTGTTCCGGCCAAGGCGCACGCCGCCTCGGTCGACACCGTGCGGTATCCGCGTTTGGCTCTGACCGCACTAACAGCCCCACCCAGATTAACCGGTGATGCCCTTGTATAAATCCGGAGATTATCCGCATATAGGTGGTAGGAAGAAGACAGATCGTTAGTGATTGTGTTGATAAAAACAGAGAAAATTAGGGGAGTAGCACTCCGCCCCGTGGTACGCTGGCTGTATTACTACACCAAGACGAAACAGTATTTTCAATGCTTCTTCGTTGCCGGCGACCAAACAGGTAGTTGTGAAACCAGTCAATTGCGGTTGGAGTTAGCTTAAGAGAGCGCAGTAACTCTCTTAACATAACTGCAACTAAATAAAAGATGGAAACTCATGGCTACACTTTTTTAAAAGTCAGATCTTTAGGAACCTATTGTACCTGAAGATCTGACTATTAGTATTACATGAATGGTTAACTGTATGCAAGTTGCTACCACCTAAATTTCGTTTTATTAAAATGCTTCAAAGCTACCGCACTAACAAAGAAAAACAAAATACACTCAGTGATACCATTAAAGGTCTAAACTTAATCATAGAAATCATTCAAGGTGCACATCTGCTTACTTTCAGTTGTAAAATCTACTGTTAAAATATGTTAAATAGATATAAATAAAAACGTTGTATCTGTGTTTCTCAATGTATCTGTTATTAGTTTAAAAGTTTAAATATAAAAGTTTATAACCAAGAAGTTTTGATGCTAGGGCAGACTAGAAATTTAAGCATGGCATTATAAAGGGAACAAGGGGTGCAAATAGTCAAGTCTTATAGGGAGACAGGCCGATAAATACTTAGCTTACAAAAGAAAAACGACATATTTTGAAAATTACTGATTTAAATCTGAACATATTCTCCTTTTAGCTTGATACACTTGACCCAGGGATGCTCCAACTTTTTTAACCCGTTTGAAAAATACGTTGACTCGAGATCTGCAAAACTGGCCTCCGTGTCGGCGCTGACCTACTCATTAGTCTTAAATTTCTGCCCGGTGAGTTATGTTTTTAAGTTTGGGAATACAAAAAAGTAGCACGGGGAGAATACAGTGGATGGAGCAGCAGTTCATAGCCCAAATTGACCGTTTTGGCCATGGCGACGGCGGAGGTGTGAGCCGGTGCATTGCCATGGTGGAAAAGCACTTTTTTCTTCGACAAATGTGGTCATCCATTCAGCGGTAAGGCTAAGTACTTATCAGACCACCCGGGTAGTTTAGTCTCAACAAAGGTATGATGATATTTATCGTTAATTTATTAATAAAAATATCATTTAGAATATTTAATTATTAACGCATAAGTCGAAGTGTTTATCGCAGCAAGAAGAAAAACACAACTTAAAAAAGTGTCAGTTAGCTCCGACGCACGACTCGAGACATCGACATTATTAATTTCTAAAGTCAACTGACCATCATTCACAGTACGAGCGAACCGGTACATAATAAATAATATATTTTTTTAAATATTGGTTTATATTTATATTTTTATTATTTCTCATACATTGACATACACTAAACTGAGGCAAACCTCAGAGGATATTGTATATACTTGTGTCAGGGTTGTCTCGCTTCTTCCCTTAATTTATAAATACACAATGATGAGAGAGATAGTTATAACAGATAACAATGCTTGCATCATATAGTTAACTTATATTACTATTATTATATATTGTGGGTTGTGTACTTTTAACCTCTGGATATGTAATCGAAAAAAAATATATGAAATATATTTTAACGTAATATCTATTCTATATAAATAATATGAAAATATATGAAAATATATGAAAATATATAAAAGAGGAAGGTAATTGACTAAGATACCCAGAGATCGACGCACAGCCCGAACCGCTGAATCTAGAATCCTCAAATTTTGCATGTAGGTTCTTAATATAACGTTAAATGAGAACTAAGAAAGGATTATTTTAAATGCCACCGTAAGTGGGTAAAGTAGGGGATGAAAATATATACTTCTGCGTGAGCGAAGCGAGGGACGCAAGCTAGTAAAGAATTTTTGATTTCAACATTTTGACGGTGATCGTTTGAATGTTACGGAAAAATATGATGATTATTCATATAGGTTTGAATTATTTTTTCCTGCAACTATTTAATAATAAGCAGGGATTTAAAGCGCGCAGTCACTATACTCATAGCTGTACTGAAGTGAACACATATCATCATGAAGTTTATTGCGATACTCTTGGCTATACTCGCCACACTTTCCACATTTTATCTTGTTGACTGCTTTATTTATCTGCCAAGATTATGCCCTCCTAATACCATCAGAATTGGTATAGGGTGTTCCATAAAGGTATTGTACCTATTCTACTTTTCTAAGAGCTAAGCCTTCAGAATGAGGAACCCTCATAAATTATTGTTTATAGTTTTGTTATTTCTTTCTATCAGTACATGTGTTATTTAGCTGTAGAGATTGTTAATACTAATAAGCTGTTATTTCACATTTAGCGGACCGTATGTTCATTTGATAATGTTTTATTTATATTTACTTTGTAATAATTTAAATACTTAATATTATTTTTTATTCAATATATACAATGTAATTATAAAGTTTATATTAGTATATTATTATAATATATTATTAGTAGTTTTATATTAATATATTATTATATAAGTAAGTTCTTACTTAACTTCTTAATTACTTACTAATAACACAAATTTGTTATTGGTTCTAACGTATATTTATGTGTTCAATAGTATTGACGACATAAATATACACTAGAACTAATTTAATTAAATACATATAAACTTAATAACCTTTTTCCATCGATTTGTCAGGTTTATTTGGCCCTTTTACTGGCGCCATTTTGTCTTCTGAATTTAATTTTGTCTATAAGTGTGTAGAGTGTATGTTGCACGATATGCCTATATTATATTTCTGTTCTTTCAAACACAATGAAACTAACTGTCCGTAGTTTTATACATAGTTTTAAATAAAGATTTCACCGTCAAATTCATTTATTTCAAATGCTAATTTATTAATTGTGCTTGTAATTTTTAAGTTTACAGTTTACAGGGTTGCTACAAGTTGAATAATAAAATACATTTTTGTTTTCAGGAGTATGACGATTCTGACGAATACTTCGATGATATATAGTATTGCATACTTCCACACGTATTAAAATTTGAAATATCGAATGTGTATTTATTTTGAGAAGGGCGTTCTATCCATTTTACTTTTTAATATTTATGAAATTAATCCTTATTTGCCTTGGTCACGGCATCACGCGTGAACGGCTGCACCAATTTTGCTTATTCCTTTTGTATTTGATAGCTCAATTATTCAGAAAGAAAGGTTATATGGCTATAAAACATCGCGTTAAGATCAATTCCTATTGACACTCCTGTATTAATGAAAAATATTATTACTTATTTATTATATTCATTCTGTGGTATGAAAAAAAACTTTTGATGGAGTTAGGAAAAACTTCAGAAAGTATGGGTGATACTACACCGCCCTGAGGTATGCCCGCTGATGTTGTACACGAAGAGCAGTAAACTTTTTCAAAGCAAGTACGCTGCAGGCGACTATACCCTTAACTACGATACAAGTCACTTGGGTATAATACTGTAGAGTGTATAGTATAATATCGAAGTGACTAGTTTGTAAATCTATTGTAAAAAAAAGTACAGACTACTGACCTCACAGATAAAATAACCGTGCTCATCAGACAATTATTTGTCATCGATTTAAAACCTTGTTCTCTATGACTCCTGCTCACAATACGACTGGTTTCGTATTTCTATGTAATATTTAGCTAAACTTTAAGAATATTTCAATAAAAGTAAAGATTAGAGTAAAATTAAAAATAAGCAACGTTTTAATTGCTAAACGAATGTGTGTAGCAGAAATATAATTAAGTGCACGTTAATTTAGAATATCGTACGGTACACGTATGTAAATAATCATCATGTTTATCGTTTAATGTAAACGATAAACATGATGATTATTTACGTAAGTTATTAAAATGTATTGCTCAATGTAAAACCGATTATTATTAACTTGTAATTAATGAATAACAGTAACATAAAACGACGCAGTTACTCCGCTTAGTATTGTACTGAAGTGAACACGTATCACCATGAAGTTTCTTGCGATACTGTTGGCTATACTTGCCACGCTTTCCACATTTTCTCTCGTTAACTGTACTCCTATTGTGGTAGGATTATGCCCTCCTGGTTACAGAAGAATTGGAGCTTGGTGTATTCGGGTAAGATAGCCAATTAAGTGTTATGTATTTTGTATATATATTTATATAGATAGATTTTTAATAAGCAGAATCCATCTGCAGACAATTTGTGTGTTTGACTCAAGTGTAAAAAAAGATTTATCTTGATTTCCGACAAAACTTCAAGTCCTATGGAAAATAAATGGCAAACTTGTAGATAATAAAAAGATCTTTAACTTTTATATTGACACTTCTTTTAAAGAAACTCGATCTCTTTTTAAATAATTGTTTCGTAAATAGTAAAATAGTTTCAGATGGAGAGTGGCTTTTGAAATATTTTACTTTAAAGTATTAATTTCGATGAGAATATATAACGTCTAATATAATTCTATAAAAGAATAAGTGGTTCAACTTATTGAATTACTTTGGAAATAAAAAATATCAAAACCCTTGAGAATATTTGCGAAAATTGCAAAAACTAAATCAAAATTTCATTAATAAGCACCGTTAGTGATAATCAAGAAACTTGTATATTAATGTACAGGGATTAGTTAAAGCTAAAGATAGCAATAACATGACAATAACGAGAACAAACAATTACTCATTGACTACACTAGTTAAGTCAGTATAGTATTAAGGATCCATTTTCCTCATCATTAAAATAAATAAAGTTCAAATAAGTAAACAATTGTCAAAATCATTTTCCGGGACTATTCTGAAGGCTAAAAATATATTTATGTATGTGGTTCAACTGTTCGTGTGGTTAAAGGTTAAAGACTACTTTAAAACATTTGATATTTATTATGAAGATTTCATCACCAAGTTTATTTGTAACAAATTTATTTATTAATTAGATTTGTCGTTTTTATGTATATAGTTTTCATATAATCGTACTTTTGTTTTTGTTTCGTAATAAGCTTATTTGTTTATTAACAAACAATAACCCATAATGTCCCACTGCTGGGCTCGGGTCTCCTCTCTAGAGAAGGTTAAGGCCATACGTTGTTTATTAAGTTAGTGCACAAAATTTACAATGGCGGACTTAATGCCAAAGGCATTCCTTCTCTATCAGTCAACCGTGTGGTTGGGTGGTGTGGAAATGAGTGAGATGGCGTACTACACTTTGGTTAAGAATTTTTAAAGTAATTCTAAAACTATTAAGAAATAAGTTAGAATAAAGGAATGAACTATAATATATCTAGATAATTTTAAAGGAATACATACATACACGTAATATTAATATATATTATACACACACATATACTTACCACAAAATAACTGTCAAACTTGTGAAGAATCTGCTGTATTTTTGCTAAGGAGGGCCCTTTCTTAATTAAGAAACATAAAACGACGCAGTTACTACATAATTATACAACATTGAATAACTGCGAAAGTCTGATGTTGCTGAAATAACTATCTACGCTCATTTCGTAAATTACAAATAACAAATAGTTTATTTTTGTTTTCAGGATGAAGATTATGAAGAATATTTCTACTAAATATGAAATGAATGTTTATTTTGTAAAGGTGGTCCTAACCAGATGCAAAGTGTTTTACTATTAGAAAATAAAGCAATTTTACTATATAGCATTTTTCATTTTGCCCTCATTAACGTCTGCAGAACCCAAAACCTGGGCTCAACAATAACAGACTAAAACGAACATTTCAAAGAGCAAATGACTTCACAAAGTATTTGTAGTGTCTTGTCTCGAACTCAGGCATTTGCTCATCACCTACAACATAACTTTTGCAACTAATAAGCTCTTTTCTCACCCTCGGCCAAGACGTTCCTTCCTGCCCAAAGCCAGCGCTCAATGGTAACTGATTACAATCTATAGATGTCCATCGTCAACTCAGAACAGATATGTAAACCAAAGCAGAATTGGTCATGTTTTGCACAGAAGACGACCTTACAATGAACGTGGGGTGCCTTGTCTCGCATTCAGGTATTAGTAAAGCATCACAGTATAGTCATAATATAATAAACGCGTTTCTACTAGTTCAACCAATAAGCGTCTTCGTCGCCTTTAGCCAAAATCTAAACACATCGGAATGCACTCTTTGCTCACGGGACATAGTGCTGGAATCCTTCACCTGCTGGCTCGGGACGATTCCCTTACACTAATTTATTTTAGTTAATTTTTAGCTGTTTAAGTCTTAAAGGTAGCATTTGATACGCACAGCTAGGCATCTGCTACTGAACTTAATATAATATTACCCATTTTCGGTAACTTTATATAATATTACTAGTTATTACTCATGTTCTAAACTTTTTTATTACTTAGTTTCTTGATAAATTATGAACATTGTTTTTTTTTTTTTTTTTGGATATGGCAATCTGTGCCGATGTCGACAATACTGCCAACGACATATGAATGTAAGAGATTAGTGTTAAAAAAAAATACAAAGATAGCAAAGTGAAGAAGGAAGAAGGAAAACTGATTAAAGTTTAATGGAAATACAACGTATGAAAGTTATTAACGCCTGAACGAGTTCTGGCGATGAATAGGTTAAAAGAGAAGAGAAATTAATAGGAGTGGGGATCTTTAAGTTTCTTAAAAGCCATATAAGTCCAAAGATGGATTGTTTTTCTTGCAATTAAAAAATATGTGGTCCAAACTGCCTTCGTCTAATCCACATTCGCATATTGATGAGTCCCTGACCCGAATTTTACGCAGGAAAATGGGAGAGCAACAGTGACCAATACGAAGCCTACAAATTGTTGAAATGATAGATTTAGACAACTTTTTGTACTTAAAGAACCAGGGTTTTGATGTAACAGATGACTGAATGGCATAAAAATGATTGCCTTTCTTTTTAGAGGAGGTGTTCCACTCTAACTGCCAGGATGCCAGTAGTTTTTCTTTGGGAAGCCTCAGAAGGTCGTAGTTATAGTGAATGAAATGTTTGAGGTCCGCAGTTTCAGAAAAGGTGGCATTTTTTAATGGGCGAAAAACAAGTGACATTTATCTAGTATTGTCTATGATAGCCTATACTCATTTATTTAGACGTGTTGTAGACTAAACTTTACAAATAGGTTTTACTCTATTAAAAATGATGTATGATGTATTTTAATAGAAACTACAAACATCATGAACATATAACAAGAGTGGTATGGAAGAAATATCATCATTAAGGATGGGGGACCTTTAGTAATTATAATATATCATCATCAGCATATCACCAGTCCACTGCTAGACATATACCTCTCCGATTACACGATGCTTGGCGGGATCTTCGGATTCTCGCATCCAGCTCCTGCCAGCTTTCTTTACTCCTCCAGCATGTGGACATCCTATACTAGCCTTGCTACAAATAGAATAACAAAAATTATATTTCAGATACATACATAGGACAACGAAACTAAATATGACTACCCATTATTAATACTATAAATACGAAAATAACTTTGTCCGTCTGTTACGCTTTAACGAGTAAACCACTGATGAAATTGGGCAAAGAGATACTTTGATTATTGAAGAAGGATATAGGCAACTCTCTGCCGCGATAACTGACATACACGCAGGCGGAGTCGTGGTCAAAAACTAGTACCATATATAATTTAATGTTACATCACTTCAATGAAATTAAAAACTCACAATGGATTAAGTATTTATTTTTATTTTCACAAAGTCTGATTATATTGCATGTTTTTTATTGATTGGTGATTGAATTAATTTCCAAAAAATATTATCCGTCCAACTGCATAATGATTTTGTATATTTGTACCTGAAACAAAAACTTCAAATAATCGATTTATAAAAACATTAACTTAAATACTAAAATGAACATATACAAGGATAGTAATTAACTGGATCCCGAAATAACATAATTGGAAGGGCTAACTAAAAACAAGATATAAAAAATATTTAGTTATAATGCTATGCTAAAGGTGTTGTTTGCAATGCGCTGCTAACGCAACGGCTATAACTAATTGCTTTTCCCCACTTACTACTAAGTTTTTATCAAGCAATATCTACTTAAAATATATAATTAATTATTAATCGGCTTTTATAAGTGATTGAAGTAACTTTAAGCTTACGGAAATGCAAGTCCCTCTGATTCTTATATAACCAAAAGGACATAAGTCATAATGTAATGTTTTACAGTCGACCAAAAAGGATGCAGCAAAGCCAAGGAACACCACAAAATATAAAGTAAGTAAATATTTCATTTTAACACTGTCTAGGTAATATGTATGCTTGAAAACAGTTGCCACAATGAATAGCTGATTATTAGGAGTGGTGGGTTTAAATAGGAATAGTGATGGATTCAGATGACGTTGTTCAGAATTTTGCGGCTAAATGACGTGACCAGCAAATTTGGTTTAATACTGACCTGGTTCATAGTTTTGGCTTCGTGTTTTTTAAGTAGGTTTTAGTCAAATTAATCAGGTATCGGTTTTTACTATTACTTTTCGTAGTCTTTTGATTCTTATTTTTTAAAAGAAGTTTAGAGCGGCTTTTTTCTTCCTAGAATAAGGAACTGCTCATTCGGTAAAATCAGTTGCTCGGTAAAATGCAGTAGAATTGTTTAACATCGGTACATAACCAAGCTTATTTTAACATTCATTTTCCAATTAAGGTAAAAGAATTTATTAAAAAGAAATAATTGATTTCCATCAGGTGTTTTATAAACACTGAAATTTTTAACAGAAAACCAAACTACTAAAATTATTAAAGTGCAAGTTCTAAACTTGCATTGAAAAAGATGAAATACCTTGTTTAAAAAATGAGGTTCTCTTAATCTCGTAAAGTTAACATGGTGTAAAGGAAAGATCGACTTTAGGGATAGTGGGACTTTAGATAAGTTCAAAAAGAGTAACAAACAGTTGTGTTATAGATACATACATAGGTATAATTAAAATAAAATGGTGCTCATAGCCCAGTTGCACTCGGTGTTTAGAAACAATCACCGAGGGTAAGCAACGACGGCGCGGTCAGTACCTGGATGGGTGACCGCTAGTGGCATGTTATCATGAGCGTCTCCGTGATTCGGAGGTCACGTTAAGCAGTCGGTCCCGGTTGTTATCATAGGATAACAGTCGTGAAGCTTAGTTGGAGGCCTTTGGGCGGCTTGAAAACATCCGACGGTAAGATTACGTAGCTACAACGTTGTCTTGCCAGTCCCCAACCCGCACTTGGCCAGCGTGGGGACGTATGGCCTTAACCCTCTCCTGAGAGGAGACCCGAGCCCAGCAGTGGGACGTTATGGGTTGTTGATAAATATGATATCATTCTACACCATAAAAATAATGTTACTTCTCTTCAAATATATTTAAATATAGACAATGACTCACTGTTTTGTTTAATATTGTTTAATATGATTACCTTGAGTGATTTCTTTACTTCTAGTCTTCTGAAAAAAAAATATTATTTATAAAATCGCCACTTCCACTGTGCTTCTCAAGAACCTGAAACAATAATAACAAATCTACGATGTATGAAAAAATAATTAAAATTAATAATTAATTATTTTTCTTTCATAAATAACTATTCATGCGGAAATCTGCAGGGAAAGTAAGTTGAACGTATTAATATTAGACGTACTAGCCTGATTTAAAAAATATGTCAGTGTTAAATAAACCCAGTAATCGACGAGGGCTACGTTCCATTATGTGACGACTAAAAGGGGCGGAGTATCAATAAAAAATATTACGAAAACGGGAATATTTTTTCTCTCCCTTGGCTCGCACTTCTGTTCATTTGCCAGCGTCAAGTTTTAATTGGTTGGCATTTGAATGACACAAAGTGGTAGGTAAGGAAACTTGAAATCGCGAAAAGGTATTTAATCGGAATTCGGAACAAAGGAAAAACAGGATCAGGAATGTGTATAAATTATAATACTTACATACCTATAGGTATTAAAAAATTTAAATAAATAGCAGTCGCAGCCTGTTGGAAATATTGATACGTACATAAATTTGTATTATTTAATGTTATTATTATAAATATAATCTGAAAGATCAGTATGTATGGAGAGGTTAAAAGAAAAAAGAATAGTCTTTATTTCCATGAAGTGGGGAAGGGAACACGGAGTAATATAAGTCATGATGAAAGGAAGTACGGTCATGAATCGGACAGGAAAGGAATATATGGTTCAGATCTGCAAAGTCATATCCACATCACACTGAAGACTATCTACAATATGAAATCGTACCATATGTGATGGACAAGTGGTGTGACCTAACCTCATTCTTGTTAGAATGGTTGAGGAAAAGGAGGACAGAGAACCAAGGTTTATAAGGAATTTTCTTATTTTTCGATTGCATTCTAAATTAGTATTTCCCTTTTGAACGGGCACATTTATAATGGGTAAATTCTTCCTTATGAAAGTTTTTTCCAAGTAGTTTCAAATCCAATGTTTAAAAGAATTGTTCACCGTTAAAAGTTCCATGCATAAATGTATCTTTTAGAATTGGTTCACTGAAACCTTTTTCATAGTAAACAAATATCTTTACGGTGTTATTAAATCCTACTACGGCCAATCGAGGATCCAGACGAAGTTGCTGGGGTGAGCTATTTGTAACATAAAATATTAAAAATATGTTTTTAGCTCACAAAGTATAGCAAAAAAATGTGTCAATCACATATATAGTTGTATATTAATAGGCAAAATAGATTGTAACTTAGACATGCCGCTCTTCGACGCTCATTTCGACGAAAATATGGTTTTAGTTTCAATTTAACACTATGTGTCGATAAAACTCTTTCTGTTTTATAGGTAGTCATTTTAGTTAATAATTTTGAAAACGATCTGTAAAACTTCAAATCAAACTGTAACTATTAAAATCACATGAAAACTGTTAATTTACGTTTTTTATTATTATACAGCAGTACATCATTGTCATTATTCAAGTCTGAGTCGTGGAAGCAGTATTGGTCACAGATTATGTCAAAATCAAAACCACGCTTCCATCTCAATCATCTTGTATAGTTTTCTTCTTAGTTTGGTGACAAAATTCTTTCAGTCGTCTAGTGTCACATATGCACTTACATTACTTAATGATGTGAGCATTTTATATGTAGTAACAGATGGTGTTTCTCTATTATGAGCCTGTCAAACTCACTCTAATCTACTTGATGGAAAGCATGAGCAGAATCCAAGAGTGGTGATCAGCGTACTCATTGCAAATGGAAGTGTTAGTTTCATATTAATATAATTGCTGGTGGCATGTTATCATGAGCGTCTCCGTGATTCGGAGGTAATGTTAAGCAGTCGGTCCCGGTTGTTATCATAGGATAACAGTCATGAAGCTAAGTTGGAGGCCTTTGGGCGGCTTAAAAACATCCAACGGCAAAATTACGTAGCCACAACGTAGTCTTGCCAGTCCTCAACCCGCACTTGGCCAGCGTGGGGATAAATGGCGTTGTTGATGATGCAAAATATGAATTGTCATTATAAACAATAATGACAGTTTTTTCTAAATTAAATACATACAGAAAATTATATTGTAATGCCGGTAGTTGAATATAATACATGTTTCTCGTCCCCTATAAAAACGAGAATTATGGCTGGATTGAGACACTTCTTGTCGAGACATGAACCGGTGCGGAGCTCATACGTAGATTTGAAAATAGAAGATAAATATATATTTATACTATGTTGTGTAAATAATGTTGTTGTTTTAATGTAGATATTATATAGATAGATAATGATTTAAATTAGTATATAAATGAATTGTTTGTTACATATTTCACGATTTTTGACATTCGATTCTTTCTATGGAGAGACGTGGGAAGAAACTTATCGTGCTGCCCAGGAGAGATTCAAGACGGTAAATCATTGGCTCGCTTTAAATAAACTGACACTAAACGCTTCTAAAACAAAATATATTACATTCTCAATCTATAATAAAAAAACTGACAACACAAATCTAAACATCTACGCTCATACCTATAAACAAGCACTCGCTGGAGACTGTACCTCATGTCCAATCATTCAAAAAACTGATTCAATCAAATATTTAGGCATAGAAATCGACAAAAATTTTACATTTAATGCACACCTTTTAAATTTAGTGAAAAAGTTCTAAAACTAAATCCCATATTTAAAAATCTCAGGTACGTTACAGATTGGAAACTGATAAGGACTGTTTATGAGTCCCTCTGTCAGTCTGTTTTATCATACGGTATCTCCACGTGGGGAGGCGCAGATAAAACAAAAATTCTGAACGTTGAAAGAGTGCAACGACTAATTCTAAAAGTTGCTCTTTTTTAGCCGCGTCTCTATCCCACAAACAGTCTTTATAATGAAGCAAACGTCTTAAAGAAAGCGTCTGAAAGAAAACTTTATATTTTAGCAATTATTCTCAAAAAACATGTCTCCATAAACTATACAGCTATTAATGAAAAGACTAACTCCCGAAGACACTTTGCAGTCTGTAAATCTGTGCAGGTGAAAACCTCGTTTGCACAAAAGTTTTACAGTTTTAGAGCGAGTCGCTTGTATAATAAAGCTAATCTACTACTCTCATTTATTGATGGGACAAGAATTAAATGTAAAAGAAAAATTACAGAATGGCTTATTACCCTTGGCTACGACGAAACAGAGGCCCTCCTTAAAATTGTATCCTAATCCTACCGTGTCCGTCGTCGTGTCGTTGCTGACCATTAAAGCATACAATATCATACGCTATACAAACAAACACATAACACAAAAAAACACATAACACACACACACACAAACACACACACACACACAAACACACTCACACACACACACACACACACATACACACACACTCGCACACACACATACAATACTTTTACTTAATTATTAATAACATTAATTTTCAATTGTTTTATTTTTTTCTTTTTCTTTCATAAATAATGAAGGAGACAATTTAAAAAATAATAATAATAACAATAGTGTGACTCCGTGAGGGGGGGCCAGGAATCCATAGCACAGGATTTTATCCTAGTTTGGCTTCCTGACTTCCACAAAAATTTCGAACAATGCGGCAAGTGTTCAGTAGAGCTGCTTTTTGCATAGTAATTTATGTGTTAGTGGGGAGTCCAATCTGTTGTGTAAAGTGATGGAGATGTTTTGGGATAACTCCGGTGCTGGAGAGTACCAAAGGCACAATGTACACTTTAGTCATTTTCCAAATGCGAACTACTTCTCCTTTTAATTCTGTATAATGTCTTGTGACTTTGGTTTTCCAACACCGGTTTTGAAGAATATTGGTAGTATGGTACTATTTTAGGTGGTATCAATTTATGTTTAATTGCTAATTTCTGGTGAACGATGTGTGCGATTTGATTGTGTCTATGAGTATAGTCGTTTTGAGCTGGGGTTGGACATGCACTTGTGATGTGTTGAATGGTTTCTGCGGATCGGTGACATTTTCTACATTTGTCATTTTGTATATTAGGATCTTTCAAAATAAATTTACAATAGTTTTTAGTGTTAATAACCTGGTCTTGCATTGCAATCATAAACCCTTCAGTTTCAGGGAAAAGGGAACCTAATTGCAGCCATTTATTTGAAGAGTCAAAATCTATGTGTGACTGTTCCAGGTCGTGTAAATGTCTGCCATGTAGTTCTTTCGAACGTCATCTATCTATTTTTTCTTAGCTTAGCTAGAGAAGAGGTACGCGAGTGGCGTGAAGCCGCCTGTCGAGCCACTATGGTTCGGTGGTCGTCGCGGCTGGAGGCTCCACGTGCTGGCTTTGCCACCGTGGAGGCGCTCCAGCCGGTCATCCTCGAGTGGGCAGGGCGGCAGCACGGGACCCTTTCCTTCCGACAGACGCAGGTGCTTTCCGGGCACGGTTGCTTCGGGAAGTACCTGCAGTCAGTCGCGCGGAGGGAATTGAGTCCCGCCTGCCACCACTGCGACTGCAGTGAGGACTCGGCCCAGCACAGGCTGGCGGTGTGCCCCGCTTGGGCGCCGCAGCGTCGGGCCCTCACTGCAGTCATCGGAGGAGATCTCTCGCTGCCGGCCGTCGTACGCTCCATGGCCGGCGGCGAGAGCAGTTTTACCGCGGTCGCGACCTTCTGCGAGGAAGTCATCTCGCAGAAGGAGGCGGCGGAGAAGGCCCGGGAGGACGATCTCCACTCGGACCCGATCCGTCGCCGGCGAACAGGGCGGCGGAGGCGCGCCTACCAGCGCCTCATGCCGCCCTGAGTGTGGCCGCGGATGGGCGGGACGGGTTTTCCCCCCCCATCCGCTTCATAAGCCAGCCGCGAGGGGGCGACGTTACGCGTGTACTGAACGTCGCCTAAATTGAGAGTCTTTACCATCAGACGGTGCCCACTTCAGTGCGGGCAAGCGCTGGGAGGGGTCCGGATGGCGTAAGAAGGCGGTTCCCGGATCTCTCCCGTCTCAGGCGCAGAGTGGCATACCGTGGTGGTTTAGTGGGTAGTCTGGCGAGTCAGTCAGGAGTCCCACACAAAGCGAACCCCCTGTCCCCGCGTGGGGGGAGCGAAGTGCGTAAAGGTATTCCACCACGTAAAAAAAAAAAAAGAGGGGGGCTGCAAGCCTTCCCGAGCTTCTCGGCAGACGTTGGAGGCTAGTCAAACGACCTTGGCTGCCTCCGACGTCATACGTGCGTCGACGTCGTCGCCTTTGGAGGAGGCTGTAGAGACGATCCAGTAATGGACCACGTCTCCAGCCTCCTTGTCCAGACGAACCTCAACCACTGTGCCGCCGCACTGGATCTCTTCCTGTAAACCATGGCACAATGGTCAATCGGTATTGCCGTAGTCGTGGAGACTTACTACGTCCCTCCCCGTCCAAATAGGATGGGTGACTGGGAAGGCTCCGTGGCAGTCGTCGGTTCCGCGGTGGCTCATTCAACGCCCTTGTCGCTAAAAGACTAGGGCAATGGATTTGTTGCCGCCGAGTGGGGCGGATCACCGCTTACGGTATACACTTCTCCCCCGACCGGAGTTTGAGCGACTTCGAGGTCTTCCTTAACAGCCTGGAGACCTAGATGCGGCGATTAGCGTCTGGGCACGTCCTCGTGCTGGGGGATTTCAACGTAAAATTAATTGCGTGGGTTTCCCCGGCGACGGACGCCAGGGGCGAGGCCGTAGAGGAGTGGACGGCCTCAGTGGGCCTCTGTCTTTTGAACAGAGGTTCCACCAACACGTGCGTGCGACGGCAGGGGGGGTCGATAGTGGACCTTTCGTTCGCTACCCCTGCTGTCGCCGCACGAGTAAGGAACTGGTGTGTCCTGGATGAGGTTGAGACGCTCTCGGATCATCTCTATATCCGATTTGAGCTCTCCTGGTCCCAGGGATCACGTGGCGCGGAGTTCTTCCCGCTTTCCGCGGTGGGCTGTTAACAAGCTGGACAGGGACCTACTAGAGTAGGCGGCCATTATTCACTCTTGGCTGTCTCCGCAGGCCCCAACCGAGGAGGTCGGCATGGGGGCTGGCCGCTTCTGCGATGCGATTATGCAGATCTGCGATGCGGCCATGCCCGGATTCGTGGTTGTCGGCCTCCACGGAAGGAGGTCTACTGGTGGTCCCAGGAGTTGGTGGACCTCTGTGCGGCCTGTACTCGTGCCCGGAGGTCCTACACCCGCAGCAGGCGGCGTCACCGCGGAGACGGCGGCGAAGACCAGCATCATGAGGAGTACAGCGAAGCGCGGAAAGCTCTGAAGCTGGCCATCACCCGCGCCAAAGATGCAAAGAGAAAGGAGATGCTGGAGGGTCTCGACCGTGACCCCTGGGGTCACCCATACCGTGAGGTGCGTCAGAAGCTGCGCACGGCACCACCCCCCCCTTACCGAGACTCTCCAGCCCAGCTTCCTGCAGGAAATGGTCGAGGGCCAATTCCCGCAGCGGGCGGAATACAAGCCCCCGTCGATGGCGATGGATTAGGATGACGTTCCACCTGTCAGGGAATCGGAGGTAAGGGCGCCTGTTCTGCGAATCCGTTCGAAGAACACCGCCCCAGGGCCGGACGGGGTACCAGCCTGAGTGATGGCCCGAGCCCTCGACCATATGTCGGACCGCTTCAGGGAAGTATTGGACGCTAGCCTGGCGTCCGGACGCTTCCCTGAGTGCTGGAAGAGCGGGAAGCTGGTCCTGTTAAGGAAGCCGGGACGGCCTGCCGATTCGGTCGTGGTTTACAGGCCCATCGTGTTGCTGGACAAGGTGGGCAAGTTGTTCGAGAGGGTGCTCTCTGCCCGCATCGTCCGGCACCTCAGCGAGGTGGGCCCCGACCTGTCGGACGCCCAATTCGGGTTCCGAGAGGGGCGTTCGACGGTCGATACCGTGATGCGCCTGAGGGCCGTGACCGAAGAGGCGGTGAGCCTTGGCGGCGTGGTGTTGGCGGTGTCTCTGGACATCGCCAGCACTCAGGGAAGCGTCAGGACGCCAAGCTGGCGTCCAACACTTCCCTGAGGCGGTCCGATATATCCCAGTCACCCATCCAATTTGGACGGGGAGGGACGTAGTAGGGCTCCGCGACTATGGCAACACCGATCAACCACTGCGCCATGGTTTGCAGGAAGAGATTCTGCGCCGCGGCGCAGTGGTTGAGGTTCGTCTGGACAAGGAGGTTGGAGTGCCAACCCTGACGTTATCCACGCTGCAACCAGTTTTTTCTCGGATTGTAACACGGACGTCATCAGCCGTCACTGAGACCTCCAGGCCCGAGATGCGCAGCTCAGCGCATTTTGTAGGCCTGGCGACCTTGACACCATCCGTACTGCGAACATTTCCCGCAGCTTCTCGGTAAACATGTCCGCCGACTTTGCGCCTTCAGCCCCAGGGAACTCGAGAATACGAGCCTCCGTCTGAGCGAGGCGCAATCGGACCCCTGTCGTCCCGAAGTCACCGAACAGACCAGCCCGGGCCCTCTTGAAAAGGGCCGCATAGGTCAACCCACTGTTAGCCGCCTCCGGCGAGACCGTGGCCACCACAGCCGCGGTTTTTGGCGGCTGCAGTTTTGGTGCCTTTCTGGTGGTGGTCTTTGCCACCGGTGGCGACTGCGGGGCTGAGGCTGCCTTTTGGGCAGCCTTCTTGGCCCACTTTCGGGACTTCTTTGATCCCCCAACTACTTGCCAACCCTCATTGGAGGGGGCAGGTGCAAAGGGGCCAGGCAGGGGTGTAGGAGTGGGGAGCGGGGGAAATATTGCTCCAGCCTTTTTCGCCTTCTTAGGCCCCGGTTTTGGTGCAGCTGCTTTGGCCTGAGCCTTGGTCGCTTAATGTAATTTCCTTTTTTTATTTATTTTTTTTAACTTTTTGAATCCCTTTCGGGCCTGCACCCCACCGGGGTTTGCGGCGGGTTGGTGTGTCGGAATCGACCCGACTAAAACCACACGGTGTGCCACTCTACGCCTGAGACAAAAGGGATCCGGGAACCGCTTTCTTACGCCATCCGAAGCGCCCCCAGGGCAGGTGGCCCGCACTGAAGCGGGCTCCGTCATCTGATGGTAAAACTCTCAATTTAGGCGATGTACTGCACACGCGTAACGTCGCCCCCTCGCGGCTGGCCTATGAAGCGGATGGAGGGGAAAACCCGTCCCACTCAGGGCGGCATGAGGCGCTGATAGGCGCGCCTCCGCCGCCCGGTTCGCCGGCGATGGCTCGGGTCCGAGTGGAGGTCGTCCACTCGGGCCTTCTCCGCCGCCTCCTTCTGCTTCTTCGCTTAAACCACTTTTTTTTTTTTTGTTTTTACGTGGTGGTTTGCCTTTACGCACTTCGCTACCCCCCCGCGGGGACAGGGGGTTCACTTTGTGTGGGACTCCTGACTTACTCGCTAGACTACCCACTAAACCACCACGGTGTGCCACTCTGCGCCTGAGACGGGAGAGATCCGGGAACCGCTTTCTTACGCCATCCGGACCCCTCCCAGTTCGCTTAAACCACTGGGCCAACCCTGCAGTAAATAACAGGAAATTAGTAGTAAATATTTAGATGTCCAATGTTCTTTTCTAGACTGCAACTAAGATGTTTAGCGCTATTGTTTAATTGTTGAAAATAATATTTATAATTCTTTCTAAGTTTTAAAATAGGTTTAAAAATTTATACTAAGTCCTTGGTTTTTCTCTATTGTTATATCTGTCTAGTAAAAAAACCCACAATCAACATTTTAGTATGGATTTACCCGACCCAGCGATAACCGGGCTACCGATAAACATATTTGTTTTAAAATACAAAAGTGTTTATTAAACTACATAATTAGATAATTAAAAAAATAAAAATGTTTTTTGTTATCTCTCATACATTGACATAAACTAGATAAATTAAGGCAAAACCTCGTAAAGAATTAGGAATAAATAATATAATTGTATCGGGGTTGTCTCGCTTCATCCCATAATTAATAAATACACAATGGTGAGACCATAGTTATAATATATAGAAAATTTTTGCATCATACAGTTAACTTGTTTTATTACATCAATAGTTCATACACACAAAAATTATCTACTAAGTAGCAAGTATTATTAAAACAAAAAAGAAAACTTAAAACAAATAAATAAATAGACAAGCTCAATAGTGTTTAATAAAGAGAATAATGGTACAGCTCTGTTTATTTCGGCATACGTAATATGTGTGTGGGTGCATGTGTGTGCGTATGTATGTGTGTATAAGTGTACCTGCGAATGTGTATGTATGAATATGTTCAATTATGAGTGATTGCGTCTTAACTTATTCTTACTAAATTGAGTTCAGTCTCCTCATACTTTAGTGTTTTAAGCCATTTAATTATGGTTCTTTTACAGTCATAGAGTAACCTGGGGTATATATTAAGTTTCAAGTTCAACTTAATATAAACATATACCGATTGTGTTACATATTGTCGTCTGGCAAAAACAGAGCGAACTCTCGCGGCATGAGCTACAATATCTTTACGCCGTTTATCGAGAATAGAAGGATTGTAAGTCAGTGTTTTGTGCAGATACAAGGTGATATTCAAGACATAATTTTCTGACACTTGGGAGGTTGCTGTCCTTGTACAGTTTTTCTGTGGAATATCTTTTAAAGTATATAATAGTAATAATAGAAATACCTAATAGATAAATAAGATCATAGACCAATCAATCGAATTCATCACACAATTATACGGCCATGATACCTATTTCTTAATTTAATTAAAACATACATAAATTTTCTTTTAAATTCATGCATCTTATATACAAAAAACACCCAACTTCAGAAACTAATTTAAGCACAAAATATTCGAAACAATTAAGGTAAACAAGTAATGAATTATTGAAAATTAAAACTCGACAGCGTCAATCTCATTCATATATAAAACATTTGAGTTATATATCTATATATATATAT
>PKRV01000027.1:780845-934296 GCA_003709505.1 Hyphantria cunea
TATATATATATATTATTAGTAATCCTCATTAAAAATCTTTATTTTGTTACCATACTCAACGTAGATGTTGTATTGACATAAATATAAGATAAGCCGGATTCTAGGGATGGATTAGGCTCTAGGGCGTGCCAATAAATATACAAACACACATACATACACTCGAAAAACATAACCCTCCTTTTTTCACAGCCGGGTAAAAAATTACTCGCCCTATTTTAACAAAAAAAACAAACAGATATCGAATTCAAAAAATCGTCTTAGCAGCCACTCAATTTTTTTTTAAGTTCTATCTTATGATACCCTACACTGCGGAGTAGACGCAAGAAAAAAAACGAGTCCTACTTTACGTGTAGGAAGGAACCCCAAAAAAGTATTGGGTTTTTATTTTACCACTTTATCGACATGGTAAATACACATACACTTACAATGATTCATCTTTCTAACACTAACCGTTTGGAAGGTAAGCCGAGGACAGACCGACGGACATGACGGAACTAGAAGCATTTCTAGACGCAAACTACGGAATCCCAAAAATTACTGAGTGATAGATACAATTGAGATTTTGAGTACGCGTTTTGAGTAACAGTTGTATATTATTTAAAATAATTGTGTTGCGTCTCTTCACTTAAATTAAATATACGCAAAGGATAATTATTTCTTAACTTTTATTTTCACAAAGTCTGATTACAATGCATGTCTTTTTATTAATTCATAGTTGAATTGGTTTTCAAAACCATTACCTATAAAGTTCGTTGTTTTAATGTTTAAACGAAACGAAGCAAACAAACTGCAACAGGATAGGATAGCAGGAAAATAAATAAACAACCTATAAAATATTATCGTATTATGAATTATTATTAATTTTATAATATTTAATAAAATATACTAACTAACACACAAATATCACAAATAAAACATCAGCTTTCAACCAGCATCTATATGTATAAAAATGATTGTCTGTATGTCCTTTACAGAATCTTAAACATGTGATTGTGAAAACATTTGATCATGTGATGATCTTCAGCAAAGGTTTCCGAATTAGTACGACCAGCTTTGTCCTGCGGCATTGCCTGCGATTGTTGTTGTACCGCAAGTAACACCGTAGAGCTCAGCTAGTATTTTATATTAAATTGTTTTACAGACTTCAAACAGAAAGAGATTCTCAATTCGACTTTATTTTTGTTTTGAAGAACTTCTTATTGGGTATACCGGTTTTGATGAGTCTTTTATATTCGGTAGCTGGGGCTTGGTGTGTGGTCCCATTTAAATTTGAATGAGACCTGATAAGTAGTTTGTAAGTTACCCGTGAGAATGGGCTTAATTGGCTTCCGTATGTGTTGTTAACGCCATTCGATCATTTTAATTCTGTTGGTTTATGAAATGAACAAAAAAAACGGAACACAATAATTTATTCAAAAGAGCATCATAGTATTTCGAGGTGTCCCTTTCCATTTGGTGATGTTCTGATGCAGTTCTTCAGAGACATACAATGTAACACTGTATGACATACAATGTAACACACAACGCCATCTAGTCCCAAACTAAGCAGAGCTTGTACTATGGGTACTAGATAACTGATATTAATGCTTATATACTTTTTTTGTAAATACATACATATTATACATAGAAAACACCCAAACTCCGAAACAAATATTTGCAGATCATACAAACATTTGGTCCGACTCAGGAATCGAACCCGAGACCTCTTGCACAGCAGTCGCATTCGCTACCACTGCGCCACAGAGGCAGTCAAAAAGTCCGTATGTATTGTTAACGCCATTCGATTATTTTAATTCTGTTGGTGTATGAAATGAACAAAAAAACGGAACACAATAATTTATTCAAAAGAGCATCATAGTATTCCGAGGTGTCCCTTTTTATTTGGTGATGTTCTGATGTAGTTCTTCAGAGACATACAATGTAACACTTCAATAAATGATAGCAAATATGTTGTTGTTGTTGTTTACATATAAATGTATTGGTAACACAACCTCACAAGGTAGCATCACGCCTGTACCCTTTGAAAGGGTACGAAGATGTGTTCAGTCTTTTTGGACATGTAAATGTAAAAATGAAAACTTTTTAAATTATTTTTTTCTCATTTGATGATGTTCCGGCAGAGATCTTCGCTTAAGTATATGGCCTTGTCTTGTGCAACTGCAAAACTTAACAAAATAAACCACTCTTGATTTCACAATGTTTATATACCAGAATATCAACATAGAAAATAACATTAAGGCTGTATTTTCATATAAGTTCACTTTGTAGAAAGCCTATCTTTATGCTCTTAAAAAGATTTTTTTAAATGACCCTAGCGGTAGATTACCTATTTTGAGATATTGGCCTCGCTAGCCATCGACTTTAATTACCACTAGGTAGCGCCGCCCATCGATATATATGTACTAACATATATATCGATGGGCGGCGCTACCTTTCTTTGTTTGTCTTATTTGAACGGCGGGGCTGTCTCACATGCATTTCGCAGCAAGTTAAGGACTATCCGTATTTGCACAAATAAAATTACTTACCGTAGTGCAAATCACTAAACAAAATTTCACAAAAAAAACTGACTACAAACAAAATACGATAAGTCAGCTCGTTTGGCTTCTATCCATAAAAAATACTAAAAGAAAAAATGCACTAAAGTTTATAAACAAATAAATATTGTTGTGTCTACAGTAACTGTCTTGGAGTCGGTGTCTTTGACACCCATGGAATTAATGGTCGTCGATCGGTACGGTAACGGTCGCTGGTTAATGGTGGTCAGAAGTCGAAAACTTGCCTCTAACCCTATACTAACCAGTTTAGCCATAGTATAAGTACTAGTGTAATTAAATGAAAACCTCTTTAATGGAGAAGCCCATGTCCATTAGTTGTTGATGATGATGATGTTGAAATACATCACACATACAAAGCACGCTTTTACGTAAATTACGAGCCTGTCAATAACAAGTTTGACTTACAAGACTGCATCTCATGTGTTCTCCAGAGATTGTTTACACCCTCTAATCTATAAATCTTACCTACTAGCAACACCTATTCTTTATATTTAATTGATGATCCCACTTATAATTTCAAACCAAAATCTATTGTGTTAAATTTGCTCTCTCGTCACTCACCTCTTTTGTAATATATGCATAATATTTTACACGAATACTAAACTTAAATACTCCATGCATGAAGCGTCAAAGACCAGATCTTGAAAGGTCATGCATACGTTTGGTACATCCCGGACAGTCGGAAGAGTCGAAGACAAGACTGTACATATCCGTCAGGTCCGTATGTTCTAAACGTGATGCTATCTGTAATATACGTCAGTAAAACGCACCACTAAAAACATGAAAATAGGTTAGACAGTTTTGGTGATAATCGTGAGATACAACACGACAGTACAATTATCTATAATAGAAGTGGTATAATACGCTTTAAGAAATAAATAAATAAATTGTAAAATGCAAAGTTTCATAGGAGCAATTGTTACTATCGTCGATCACTTTTACTTATGTATTTTAACTGCATATAATTTTAATATACGTAAGATTTCGGCGTTAAAATACGTCCAATTGTTTTATTCTCTCAAGTAGCCTTAATCTTCCTCGGGACACAAGCTCAATCGATATAAATACATATATAATTTTTGAAGTGAAACTTCTTTATCGGCGTTGGAAAAAAATTTACCGTCACATTTTTCAGTTACGCGTCACATTTTTCCGTTTCATCTTCGTTCTTTTTTTGTGTTAACAAGCTTTCAATTGAAATTAAGAGTAGGTAACAATATTCCGTTTAGAAATGTTCTAATCAACTTACTCGAATAACCTGTAACGCACGTAGTCAAGGTGGCGGTACAGCAACACATTATATTAGCACAAACTTATAACATTCTCCAATGCCCATCAAGTAGAACGCCTAGAATATATAACATTCTCCAATGCACATCAAGTAGAACGGCTAGAATATGAATGTCCCCGCATTACTCGAACCGGTGCCATTTATATCATATGCCATTATGGATCATATTCATATTATACATGAATATGATCGTACCTAATATATATGTGGAGGAACGGGTGTCCCTCCACCACAAAGGGAGGATCCTCTGGCCAGGCGAGGTGATCATGCCTGGCGGGCCACTACCCAATGGTTGACGTTGAGATGTTGTATGTATGCTAATCGGCACCAGAACTTCTATTGCGCGATTTAGGATTGGTAGCTTCTTAGTTTCCTTCGTTACTACGTAGTTCGACGTATCTTTGTTAGATGGCGCTACTGTATTTCTGTTGTTGCGTTGAATGTGGAAGTCGGCACATATATATTATCGATCACATTGTTTATCATAATTATTCTAATGATTATCAACATACAATTGTTATTTGATAATACAGGATTTAGTTACATTAAAGATTTTTTACGCCGGAAGTACCATTGTATAAAAAGAGTACAGACGTCACTAACAATATTTCTAAGTAGCGCCGGAAGCTGACAAGCGGAAGGCGCCAAGATATTAATATTATTTAATATGAGCCAACTATTTACTTGATTATTAAATAATAAGTTTATAATATATAATATGAGGTTGAAATCGTTACTTATAACAAACCCTTTTTACGGGATAACAGGCATAGTGGGAATTACTAAATAATAAGATATCAATTGATAGAAAATTACATCTCGTTTTTGACTTTATAATTGATTTATTGAATTAAGTTTTATTGAGACGCTCAAAATCACAAGTAAATGTTTTCGTGCCATCATATACTATGTAAAATTTTGCAATACGTCACTTTAATGACAATAAAAAAAACCATTATTTTTTATTAACTTTTATTTTCAATTTTGTTTATATTGTACCTATGTCTTATTCGCTTGAATGATTGTAGAATTGGTTTCCAAAAAATTTTGTCCCACAAAGTCCATAATTTCATTGTGTAAGTCTATCTGAAACAATAACAATAAATCAACGACCTATAAACATATTGTTCTTAACTACTGATGCGATGATTTACAGCAACTAGCAACCGAGTTGAGCCGTAAATAACAAAATTAGAAAGGCTAACTATAGTTTATCTAATCTAAGATATGATATATATATATGAGCGTAGAATGACGTTTAATACTTTTCAAGACCAAAAAACTTTGTATGGAAGTAACTCACAAAATCTTAATAATCTTTTACGTAAAACCACGGAACTATGAAGCTATGCTAAGCTATAAACAAAACGTTAATTAAATTCTAAATATTAAACAAAAACAACAAAATACACAGTTAGGTCTTTTACCATAGTGTTTTGTTTGTTAAAATGTACGAATAATGAAACTTAAATCCTGAGAGCGTTGTTGTTGAAAACAGCTAATGAATATTAGCTGTTTTCAACAACAACGCTCTTAGGATTTAATCTTCTTTACATTACTCAGTCGCTTCAGCTGCCTGTGTGCTTAGAATTTGTCAAGTACTTAACGGGTTTCAGTAATAGATAGAGTGATTCAAAAGGAGGGTTTAAATGTTGTTATACATGCGTGTCATAGTAGTGTAAATCCAAGAATCTTGTTGTCGAGCGAGAGTACCACCACTCTGATGTCCGCCACGAGATCACGCTATGACTCGCCCTACGTCGGACATTCTGCCAGCGTGTGGAATGCCGTGTCCATGGTCTGGCCATCGCATTAATGGCACTCAGGCTTTGGCTCCTTGCGGATCAGACACAGGTGCTCTCCGAAGCATCCTTTCCCAGTAGTCACCTGTGTCAGCCGGTATGAGAGGCTCCCGTGATGCCTCTCGGTCCAATCCTCCATACGGATTTTTCCGCCGCAATAACGGTGTACCCATCCCTATTTTTCAACCTGTGAGAACTGTCATACGGTACTTCTTAGATTAAATTAATGATTGTAAACTAAGAAGATCCACGCGTCGTTATCTATATAAATAAAAATGAATCACAAAAATGTATGTACGCGCATAACTTTCGATCGACTGCAACAAATTGGATATATTTTTATATGTTTGTTATTATCAGTACAAGGTTTGTATATAAAATATAATAGAAAACTAAAGGTGTTATATTTTCTTAGTCCACTTAGTTTTAGGGAAGTTAACACGAACTTACTAAAATAAATATTTCCGTAATTCAGAAAAATTTCATGATAATGAATATGGCAGTTTTTCATAAAATATAATAATATATTTTAAAAAAGCACACAATATATTACAAAAAAATACAACAGTCGTCAAATAACATGCATATTCGTATAATAATGATTAAAATAGCTTGTTACTTACAGGTATGCAAAACCCTCGCATTCTTATAGTCCCAGCGGGACATTTATCAACCGTTATTTGAAAACAGTCGATCATAATATGGGTGGCAAGTCCAAAGAGCACAATAAAAAATATAATGAAGAATTTCATTTTAACATTACATACGTAGTTGTCGCGGTAAATGGCTGTATATTACTATGTAAGAACCGGTTGATTCGTAATAGAAATCTGACAGACGATATCATTCCGGATTTGCGGTTAAGTTATCATTCAGGCGAAACTGAAATTCGAATAACTCATAAACAAAACAATTTATTTGTATTATGATGCATTTATAATACATTTTAAGCACTATTAGTTCGTTCAAACTGTTTTGGAAAACACTAGAGCCATTTATCTGAGGGTATATTGTTTGTGTTGGTTGAAAGCTATCACTGCCTCTTCTGGTCCCGTAAATATCAAACCTCTCGATAAATCGGGAAAATCAGCAATTGGGAAATAAAGATATCGCACTGGACTAGGTCTGGACTGTGTGCGAGATGGGTCAAGCTGGTGGAACGATTCATGGTGTGCGCCGAAGCATTGTCATGGTGCAACAGGATGCGACATCTAGGTCGTTATCCCCTAACTACTCCTAACTTTTTTAATGACATTGGGCAAACCAATAGTGGTGTACCACTCAGCATTCACTGTTTGTTGTTGCTGAAGTGGGATCGTGCTCATAGAATCTTTCCTAAAAAATGCAATTATTTGTTTGCCCACGCTTCTCGCCTGCCTCAATTTTGTAGGTTTGCTGTACCTTCAAACACCCATACAGAATATTGTGGCTTTCTTTCCGGTGTGCGACAATACACTTATGTTTCATCTCCTGTCACAATGTCACACACAGCATTTGAATATCCGTGATGTTACTTACTTTAACAAAAAATTTTTACACCAATCTATTCAATTATCTTTTTTTTCTGGAGTGAGTTCGTACGAAACATCGTTAACAAAGTTTCATATTTTTATATTTTGATGTAAACTTTCTGAATTTGGCTCTACCTATCCCCAAATGTCTTCGAATTTCCTCAAAAGTAATACGCCGATTTTCATTAGTCATGTATCAGCAACCGCATTTTCCTCCGTGATTGCAGTTAAGGGTAGTCCTGCACGAATTTTATCCAGAAGAGAAACACGGTCAAGAGGAAATACCACATACCAAAGTCTTACGGTGCTCAAATATGGTGCTTCCCTCCCAAAAACATTTTGAGGACGAACAGCGCGCAGTGAAGCCTTGTGGGGAGTAAACTTTTAAAATCGTAAAAAAACATCGCCCTAAAATTCTTTCTTGTTAGTTGGATTGTTCAAGCTTGTTCATTTTCCCTATTTGCTTAAAGTGGATTAAAAATCTCTATTAAAACTCACTCCAGCAAAGTCTGCTGCCAAGTGTGATGTAGTTTGCGATGAATCCGTTTCCACATCGGCATTTAATTCTTTATTATCCACTTTGGTCTCCGGCTGTCCATTGGGCTTGTTATGAAGGTTCGAAATTTATTTTGCAACTCCAGTGCCATACACTGGTACCACGGTAGCACTCGTTCTTGTAAATCAAAGCAATATATCAAGTTTTCCGTTGTGCGAGATGCCAAAGAAAAAGTTAATGAGGAAAAAACAAATGAATGACTGTATTCGGAACTCAAATATACCAGCAATACAGATTTATATCTTTGAATTCGGAATTCTTATTTATTTTATTTTAATTCTACTATATTTCAAATCAAAGTGGCCAGTGCGACACAACATCAATTTGATATGTAAGGACCTAAAATAGAGTCGTAATCCCTTTTCTTTGTGAATTATTTAACCATACGAAGTACCAGTCCCAAATTCCTATAACTGTTTTACAGATTCTGAGTATGTGGTCGCGGACTGTTAGTTCAGTGGTAAATTGTCCTCCCAAATTTCTTCAGTTACCTGGTTATCTTAATCCCCTCCATCGAGTACTTGTGTACTTGAGTACTTGGATAGGTGTTCGTTTACGTGTAAATGAGACAGTCACACACTTTGTCTGCCCCAACAATCGACTCTGTCTATGTCTCCTTGCAGCTTATCACAGTCTGATGTGCTTTCAACAGCGATAGGTTACTGCCTCCTCTATGACACTCGGCAGATCATTGACCATTTTTATTAACTCCAAAGGACCCAAGTTACTCAGAGGAGTAACTAATGTAAGAGGACGTAAGTCAGGGGACTTACGCCAGATCTAGTAAAATATGGTCGCGTGTGATGTCTTGCACAGTCCACATATTGCTGCCTGTCATTCATATAACTTGTGTAATGCGCGTAGTTAAGATGGCGGCACAGCAACAAATATATTAGTACAAACTAATAATATTCTCCAATGCACATCAAGTACAACGACTAGAATATGAATGTCCCCCATTACTCCAACGGACGGCATTTTATAACATTTGGCAAGCTCGATCATATTCAATACTAATTCCCAAACTTAGCAGATAATATTAAAAATTGTTCATCATAATTATTCTAATGATACATACAATTATTGTTTGATAATACAGGATTGTGTAACCAATGGAATTACCATTGTATAAAAGAGTAAAGACGTCATTAACAATATTTCTAAGTAGCGCCGGAAGCTGACAAGATTTTTTTTGTCAAAACGGGACATACCAGTGCAATCTATCGTCACAGAATAAGCGGGCTAAAATTGCCACGATTAAATCACCCATAAGTTGTAGTGATTCAATACTTCAGGTGTGTTATATTTTTTTTAAGTAATGTAACAGGCATCGAACTGCCTCGTTGGTCTAGTGGTTAGCATAAGCAACTGTGGATCAAGAGGTATCGGGTTCGATTCCCGGGTCGGACTGCTGTTGGGTTTTTCTTACAAGAAATTGTTAATAGCAGCCCGGAATATGGCGGTGTTTCTTATTAAACCGTCGATCCAGGTTGTCATGAACATTTATGGCAAATCGTTAATGGGAAGTCAGTGCCCTTAAATATACTGACCAACTTTATTTTTACGTGTGGAAACCCCCTCGGTCCTTCATCCCACCGAGGTTTGCGGCGAGGTGGTGTGTCGGAATCGAACCGACTAAAACCACACGGTGTACCACTCTGCGCCTGATACGGGAGAGATCCGGGAACTGCTTTCTTACGTCATCCGGACCCCTCCCAGCGCTTGCCCGTACTGAAGCGGGCACCGTCTCTAGACGTTATATCCTCTCAATTTAGGCGCCGTACGGCACACGCGTAACGTAGCCGCCTCGCGGCTAGCCTGTGAAGCGGATGGAGGGGAAAACCCGTCCTGCCCATCCGCAGCCACACTCAGGGTGGCATGAGGCGCTGGCAGGCGCGCCTCCGCCGCCCGTATCGCCGGCGGTGGATCGGGTCCGAGTGGAGATCGTCCTCCCGGGCCTTCTCCGCTGCCTCCTTTTGCGAGATGACTGCCTCGCAGAAGGTCGCGACCACGCTAAAACTGCTCTCGCCACTGACCATGGAACGTACGACGGCCGGCAGCGAGAGATCTCCTCCGAAAACTGCAGTGAGGGCCCGACGCTGCGGCGCCCAAGCGGGGCGCACCGCCAGCGTGTGCTGGGCCGAGTCCTCACTGCAGTCGCAGTGGTGGCAGACGGGACTCAATTCCCTCCGCGCGACCGAGTGCAAATACTTCCCGAAGCAACCGTGCCCGGAAAGCACCTGCGTCAGTCGGAAGGAAAGAGTCCCGTGCTGCCGCCCTGCCCACTCGAGGATGATCGGCCGGAGAGCCTCCACGGTGGCGAAGCCAGCAAGTGGAGTCTCCAGCCGCGAAGACCATCGAGTCATCGTGACTCGACAGGCGGCTTCACGCCACTCGCGTACCTTTCGGGCGGAGGGCGAACGCCACTCTCCGCCCGGAATTCAGCCACCCGTCGATAAACTTCGGCGAGCACTTCCGCCTCCAAATCCCACGCCGCACGCCGCCTCGGTTGACACTGTGCGGTATCCGCGCGTTTCGGAAGTAGAAAGCTTCTATGGCGATTTGGACGCTTCGCATGCATCTCGACCTGATCCCGAAAATGAGGACCCTCGAGCCACATTAACACGCCACTTCACCGAAGATCTGCCAGAAGTCAGCATTGATGAAGATGGCTCTTAGACAGCTGAAAAATGGAAAAGCCCCTGGAGAGGATAGCGTTACTACAGAGCTGTTAAAGGCTGGAGGTAAACCCGTATTAAAGGCGCTCTAAAAGCTTTTCAACGCTGTCCTGTTCGAAGGGAGGAATCCAGAGGCGTGGAGTAGGAGTGTGGTCGTCCTGTTCTTCAAAAAGGGAAATAAAACCATGTTGAAGAACTATCGGCCCATTTCCCTCCTGAGCCACGTCTATAAGCTGTTTTCAAGAGTCATCACGAACCGTCTTGCGCGAAGACTCGACGAATACCAGCCACCGGAGCAGGCTGGGTTTCGGAGCGGATATGGCACCATAGACCACATCCACACAGTGCGGCAGATAATACAGAAGACCGAAGAGTATAATCAGCCCCTGTGTCCAGCATTTGTGGATTACGAAAAGGCCTTTGACTCGATCGAGATCTGGTCTGTTCTGGAGTCCCTGCAGCGTTGCCAAGTAGATTGGCGGTACATCCAAGTGTTGAGATGTCTCTACAAAGCCGCTACTATGTCCGTCCGAGTACAGGATCAGCATACAAGATCCATACCATTGCATCGAGGAGTGAGACAAGGGGACGTTATATCTCCGAAATTATTTACTAATGCAATGGAGGACTTGTTTAAGACGCTGCACTGGAAAAGGCACGGTATCAACATCAATGGCGAATACATCTCTCACTTGCGATTTGCAGATGACATCGTCATCATGGCAGAAACGCTGCAGGACCTACAACAGATGCTGAACGACCTGGCTGACTCGTCTGTGCGCATCGGCCTACGGATGAACTTGGACAAGACCAAGGTCATTTTCAATGAACATGTACTACCAGAACCGGTTGCGGTACACGGTGCCGTTCTCGAAGTTGTTCAAAAATATGTATACCTCGGGCAGGCTTTGCAGTTAGGTAGAAACAGCTTTGAGGACGAGGTGAACAGAAGAATCCAGCTAGGTTGGGCAGCGTTTGGGAAATTTCGTCGGGTCTTCTCATCGTCGATCCCACAGTGCCCAAAGACGAAAGTCTTCAATGCGTGCGTCCTGCCCGTAATAACATACGGAGCCGAAACGTGGACACTTACGGTTCGACTGGTCCATAAGTTCAAAGTCGCTCAGCGTGCTATGGAGAGGTCTATGCTCGGCGTTTCTCTAAGGGATCGCATTAGAAACGAGGTGATCCGACAAAGAACCAGGGTCATCGACGTAGCCCACAGGATTAGCAAGCTGAAGTGGCAGTGGGCTGGCCACATTTGCCGAAGAACCGATAACCGTTGGGGTAAACGAGTTCTTGAGCGGAGACCGCGTCTCGGCAAACGTAGTGTAGGACGTCCACAAGCCAGGTGGAGCGATGATTTGCGCAGGACGGCTGGCAGGAGCTGGATGCGAGAAGCCATAGATCGAACTAAGTGGCGTGAAATTGGAGAGGCCTATGTCCAGCAGTGGACTGCGATAGGCTGATGATGATGATGATGATGGTATCCGCGTATGGCTCTGACCGCCAATACCCTGTGAGGCCACCAGAGGCGCGCCTTATTCTGGGCGGTCAGAGCCGACACCCACACCGGTGCGCCGTACAGCGCCATCGACCGGACAACCCCCGTGAAGAGGCTTGTCGTTGCGACACTGGCTCCACCCAGATTGAGCAAAAGTCGCCCTAGGGCGGAGGCAGTGTCGACCAGCTTGGGAGCAAGCTGTCGGAAGTGCTCGTCGAAGAGCCACCGACCGTCGAGGATCAGGCCTAGATATTTCATCTGGACCCGAACCGGTACGAGGACCGAGTTGACCACTATGAAGGGGCCGGGGGGCGGCCCACGACGCGGCCCATGGAATAGCAGGCCCTCCATATTGTCCAGGGCCACCCGCAAGCCCAGTGCCTCGAAGCGCCCGACAACCAGAGAAACTCCCCTGGCGGCCAAGCACGCCGCCTCCTGGAAGTTCGCTCGGGGAGACGCTCGCAAAGGACCCAGTCGTACCCCACGTCCCACAGGAGTAGTCCTAGGACAGACCCCTGCGGAACACCGCACGACATGGGTTGCCGTCTCAAGGCGCCCTCTCGGTCCTCGTACACGACGGTACGCTCCTCCAGATAGCCTGCCATCAGCCGCCTTAGGTACTCTAGCACCCCGTGGTACTGGAGTGCTTCCCTGATGCAGCTGAATGGCAGACCATTAAAGGCGTTGGCGATATCCAGGGACACCGCCAACACCAAGCCGCCACAGCTCACCGCCTCTTTGGTCACGGCCCTCAGGCGCATTACGGCATCGAACGTCGAACGCCCCTCTCGGAACCCGAATTGGCGTCCGACATGGGTCTAGGCCCACCTCGCTGAGATGCCGGACGATGCGGGCAGAGAGCACCCTCTCGAACAATTCGCCCGCCTCGTCCAGCAACACGATGGGCCTGTAGGCCGCGACCGAATCGGAAATATACTGACAACTAGTTCAACCTTCAAATTCAATTCAACCTTCGATTTCAGTTCACCCTCAGGGTTGCGGAGGTCCGATGCCAGTTACTACGTATAAAAAAAAAGAAAAAAAAAAGTATTCAGGTCCAACCGCTTGAACTAGTAAAATAAATAAAAGTAAAAATAGCCTTTAATTACTCTGACCATTGCACAATTTGTGATATAATATAAAACTATGCTAACTATATTTAATTATACTGTATAAACTTTACTATTCCTATTTTTCTGTATGTACATAACTTAACATTGACTGTCAGTTACTAGGTCAGACTGTCTTGTGACATAGGCCTAGCAGTGAAACTAGTAGCCGACCCCAAATCTTGGGAATAAAGGCTAAGAAGATGAATGTTACAGGTATATTATTTAGACTACCATACAAAATTTTTGCATTGTCTGCATTCGCAAAGAGTATGGTGACTACCTCTTGGATTCTGCTTATGATCACCTTCAGGCAGAGTAGAGTCACTTTAGCATAAGGTTACCAAATTGCGGTACGCAGACGACACCACCTAGTTTGTGAGTAGTGCTGGCCTAATGGAGGAAATATAAATAATAATAGGAGTAATCGACTGTAAAAGTACAAAAGTGGCACAAAGAACTTTCAGATTCGGAACAATTTTTGGGTTAGACAGAGTTTTGCCCATGCGAGAATAGGACCCACAAAACTTAGGCAAAGTGCCAAACGGCAAGGGTACTGTCTGCAAGGATGACGACATCCTTGCAGACAGTACCCTTCTCCTTTACGTTTTTAAAGATAGGGAGCCAATAAATAAGTTTTAATTTTGTTGACAAATCAAACACAACGAATACCTGATTTTTAAAGTTTATTGATTTTACATGAAAAGTTATTATGAATTTTTGTAATAATAATACATATTGATATTAGTTTATAATAACTTATGAAGTTACAATTATTTTATCGAATAAACCTAAAACAACTGTTCGAAAGGAAATTTTAAGACTCCATTTGCTTTTCTATAAATGCTGAAAAACTTAGCTTTCTAACTTAACGACTGTTCGCATTTAAAATTAGGTATTAAGGTTTTGACAAGGCTAAAATCTTACAACAATTACTTCAATACACCCTAAAGAATCGATATAAATGAATTATATAGATTATAATTCAAAATGAATCACCAAAATGTGTGTACGCTTATTACTTCCAACCGTCTGCACCATTTTGGATGATTCTTTTTTATGGTTGTTACTGTCAGGACAAGGTTTGTATAGAAGAAAATTATAAGGAAACCTGAAGGGCTATATTTTCTTAGTCCGCGACTATATAGTTACTACCCGTGGAAAGGTGAGACGTACAATAATACTAAAACAATTAAACAAACTTAGGTATGGTGGTA
Organism: Hyphantria cunea; assembly: GCA_003709505.1. NCBI lineage: Eukaryota > Metazoa > Arthropoda > Insecta > Lepidoptera > Erebidae > Hyphantria > Hyphantria cunea. The sequence continues at coordinate 795,069 of PKRV01000027.1, forward strand.
CGAAATTCGTCGGGTCACCAAGTTTTAAATATATTTCTATAACTGTCTTATTAACTTACTAATATATAGTCTGATCCCAAACTAACGAATGCCTCTATATATTAAATGACACAACTGTTAAACATAATTTTATTACTCAATACAGATCAATTTAATTATACCCGGATGCAAATGCTACAACCACTTGTGCTAGCATACAGCATAGAAACATTTTTATTTTGAGTGAATCTAATCATGAAGTCCAACTCAGCACTCCACTACTAACTATTGGACTAACCCTTTAAAAAAAGATTAGCAACCTTAAAAAGCTACACTACAAATATACTAAAAAGTTAAACATAAAAATAAATATATGTACTAAAAAACAAACAAAAACTATTGCCCACGGCTCTACCGTGTTTGACAGTTTTCGCTGTAAAGAGTAGCCTGTCCTTCCTTAAGAATCAAAGTATCTAAATGTCAAAATTCCAATCTGTTTAGCTGTTAGTATACGCAAACAGACAAGTTACCCTCAAATCTATAACATTAGTTTGGAAGTATGGATAGTATCTTTCACTAACTTTCTAGTATTGTATTACCATTTCTTGACTAAACAGATCTTGAAGACAAATTAAATTTAGAACTAGATCTAAATTTGACGTAAAGTTGTTTTGCCATTTTAAATACGTTCTTATCAATTACAAAGGTAATGAATATTACAGGTCCAATAAACAGAGTAAAAAAGAAACAGACATCGCTACCTTTGTCATAATGCGGGTAAACAGTTGTCAAAACATTAACGATTCCATAAAAAGTCAACAAAATTAAAAGCTTCACGTATTGAGTGGTTCTGAAACAAAAAAACACGACAATGTTAAATATGTCACACATTTTTTTTATATCATTAAATTTGGTATTTTTATTACCAGTTTAACTACTTGCTGATAAGAACTTGTCTGCCCAATGTCAATTTATCGGTCAAATAAATACAGATTTCGGTTTTCGGACACGCCTCGGATAAAGACAAATACATGTAAAAAGACTACTACCGAAAACTTGGGGGTAACAATCAGACCATGATGCTGAATAGATTTAGCAAAGAAAACGCAAGGAATATGTTGACTTATCTAAGTCATTTCATGTTTTTATGGTTCCCTACCCAAAAGGTAATACAGGACCCTATTATAGACGCTGGTACGTAACTCGGCCAGATTTCAGTATATTGGGGGTAAGTTTGCGCATTGTACACTTAGTGCAATAAATCAAAGCAAACAAAATCGAAGTGTAGTCGACTAACGCTCCAATCGCTTGCTCGGAATGGTGCTACTACGATCTCCGCGCCCCTCTATTAATTATGAATCTCAAAACGACTTCTGCACATCTAACGAATTTGGTTACGTACCGGTCTCTATACTAAGACTTCACTGTCTGTCATCTGACTGTCACCAGGCTGTAACTCATAAACTGTGATAGTTAGACAGTTGAAAATTTTAGAGATGATGTATTTCTGTTGGTGCTATAACCACAAATACTAAAAACTAATAATATATTTAAGGGGGCTCGTATACAACCACCGTGATTTTTTTCTCGGTTTTGCTGCGGTTTTGTGTCAGTGTAATGCTGTCTAGGTACTGCCTTAACTTTACAAACAGAAAATCTAAGGAATCTAAGTTCTAAAAACATAATCTTAGGTATGTACTGGACACGTAAACGAAATGCAAATATTAAGGTAGCTAGGTAGATACCTATTTAAAATGAGAAGAAATGTTAAGGAACTAACTTTATGAAGCGTGCACCTGCATAAGCAATTGTCCATCTAGATAAATTTGTAATAAGTAGGTACACACATTTATTTCCCTACAGTATTAATTTCTTGAGTAGATAGGTACATAATAACTTACTTAAAAACCGAGCCACACCGATGTCAAAGAAGACCGCTACTTTGTCAGATACCCTAAGAAGAAATTAAACCCTATAAAACGCCTGCACGTTTTATAGGGTTTAATTTCTCTAAATATTTTGTTTTATTTTTAGTCGGTGTTTAATAGTCGTACTGGACAACTGGGACTTCACGAAAGTCTTTGTCTAGTCATTTTCTTTTTTTTCTTTTTAAGTAGATATAGTAAGTTACGTGGATAATTGACTACATTGTACGTTTTTCTATCTATTTATACCTAAAGTGTTGTTTTCAGAATAGGTACCTACTTTTATTATAACAGTGATACTGTTTATTTGTAATGTTCAGTGCGAGGGAATGCGGAAAATAGTTATGTGCTATTGTGAAACAAACGGAAATGCGTCAAAGGCCATTTATCGCGATAGGTACCTGAACTATCACCACCTTTCTGATCCTGCCTACTAGAGACTTTTAGCGATAGCGAGCGGATTACGACCCAAAGGAATGGAGGAGGTAGAGATGTTGATATGCGAGTGGAAGAACCAGTCTTGGCTTCTGTTGAACGAACTCCTCGGGTAGGAAGAACACGAACTGTAGCAAAGATAATCAGAGGAAATTTAGAACGAATTTAACTAGATAATGAGTTAAGAGAAATACCCAAGTAATTTTAATGAGGTAAGAGAAATACCCAAGTATTAGAGGAAACTGAAAAAAAGAATTTTAAATTTGTTAGAATAACTTTTTGTTGTAGCTATAATAGTTTGAAAAAATCCAATTCAAAAAAATCTAATATATTCTTGTTACTTTTTAGTAATAGCAGTTATTATTAGTTTATAAACCATTTAAACCATTTATTTTTGCTACAACATAGCGTAACATTGTATGTTACGCTATGTTGTCGCAAAAATAAATGGTTTGTTGAACATTGCAACGACTACACGGTTAGCCTAGTGGTTTCAGTGGTCCGGAACTCTCCCGTCTCAGGCGCAGAGTGGCACACCGTGTGGTTTTAGTCGGTTCGATTCCGACACACCGCCCCGCCGCAAACCCCGGTGGGGTGAAGGCCCGAGGGGGTGTCCACACATAAAAAAAAGTGGTTTCAGTGGTCGCCACACCGCTTCCTACTGCGCCAAGTGTTGTGGGTGCAAATCCTACATGGGACTACACTTTGTGTGATCCATAAATTGTTGTTCTAAGTCTGGGTGTACTTTGTGTCCGTTTCACGTATGTTTGTAAAGATCCCCGCGACACAGGAATTTATATTCCTAATGCGGTAAGTTGTCTTTTAATTTAAAAAAAAATGTGCAGCAAAGGTAACCAGCTCAGTTTACGCTGTACTGAAGCACAGCACTGGTTTTCAGCTGGCCCTTGACATTAGCGCCAACAGTTATAGAGATAAGGAAACACACACAGACAAAGCGCAACACACCAACATAAGATTTAAGTACGATAATTGAAAACAAAAATAATCATAGCAGTATATTATAAAAGCAGTTATATTTTAGTTTAGTCAACCATCAACCGGATTTGGGGGACAAATATTGTGTTTTTGTAAATTTTTATTTCGTATATAAAATAATAATAGTAAGATATATATAAAACAAGAACATACTTTGCCAAAGGACTGATTAATTCTCTTTCATTATTTCTAACTTCAACTATTTGAAATCCTTTGAAAGTTTTGAAAAACCTGACAACATTTACGATGCAGACTGTCCAATTAAACAGAAGTAACAGCCCTAAGGGAATATATAGATAGTATAATGATTCCATGCCTGAAAATAAAGAAAAATATTAATAAAATTGACAATAATAAAATTTTATTACAAACACAAAATTCATAATTTATAAAATTCGGAGAAAAAAGAGTCAAAATACATGAATGCGAATATAATGTTTTTTTGAAATCTTAATTTAATTTGGGTTTTTATTCCAGTAAGTATATGTTAACTCTATCGTACCTTAACACATAGTATATATAAATAATTAAAGTAACAACAGTTTAGTATATTGTATCGTTGCTGAACTATTGTAATCTTACGTCGAATGCATTTACTTTTAATTATTTATGTCAAACCTCACGTTCAATTTTATTTCTATCAATATCATCATCAAATGTAGCCTCTTCTACTTTATCACATTAATAAATGTTTTATTTAATTCCTAAACTTTTAAGGATACTTCAAATAAATAAATATTTCGGACATCTAACACACAACGCCATCTACTCCCAAGCTAAGCAGAGCTTGTGTTATGGGTACTGGACAACTGAAATAAATATAAAGCTACTTTTTTTGTAAATAAATATATGTTATACATAGAAAACACCCAAACTACGTAAGAAATATTTGCAGATCGTACTAACATTTGGTCCGACGCGGGATTCAAAACCGAGACCTCAAGCACAGCAGTCGCATATGCTACCACTGCACCACAGAGGCAGTCAATGTTGTTCTATCAAGTTGTTTTATTTTATTATTGCCTCTTATTATTTTTATAACATAAAAGTGACCTCAACGAGCAGATAATCTTTCTATTTATAAATACGTGAACCAAAAACTTTATACTCCTTTTTACGAAAACTATGCAGACGTGTCATAATTGCGTTGACGTTGACGAATGTCGTTCCACAAGTGACTATTAAAGTTTAGTCTTACCATCGAAAAAACAAAGGCCAAAATCAATTATCTTCGGAGTAACAAACCAAGGGATGTGCGTCATGTCAGTTATCTCAGTAACCGCAACAAGTGTAGCTAAAGAGAGTGGTACACCCACAGCGTATACGCCGTATAATATAACCTCTCTCATGGTCCACTCTTTAGTATTATTACTGAAATTTGCAAAATACCCATCAATTATCGTAAAAAACTAAATTAGCTCTATCATATTAAACGAAAAAATGAAGTAGATAAGGATATTAGTGTTACCTGGTTAAAATTCGATAGAACATGACATTGGTCCAACATACGCTCGATACAAAACAAAAATAAAATGAAATGCCTGAAAGAAAACAAATACTATTTTTATTTGTGTATTAATGAGTATTCGTGTTTCGGTGGCTCATTTCTAGTGATGGAATTTAATACACTGTATTATATAAATAGTATTTATTAAATTTTAATGCCACATTTTAATCGACAAATTTTATTTTAGAACTTTGTGCAACATAACGCATCCCAAAACTAAAAATCTTAGTAGGTGCCGTAGGTCTTCTTCTTCATACATAAAACGAACAAAAAGAACCCCCGGACTCAGAAACACAATTTGTGCATCACACGAAGTGTTTGCCCATATGGGATTTGAACCCTCAACAGTTAAAGGGGTAGAATGTGGCGAGGTGACCGCTCAAACCAGTAGGCCAATCGTGCAGTCAACTTGTAGCTCTCGCCATGTCAACCATGCTAAATGATTTTTTTATCAGATTATTGGGATGCCAGTATTACTCAATATTTCGACAGGGAAGTGTCCAGCTTATAGAAACTAATGAAGGAAATAACAATGGATCAAGATATTTATTGAAGTAGCCGATCCTAAGTATTGACCCAAATTAAAATTGACCTTTATTAATTAAAACAAATTTGATAGATGATTAGTAAATACCTGTTATCAAGAATCCCAATAACGTAGGAGATTCAAATGATAATGTATGAATTACAATGATCATATGAATTGTAAAAAACGTAAGGAATATGATAAATAATACTCCATTGATGTCCCTTAACTGTGGGAACAAGGCGTACGGAAGAATCGTCAACAAAAGGAAACAAACGGTGACGTCTAATGCTGCAATAAAAAACATAATCCGTTTTAAGTTTAGAATTTCATAAACTCATTTATGAACCATAACCAAAATAATTACGTTATGTCGATGACATTATATATTGCATTATGTACAATTTGCTTTTTTTTCTTTTGGAATAGGGAGCAAACGAGCAGGCATATCACCTGATGGAAAGCGATTACCGCCGCCTATGGACACCCGCAACACCAGAGACGTCTCAAGAGCGTTGCCGGCCTTTGGGGATGGGGGAGAGGTTGGGCCTCCGGTATCACTCACTTGGTGAAATGCAGTGCAAGTGCTGTTTCATACCGGTTTCCTGTGAGCCCGTGGTATCACTCCAGTCGAGCCGGCCCATTTATGCCGAAGCGTGGCAAAATCATTAGTAAAAAATCGACTTACAATTCTTAATTTTACACTCCTTAGGGTCAAAAGTGAAAAAGGTAAGGATAGAGGAATATACATTGTTAGAACTCATTAAGAATGTAATAAACCATTGTACCACACAATAACAATTGAAATCTTTGTGTTCGTATGAATCGTATTGATTTCAAATGTATATGTGGGAGAGCCACGCTTCGGTATGAATGGGCCGGCTCGACCGGAGTGATACCACGGCCTCACAGAAAACCGGTGTGAAACAGCACTTGCGCTGTGTTTCATCGAGTGAGTGAGGATACCAGAGGCCCATACCCAAACCTCTCCCCCTATCCCCACACCAATCCCCTTAAGGCTGGCAACGTACTTGTGATACCTCTGTTACTAGTGTCCGTGGGCGGCGGTAATCGCATACCGTCTAGCGATACGCCACGCCTCCCCTTACACAATAAAAAAAAAAAATAAAAAAAAACGAAATTTCGTTTATTCAGTATTAGTTGTTATGTAGGCACGTATTCGCTAAAAATTAAATTGACCTTACCATAAACATAGTTAACAATATCATAACTTTCCCTCATTTCTTTTCTCATTTCAGCCATGAAAACTGTAACAACCATTTCTTCTGACACTTTCATATCTACACAAAAGTGATTTGTTTCAATCTTAGTCCATCTATGAAACGAGTTTGGCATTTCCAAATATAAATTGCCATCCTAGAAAATAAAATTAGATTGTGACGAACCATGTATTAATCTGCTATAGGTTTAGATGAAGTTCAATTGCTTCCATAACCTCCTGTACTCATTGAATAAATATATCACAGGGGTAAACATGTAAACGGATCAACTGAACAACTTTGATGGGGAAACTGCTTTCTACAGCGCTGAGTGTTGTGGGTTTCAAACGAATTCTTTGTGTTCAATTCATGTTCAGAAAAAATCGGACATCTAACACAGAACGCCATCTAGGCCCAAACTAAGCAGAGCTTGTGTAATGGGTACTAGACAACTGATATAAATACTGCATGTTTGTGTCGCCCCTGCGATACCGGAATTGTCTTTTAAGAACAAAAACAAAGGACCTGGTATTCAGTAACTACCACCGCTCATGGACAACTACAACTTAAATGTCAAAAATATGATTCCCTGGCAGAATACCTGCCTAGAATCTGGGGGAAAGTTGTAGTTAGGCTACCCGGGTAAGGTTAACATTAAATCACCATCATCTCAGCTAAAAAGCGGCCATCACTGGAGGCAGACTTCCCCAAGCCCCACCCGCTCTCGTGCGATAGAGCTGTCCCATTTGTGGGAAGTATGGGTAATAGAAGCATATAAGACCTTTTAACACTGTAAATTACTAGTTAAATAATCATCATCATCATCCACAACCCATAACGTCCCACTGTTGGGCTTAGGTCTTTTCACAGGAGAGGGTTAAGACAATACCTCCACCCTGGTCGAGTGCAGGTTGGGGACTGGCAAGACATCGCTGTGGCTGCGTATCTTAACGTTGGATGTTTTTAAGCCGCCCAAAGGCCTCCAACTAAGCTTCACGACTGTTATCCTATGATAACAACCAGGACCGACTGCTTAACGTTACCTCCGAATCACGGAGGCGCTCATGGTTTCATGCCACAAGTGGTCTCCCATCCAGCTACAAGCCGCGTCGTCATTGCTTACCCTCAGTAATTGATTCTAATCTCCGAGTAAAACTTAGCTATGAGCGCCTCCATGCTTGAATAATGGAACATACAAATTAACCATAATACTAAAAGTTACTTATGATATGTTAATGTGTAATGTTGCATTCAAATTAACCTAAAATAACAAAAGTCACTCACCTCTACCAAATACGGCTGCGCCAGAAATGAATATGGAAAGGCATTCTTTGCAAATATTTTATCCGACATAATTCCAGACACTAACTGAAATACAGTTTCTAATGACTTAAAAGTATTTTGGAAATATTCATCGTAAACTGTTATATTTGCGAAACTGATATTTGATGGTCTGCATTCCTTACGTGCCATTATATGCTTCCCTGGAGGACAACATCTCCACAAACACTTTTTATTCTGAGTTGGACAAACAGCATTTATATCAACATTAGATAAGGCAGTAACATTTCCCAAAATGCCGTTACTTAATCCATATCTGCTCTTGACAATGCCATCATAAAAAGCCGAAGTAAAATGTAATAAAATAAGATTTATATTTACTATTACGTGTAATTTCATGTCGACTTTGCGAGAGGTACTGATATTAATGAGGACAACGATGACGTCCACTTGTTCTGTTTTCCTGTTTATACAAAGCCAATTTTACTACCATATCTATAAATAAGTAAATTATATTAAGTATTAGGCATATAGGCATTTTGTCTATAATTAAAGACGAAAGTCTTTAATTAGCGCGTCCTACCGTTATGACATACGGAGCCGAAACGTGGACACTTACTGCACGACTGGTCCACAAGTTCAAAATCGCTCAGCTTGCTATGGAGAGGGCTATTCTCGGCGTTTTTCTGAGGGATCGCATCAAGAATGAGGTAATCCGGCAGAGAACCAAGGTCATTGACATAGCCCAAAGGATTAGTAAACTTAAGTAGCAGTGGGCTGGCCATATTAGCCGCAGATCTTATACCTTTGGGGTAAACGAGTTCTTGAGTGGAGACTGCGACTCGGCAAACGTAGTATGAGACGTCCACAGGCCAGGTGGAGTGATGATCTGCACAGGTCGGCTGGCAGAAGCTGGTTTCGAATAGCCGAAAATCGAACCAAGTGGCGTGAATTTGGAGAGGCCTATTTTTTTTTTTTTTTTTTTATATTTAAGCTGCCAAAATGACTCTGCCCTGCCTGATGAAAAGCATGAGCAGAATCCAAGAGTGGTGGTTACCATCCTCAATGCGAAAAAGAACAATGCAGCATGGTGACCCACACTATGGCGGCCTGGGAGGAAGGTGGATGGTGAGGGGGATAGGGGGCGTTGGATTGGGGTATGGGCCTCCGGTATCCTCACTCACTCGATGAAACAAGCGCTGTTTCACACCGGTTTTCTGTGAGGCCGTGGTATCACTCCGGTCGAGCCGGCCCATTCATGCCGAAGCGTGGCTCTCCCACGGTGTCTGTCACGGTGGTGTATATCCAGCAGTGGACTGCGATAGGCTGATGATGATGATGATGATGATGATGATGATGATGATTAGGTATAATTTGGTCCCTAGTCCCTGAAATGCAGTTGACACTAGTTCAGGGGCCAGAGAATTCATATTTAATCTATAGAACTTTGTGTCAATAAATAAATTATATCCATGTAGTGATATTTTTACAGAGTGTCGTCACCACAGAAATCTAAAAAAGGTAATAGAAATGGTGTGTAGTGCTGGGATTTATCGGAAACGCATGTTGCCGGTGCGGTGATACATCTAATCTGTTCAAAATCAGTGTCCCGTGAAATAGAGATATTTATTCAATAAATACATTTTTCAATGGTACTTTTGCGTAATAATTAAGGCGGATATTCATGTACTTCTCTGCTACACATTAAATTCATTATTTATGAACTGCATTAATTAATTTATCGAGTGTTAAAAATTCAAAATCCTAGATGTTGTTCAACTATCGCAAAAAAAACGACGGTATAATTAAGATTCCTACTAGATAACTAAGATCACATTATATTCGCATCCACTGCTTCTAAGTACTTCCTACTTTTTAATAAATCGGTGAAAACAATATAAAGCTGAACTAACTTTTAGAGTTTAGCGTTTCATGAGTTAATGATTATTTTCACGGAAATTAAAGCGATCACTTATTTAAACCAAGTTGTACTGGTCGTGGTCATATAGGATGATGAGGAGGTCGCACGCCCTCCATCGTCCAATCCGCGAAGTGGAAGGTTCTTCATCCAATCGCCCAATTTCGATATCGATAACGTCAGGCAAATCAGAGGTATATAATACCTTTTAATAACTTATCTTCTTCTTCTTCTTATCTTCTTATATATATTTATATATATATATATTATATATTACTTATAATTATAAGCTGAACTGACTACATTGAACAGTTTCCATGTGTTATTACTGCAGTTTTTATCAGAGTACGTAGTTTTGTTGATTTACTGAAGTCATTCTCCGTGAAATAAACCGAATGCCATTTTATGTGAATCTTTAAAAAGAATTAACACCATTTTTAATTTAGGCCGTAGCGATCATATTGTCACCATGCTGCATTGTAGCATTGTCTGCATTAGCAATAAGTATGATGACTACTCTTTGATTCTGCTTATGCTTTCCATCAAGTATAGTAGAGTCACTTTGGCTGGCCCTTGAATAAAAAAAATGCTCGATGAATGACCGCGCAATCGTTGCTTACCCTCGATGATTGTTTCTAATCACCGAGTGCAACTGGGCTATGAGCGCCGCCTTGCTTAAACCCTGAGTTTGAATTAAGTTTTGAGCAGCAGAAAAGTTTAGTATTGTATATTTGTACTGTTTAATAGAAAATTAAGAGTCTCCTAATAAATACCAGGAATTCAAACCTCACAACAAGCATGTGCTAAGTTTAACCATGGTCGAATAAAATCCAGACCTAGTCACAAAGTTATAAAGGAAACCTTAGTAATATATAGTAACCAATACGAAAAAATACATATTTGAAAATATGAAATAAAAAAAAAATTAAAGGTGATGGTAAAATACTGGCAATGATTGACATTTAAATAAAAGTACCTCTTAAATCACTCTACCTAATGCTGAAAACTGCATTAAAATCTGTTCAATAGTTTAGAAGACACAAATGAACAGAAAGTGAAAACGACTTCATTTTAAACTATGTTAAGATAATAACAGTATCCTTTACATATATCATACACGGCCATCTGATCTTGGTATAGCTTTCGTGAAGATCAAGTATGAGGACGTTGAGAAAAAAACTAAAAATTGTTGATGTTACAAAGGATGCAGTCCCAGATGATATTCTGCCATTGTTTATTGCCAAATGTGCATATAGTCTGATTGCCCCCTTGATGAAATTTTATAGCACCCCAATCCAATCTGGCAAATACCCTAAAGAATGGAAATAAGTGCCGTACGTATAAAACTCCAGACCAATTGACCAATTCTCTCGATTTTCGGTAAAATATTGGAATTGTGGATTGGTCCACATTGTGGTGGCCTCATACAGCGGCAACAAAGACATATGACAACGCCATCTATGAAGATAAACTGAACTACCGAGTAATGGAGTATACAAAGAAGCTACCAATCCTGCATCGCGGAATAGAAATTCTCGCGCCGATTAATATCAACCGGGCAGTGGCCCGCCAGGCATGATCACCTTGCCTGGCCGGAGGATCCTCCCTTTGTGTTGGAGGGACATGTCACCCGTTCCTCCACACACATATTCTCCCTCAACTTAACTCTAAAAGAACAATTTGTATAACAAGAACAAAGACTGTATTACATTGAAAAAACAAGCAAGAAAAAAAAACATTGTATTTTTGGCATTCAAGAACATAATTTACCCTTCTCTTACTGTGACTTGTAAAAAAATAGAATTGTATTGTATTGAAATACAAGACATTAAAACAATAGAAAGAACATTAGAATATAATATATGGTGCACACTAACCTCCTTTAATAAAAAAATTAAAAATTTTAAACAAAAACAGCTATTATAAGATGCTATTGGTTAATACTATTATTAGATAATAAATCTTGGTTAGTTTATTTCTTATTCATAAGATGGTTAAAAATCCCCGACTTGAAAATGCTTTTAGAACCACTAGTTGTATTTTAAAAGGTGCTTGATGTCGTCATGATCAACCGACTTGAAAAAAAGAGGAGGATTTCATTCAACTGTTTTTTTATATTTGTTGCCTCAGAACTTTTGATTGGGTGAACCTATTTTGATGATTACTATTTAGTACATTTTCATACATAGTTATCGTTTTGACAAACGATAAAAGTAACTAATTTTACTGAGGTGTCAACTACCCTATTGCAATTCAGTGGTTTGTAGTAGACTTAAAGCCGACCCCCATCAAGTTTAGAAAAAAGGCTCGTAATAAGAGCTTAATAAACAAAGGAGTTAATCCAATTGACTTTATCAGCGGAGATGTGGGCGTTGAAATAATAATATGTTAATGTAGCCTTACATTACTTCCTAATATAGAAACAAATGAACCTGTTCAGTAATAGTTCCTTGGTCTTTGATTTTAATATTAGCATTAATGTTTTACTTAAGCAATATTAAATATTCAAGATCCAAGTTTTCGTTAATGTGTTTTCATTAGATTATATTTTGCATTTAAACATGAATATTTGTATAATCTGTTTTATGAGTATTTCCAAAAATAGAAAAAAAAATAACAGAACAGAAAAAAATATTCTTAATTCAGCACTATTACTTTATTCCTATACATATATATATATATATATATATATATATATATATATTCATAACTGTTAACAGACCATGTAGCTAAAGCCTATGATAAAATATATGATATAGACAATAACAAAAATAAAAGGAAAGGCAAGGCGTTTCGGAATTTCATTTTATCACTTTCAATCCCATACTGAACAATAAATTTATTTGGAAACTGAATTATTAAGTTTGTATTGTCATATTTATACGAGAACGATACTACACGAGACCTAAATGATTACATAAGAAGGAATAGATTGTGCAAAGCAGTCAATACCGACCGACTTGTTCCAAAACCTTTTCCAGAGCTAGGAAGTGTTCTGTCGCAATATGCATGATGACAATAACCAAGAACCACTAAAATTATGTAATTTTTTTTTATTTATTTATCTTTATTGTACACACTTAACAGATAAAAAAATGGATTATAACATACATATGTGACAATTGGCGGTTTTATCGCTCATGGCGATCTCTTACAGACAACCTTTATACGAATAATATGGTGACATTAATAAGGATACCAGTAGTAGGGTGCACAAATCTCAAATCTGATCAAATGTGAATATATACAAAAAAAAACTGATGAAATGGGGTTCGCAGAGCATAAAAATCGTTTATTTTCATTTCATCATATTGATTTTCATATTTAGAGCGAGATTAATAATCAATTAGCAAAAATAAAACTACGAAATACTGCATTTCACCATGTTAAGTTTAACACCAATCGGAGCGAGTTACGTCACTTATGTATAAAGCTCACTTTGTTCGGATTTAATCGATAATCACTTTACTGTTTTCAGAGCTATAATTGATCTCGTAGTTGACAAATAGTGACGTCACGTCTTACACAAACAGACGCCATGACACCACCGAGCGTTTTGGTGTGAATTTTAAACTTAAAATTTAAAGTGCAATTTTTTCCTATAAAAACTTTATTTTAGTAGAAATATAACTGTTTTTGACAATAGGAGATACTTCCGAACATCCTAAAACAGTTTTTCAAAGTTAGTCAACGTGCCTATTCATTGTACTATTACTATACATGTGAAATTAATTATGTCTGTCTGTTACGCTTTCACCGATATAATGAATACAGGAAATATTTTATTTATTGAAGAAAGACAGGCTACTCTTTACCGCTGTAACCGAGTTACACTCGGGCGGAGACTCGATTACAAGCTATTATATATACAATTTAACTGCACGCATAGCGCAGTGGTTAAAGCGGTCACCTCGCCACTTCTTACTGCAACAACCATTGTGGGTTCAATCTCCACTTGGGACAACAATTCACGTGATCCACAATTATTTTACTAATTTATTTTATTTCAGAGATTTCATATACATTGATTATTTATTCTATTTCATTATTAAAACAAAGAACTAAATGTGTCTGTTTGATTAAAGACAAATTATAGAACGAGCAAAACAAGTTTTTTTTAAATAGTGTTTTTTTTAACCTTTGGAAGTAATATGTCGCATTCACCATTCGTACCAAGGTTGTGTTCTTTTGACATCATAAATATAACTAAACTAATACAGATCTTGCGCCAGACTTCATCCACGTAAAAGTTATTTGTAGGGACTCATGCTTTACCTACACACTATTTTCTTTTTTTTTCCTGTGATTGGGGGCAAACGAGCAGACGGTTCGCCTAATGCTACACGATTACCGCTGCCCATAGAGGATGTCCAACCACCAGAGGTGTTGCGGGTCTTTTTATGTTAGTTTAAGTCTAAGTCGTCGTTCAAACAGTCCAAAATAAATAGTCCAGTTTGAGTAAACTGATGCGAATATCTATGAAATCTCTGTATAATTTATCTATGAAAGGTTTTTTTTTACTAACCAATACTAGAAATGTTAGGTGTTTTCTATATATAACATGTATTTAATGTATTTACAATAACAAAAAAATAAAACAAACAACAACCCATAATGTCCCACTGCTGGGCTCGGGTCTCCTCTCAGGAGAGGGTTAAGGCCATACGTCCCCACGCTGGCCAAGTGCGGGTTGGGGACTGGCAAGAATACGTTGTGGCTACGTAAATCTTGCCGTTGGATGTTTTTTTTAAGCCGCCCGAAGGCCTCCAACTAAGCTTCACGACTGTTATCGTATGATAACAACCGGGACCGACTGCTTAACGTGACCTCCGAATCACGGAGGACGCTCATGGTAACATGCCACCAGCGGTCACCCATCCAGGTACTGACCGCGCAATCGTTGCTTACCCTCGATGATTGTTTCTAATCACTGAGTGCAACTGGGCTATGAGCGCCACTATTATTTACAATAATAATAGTATTTACAATAAAAGAAAGTATTTATGTATTTATATCAGTTGTTTAGTACCCGTAATACAAGCTCTGCTTAGTTTGGTACTTGATGGCGTTGTGTGTTCGATAGCCGAAATATTTTTATTATTATAGGCCTGTCCTTAGCATGGAATAATATGTCAAAACCTTAATTGGTTTAGACATATTATTCCACGCTGACCAGATGGGATGATATAGATGTTATTTAAAATTTTCCTTCTTCTTTCAGTGCTGTTATCTTTCATAGCTTATTCCCTAAGTCCACTCTCCCTAAGTCCCTTTAGTATGAATACGGCTGGTGACATTTCCTATATTTAATCTACCACCACACGAATCGGGCACATTCTACACACGTCATACTCAAAATGACCTCTACAATATTCTTTGGCATATTGATAAAGTTCTCAACTACACTTAACATCTATTGACACACAATTAGGCTTACAAAATACTTTCAAGCCTATGTCTGCATATGCCTACTTAAATTAAGCTCTTAAAACATTATATAATACGCATTTTTAGAACCTTAAAACACAAAGGTTAACTTTAAAGAGTACCCTCCAATGGTATTTTCATAAATCACGCTTGCAATATTAATACCCTTGAGTAAATGTTACGATAGCGACAATATAAAAGACAGTGTGTCGATCCGCGAGCATTGGTTTGAGACTCGTGCGCAGGTGAACACGCGTTATTATGAAGCTGTTTGCTGTTTTGTTAGCGGTACTTGCGGCACTCGCTGCACTAAGTGCTGTCGACTCTGCAGCTGTCAAACCGGATTGCCCACCCGACCACCTCCTAGTCGTTACCAAATGTATAAAAGTAAGTTTATCTTGTTAGATTTTAACTAATAACGTAAAGTACCATAAGCTGAGTTCTCTATGTTCTTTTATATTTGAGTCAATCGATAAATTAAATAATCTTTTGAACTACAAGCCTTAATAGTTTTTAATAATTTGATTTAATGATGTTTTATATTCAAGCTCTTTTGTTTTGATATATTTTACTGTGAGCAGTAACTCAAATGAACTGGAGTTTTCGTGTTAATTTGCGATATATCTCATTTTACTCAATCAAATCTAATTTGTAGAAAGATACTTATATACAATATTATATATAATTATATTATATTATATATAAATACAAAAATACACAAAATTGCAAAGATGCAAATTAAATATTTTTTCAAAACATTCGTTTTAATATGTCAAAGTATGAAAACTAAAAATAAAAATCAATAAATATCACATAATGACACGTTTATTTATAAAGTTGTCAAGTAACTATTATTAAATAATTATATATATATTTAGTATAAAGTATTTTTTTTTTTTAACAAGTGGATAATCTAACAAAGCTCTTATTGACATTTAAAGGTTTATTAGATTCAATTCCATTAATTTATATCATATAATATATTATTATATGACTACATATATTATATGAATATTTTATTTACAAAACTGGTGAAAGTAATATGAGGTGAGCCTCTCACCTAACATTCAAGGTGATTCGAGCCTGGTCTAAATGACACAATTTAGTTTCGCGCCACAAGGATTGTTAAAGCAACACAAAACTTGTTTAAATTTTCTTAAATCTTTTATTTTTGGGCCCGTCTAAGTGAGTCTACTTTGCCTGATGGAAAGCATTAGTAGAATCCAAGAGTAGTGGTCACCATACTCGTTACGAATGCAGGCAATGTTAAAATACAGCATGGTAACCTACACTATAAGAAAGAATAATTTGAAGAGTTTAGATTACATCGAGCTTAAACACGTACAAACTATATATTGGTTTATTGCACTATATTCACCTGGGTGATATCACCCGGGAATGAAGAACACTTTTTGGTGTCCTCATTTCACCTTAGAAGAATTTCACCTTCAATTTCACGAAATAATTCAACATAAGATTTGTTAACCTTGGAATTGATTCACCTAGGTGAACACGCAGTCAGTTTTTTTTAATAATTGTTACTTCTAACTTAATCATTATTATTATTATCAATATTAATACGTGAAGCAAAAACCTCGTACCCCTTTTTACAAACATTTTGCGAATGAAGGAGTATGAAATTTGGCACAGTTAAAGCTTATATAGAGGAGGAGAGCAGAAAGCTAAAAACAAAAAACCGGCCAAGTGCGAGTCGGAATCGCATATCGAAGGTTCCATACAAACCTGTAGGTATATTTTGTAATGAAGCTAAAAATTTATGCCTTTCGCAATTTTTCCTTTATCTGAGCTATAAGACGTTGCTTCGCACCAAATTTTAAGAGTTCACGAGAAGTACCCTGTAGGTTTTGATTTCCTCACAAGTGTCGAAAATTGGCAGCGTAAATAGCTGTATCTTTTAATTGCTTTGACATAGAAGTTTGATTTTTTCACAGCTCCTAGGGACAGTAGACCTGAGTATTTCATATAAATTTCAGCTGGATACCTCCACGCGTCCCTGAGAAAAAGTGTCTTGACAGACAGACGGACAAGAAAGTGATCCTATGAGGGTTCCGTTTTTTCCCTTTGAGATATGGAACCCTAAAAATGAATAGTGGTCGAATTACGACCACTGGGCTTCCACTAGTTTATCTAATTGTTCCTAGTTTAGGAGTTATTCGTTAACCGATTTGTGTCCAACCAAATCATTTCTATAATATAACTTGAAGAACCGGCAACTGTTGTTATGCCATATATAAAAAAGTCAAAATAATGAAATACATATTTTATATTTATCATTTAGGGGTTGTTTCTCAGACCTAGCTTATCAGGCTTATCAGGCTGGACTGATTTCATGACATTTCGTCACACACAAAATGTCTTGAAATCAGTCCAGCAGTTTCATAGGAGTTTATTTTAGTTACAAACACCGCCACGAGAATTTTATACATTAGATGATAAATATATATAATATAATAAATACTTCGAAATTTTAAAAGATCTGTCTGCATTCCTACGCTCTTTGACGTTTAACATAAATGGCCTTCTATATATCTATATATCGACATTCTTGGCTATGCTAGATAATCTTATTACACACCCCGTATAAATATTCTTTGTTCCATTGTGACCGCCTCGGTGGCCCAGCGGTAGCGTACGCGACTGCTGTTCCTGAGGTGTTGGGTTCGATTCCCGGGTCGGATTAAATGTTTGTATGATCTGCAAATATTTGTTTCGGAGTTTGGGTTAAAAAAAAAAGTATATAAGTATTATATCAGTTGTCTAGTACCCATAGTACAAGCTCTGCTTAGTTTGGGACTAGATGGCGTTGTGTGTTAGATGTCGGAAATATTATTATTATTATTATTGTATTAGAAAGTCGCGAAGAACTTGGCACAAAAAACTTTTATTACAAACATTATAAGTTCCTGTGTTTAAGCATTGGTATAAACATCTGGCTATAGGATTGAGGCTTTGGAATTGGTTTTAAGACATTGTTATACAAATCCTTAACAATCTTAAAACCGCAAGTGAAATTGAATCGTTTGACGAGAAAGACTAACTTTTTACACTTGTTCTTCGTTTTTGTCTGTGGTTATGCTCCAAAAAAGATCGATGGAATTCTTACGGTCTCACATAATCCTCGCCGCAGGCACATCATTCATCGTCACACATTTGAGTGTAATAGTAACTTATGTTGTTATGCCTAGGAAAGTGTTTCAGAAAGCAATGTATTGGATTTTGAAACTGTTATAACCCCTAGCAATCTGGCAGCATGCGTATTTACCGACTTAAAAATTAGACCTCCGACTA
The DNA here is from genome assembly GCA_003709505.1 of Hyphantria cunea. Lineage (NCBI taxonomy): Eukaryota > Metazoa > Arthropoda > Insecta > Lepidoptera > Erebidae > Hyphantria > Hyphantria cunea. The sequence continues at coordinate 813,592 of PKRV01000027.1, forward strand.
ACCTGATGTTTCATATTGTATACACCTGTATGTTTAGTATCATCATTCTCAGCTCATTGCAGTTTACGGTTCGACATAGGCCACTTTGTCTAATTGTAAGGCTTCTTGTAGCTCCTGCCAGCCATCTTGCACAAGCCGTCACTCCACCTGGCCTGTGGCCATTCTACGTACCGGATACCTGTATTTACTGTGTACTGTAAACTTTATTATCATCATCATCATCATTATCAGCCTATCGCAGTCCACTGCTAGACATAGGCCACTCCAATTTCACGCCACTTAGTTCGATCTATGGCTTCTCGCATCCAGCTCCTGCCAGCCCCGCGCAAATCATCGCTTCACCTGACCTGTGGACGTCCTACACTACGTTTGCCGAGACGCGGTCTCCACTCAAGAACTCGTTTACCCCAACGATTATCGGTTCTTCGGCAAATGTGGCCAGCCCTCTGCCACTTCAGCTTGCTAATCCTGTGGGCTACGTCGATTACCCTGGTTCTTTGTCGGATCACCTCGTTTCTGATGTCTCTACAAAGCCGCCACTGTGTCCGTCCAAGTACAGGATCAGCATACAAGACCCATACCATTCCATCGAGGAGACAAGGGGACGTTATATCCCCGAAATTGTTCACTAATGCAATGGAGGACTTGTTTAAGACGCTGCACTGGAAAGAACGCGGTATCAACATCAATGGCGAGTACATCTCTCACTTGCGATTTGCAAATGACATCGTCATCATGGCAGAGACGTTGCAGAAGCTACAACAGATGCTGAACGACCTAGCTGACTCTTCTGTGCGCATCGGCCTACTTTATTATACCTATAGAAAAAGCTGGTATAAATGTGTAAAAAATGGTATTACTTTATAACTACTTGGATTTGGGTACAGTTTGGGTCTTCTGCATATTCATGCAAAACAACTTCGAGATACTTTTTAACTTAGTCCACGTAACTTCGTCGCAAGTTATTGTATATCTTATAAGTTACAAGTTAGGAAAAGCCTTGAGACATTCTAGTCCCGCTCACAGTGTTATTGTTTGTAAAAAGTTTGTAGTGAATGTAGAATTACTTTACTCGGTATATTTAAAAGCACTTACTTTGTAAACATTGCGGAAGACGCAGTGAATGTAAATATTTTTTATGGTAATCTGTTAACTAATATTATAAATACGAAAACAGGTTTCTTTATTTCATTTTTATTTCTTAACTATTCGACCGCTTGTCATGAAAACTTAGCATGCATGCACACAAACAAATGCGCTTCTCTCGTATTATAAATACTATAACTTGGTTGACATAACTATATATGTACCCAGCCGCAGGTATTATAAAGTGACATTACAAAATCGTATAAAAATTGTTTAAAAAATTTAGGTGAAATTGTAGTGAAGTGTCTACTATCAAGTTCTGTAAGACCATACAGAAAATAGTGCTACATTTTCCTTTTATTTTCAGTATTAATTATAAATAGCTGTTGTTTGTTGACATGTTGCTCATGAACATTTGTCTATAAGCAAATCTGACCAATTGAGTTCAAAATAAATTAGAAGTCTTGACACTCGGAAGGGTAAAATTAATATTTTTAATCTCACATCAATTTTTTCGATTAACGAAAGTTAATATAGATTGGGCAGTTAAGGCTTAAATCAAATAAAATACTCATTTTCAATTTATAATCTCCGGCTTCACCGGGGCGGTTCTACCCGCTCACAGAATACCAACTTAAAATGACAGCATTTGTGCTGCTGTGTGTTGTTACAGAGTGTGATCCCGAGAGCCCAATGATCCAAAAGCATCTTAATAGACCACCATAGTCATGGCTACTATGCTGCATTGTTGCATTGCCTGACTTCTACTCTTGAATTCTGCTCATGCTTTCCATTGGATGGAGAGTCACTTTGGCAGACTCATATCAATAGTATTAAAAATAAATATTTACGTAAATATTATTTATTTTTACTTATAATATCATCATCATCATCAACAACCCATAATGTCCCCCTGCTGGGCTCGGGTCTCCTCTCAGGAGTGGGTTAAGGCCATACGTCCCCACGCTAGCCAAGTGCGGGTTGGGAACTGGCAAGAATACGTTGTGGCTACGTATCTTGCCGTTGGATGTTTTAAGCCGCCCTAAGGCCTTTAACTAAGCTTCACGACTGTTTTCGTATGATAACAACCGGGACCAACTGCTAAACGTGACCCCCGAATCACAGAGACGCTCATGGTAACATACCCCCAGCGGTCACCTATCCAGGTACTGACCGCGCAATCGTTGCTTACCCTCGGTGATTGTTTCTAATTATCGAGTGCAACTGGGCTATGAGCGCCTCTTATAATATATTGACGGCTAACCAATCTACTCCAGCACTAATGACCAAGAAATTTCGAGTTGAAAGGTAGTTGTGCAATACAAAACCGGACACCTCACAATATCAGATGTTATCATTTATGAAGGCATCGTTTTTGTAATAACCTTCAGTCCATAACCTTGACATAAACTTATCTATATCAATATTTGGTATCTTGAGGCATTAAAAGATGTTACAAACTTTTTTTAATACATTTGAATACACTTTCGGCTCTAAAGAGACTACACAATATTCGATGTTTTAATCGAGATATTATTGTTGTGGTATAGGTTTTGTTTGGTACTTTTATAACTTCGGCTATAAAAGATTAAAAACAGTTTATCTATTGTAAAATATTGAGAAGCATCTGTCTATTCCAATATATTGCTGGTATCTTATCGGAATAATATCTTAATCCCTATTATTACAATAAATTTGAGAGTGATAATATATCCGTCTGCTACGCTTTCATGGCTAAGCAGCATCGATTTCAATGAAATTTGATGGTGAGATACTTTGCTCCTTGAGGAAGGACATAGGCTATTTTTTGTCGTGGTAATACACAGAGCCGCAAGGCAAAAAACTAGTATGTCTATAATGAAGATATAAATCTAGGGGCTGATTTAACGTGGAATCCATAATTCTATATCTTATCCTAAATATCTAAAAAAAATATTTCTATAACTTTAATTTAACTAATTAACCCGAGGAATTTTGTCTTATTTTATGGTATAGGAGCAAACGAGTATACGTATCGTCTGATGGTAAGCGATTGCCGCCGCCGATGGAGACCCGCATCACCAGATGCCTCTCAAGTGCGTTGACGGCCTCTCGTCTCGGCTCTCGTCTACTTCTCAACAACATTTTGCAACATTTTTCATTAATACTCGGTTTTTATAAATGTTAGCGTCATGTTTAAAGCCCTATAGTCTTCTTGGATTAATAGGCTATCCCATAGTCAAAGAATTAGTTCAATTGATAATATGCCAGTATAATATTGATAAAATTTTATATATACACATATGAATGCTTAATAGTAATTTAAATCGTTTATCATACGTGCTGTGTTAGTCAATTTTTCAATTTTTACGGCATGCGGTTGGTAAAGGTGGTTTAATGTTGGGCTGGAATAAGATAGATACTTTTTGCAACGGCCTGTGAGTAAAATGTGTAATTCCCAAGTTTTAATTATGTTATTTGTATATTTCTATCGTATCACATCCTGCAGTCCTGGACAGAGATATATCTACTAGAACAAGTCGTGAAAATTAATAATAGGTTCAGACTAATTACTGAAAACATATGCTGCTGGTAACTATATTTTCAATTGTCTATCAACTTCTACAATACCGCATACTATTATGTTTGTATTTGTTTGCTGAAATATACCTTCTTGACTTGTAATACCTATACCTTTATTGATTATTTTCGTTCATCGTAACTACAGAATTTCTCAAACATGGTCGCTTTCCCTGTAATTTTAACACATGTTGTGTTTGTTAGTATACGTCAAAGTTCATGTTTTTTCAATAGTAAGGCGATATGCTCAACAGCACACACGCCTAGGATCTATCGAATCGCATTTGTCAATCTATGTATGTAATACCTTTAAACGAGCAATTCTTTCGAGGAGGTCAATAAATCATAATCATCATCAGCCTATTGCAGTCCACTGCTGGACGTAGGCCCCTCGAATTGCATGCCACTTCCTTCGATCTTCGACTTCTCGCATTCAGTTTGCTAATCCTGTGGGCTATGTCGATGACCCTGGTTCTTTGTCGGATCACCTCGATTCTGATTTTATCCCTTAGAGAAACGCCGAGCTCTCCATAGCACGCTGAGTGACTTTAAACTTATGGACTAACCGTACCGTAAGTGTCCACGTTTCGGTTTCTTATGTCATTAAATACCTAAACACATTATTTCCCGTAATACATAATTAGTCACAACTTTCGCATTAAGAATATAAATATCTCTTTTCAATAATAAACAAACAGTAACTATGACTCAATTAATGCCCGGTATGTGCTTACGTAAGATAACAGAAACCACAACAAAAGTGATTTATAATATATGTACGCATAATGATTACATTACATCACAATAAACGCATCACGATCAAGGTCCACATTTGAAATTTTAGTAGTTGTAAAATAAAATTTTGAATAACATTAGCATTTAACAAACAGTTAAGAAATTAAATATTATGATTTATTTTAATTTATATTTTGCAAGCATACTTAAGATATGGCATGATACTAAGTAACTGAAACTTATCTGGAACTGGTGAAACGGGCTATAATTGTCGATATTTTAATTTAAGCACCTCCGTTAAATAAAGCTTGTTTTCAATTGTGAGTATCCGTTCTCTTTTGCTCGGTAGATATAATCCAAGAAATATAGACTTTAAGCCTGACATTTAGATTTACAAATCATAAGTAAAATGATTCTGGTATTCGAAGGTTACAATCACTTTGAATAGGCGTGACAACTGACAAGTATGAATTAGATGTAGGATCGTCTATCTGAGAACAAGTTTGCGCACATTTAAATGTATTCATTGACCTATTAACGACAGTACGCACATAAAAATTTGTTTCCCATAAAAAGTTTCTTATAAAACAACCTTATTTTCGCGAATTTTTGACCACTTACATAGCCCATACAATGGAAGCTCTCAAATGAAAAGATTTTCTCTAGTTTTAGAAACGTTTTTAGTAATACTTCGCTCTTCGATGTCGTGCCGAGGTGATATAATATAACCTATAGCATTTTTTGATAAATGGGCTATTTAATGCTGAGAGTATATTTCATTTTTTTTACTATGGAATAAGGGGCAAACGAGTTGAAGTATTGTCTGATGGTAAGCGATTACCGCCGCCCATGGACACCCACAAAACTAGAGTCGTCACAAGTGCGTTGCGGGCGTTGGGTTATGGGCCTTCGGTATCCTCACTCACTCGGTGAAACACAGCTGTTTCCTGTGAGGCCGTGGTATCACTCCAGTCGAGCCCATTCCTGCCGAGGCGTGGCTCTCCCACAGTAATCAGATGAGTAGTCCCTGAGATTAGCGCGTTCAAACAAACTCTTCAGCTTCATAATATTAGTAAGGTGAAAGAATGTTAATAATAAATTATCTTATTGCACTGTTTGGCAATTTTTTGTTTGTTTGGCAATAATGTTACTCAAATGTCAGCTGTAAGATTTATAGTACATTTAAAACCATTGCAGATGCAATTTCTTAGAATCAAAGGTCAACGTAAAAGGTCAATGTTCTTGGTAAGAGAAGCTAATCGAAACTACCTGTAAATGGGCCAGTTCGACCGGAGTGATACCACGGCCTCACAGAAAACTGGTGTTGCGTTATGTTTCACCGAGTGTGTGAGGATACCGGCAGCACATTTTTTTTTTTTTTTNNNTTTTTTGACGTGGTGGAATGCCTTTACGCGCTTCGCTCTCCCCCTGCGGGTACAGGGGGTTCGCTTCGTGTGGGACTCCTGACCGACACCAGCCAGACTACCCACTAAACCACCACGGTGTGCCACTCTGCGCCTGAGACGGGAGGGATCCGGGAACCGCTTTCTTACGCCATCCGGACCCCTCCCAATACCGGCAGCCCATACATCAACCCCTCCCCTTATCCCCCTTCCCCCCCTTCCCCCAAGGGCCAGCAATGCCTCTAATATTGCGGGTGTATATGTACGGCGGTAATCGGTTGCCATTAGGTCGACGGGCTAGAGACGTACCTCGGGGTTTATAGGTTTCTAGATAGACGTTGCTGCCCCCAAAAGGTGGCGCGGTGAGCTCCGAAGCATTTTCCAGGGATCACTTGCACAACTGGTATCCTTGACGCCTCTCGAGCAAATCCGGCAAAACGATTCTTACAGCCGCAATAACGGCGTGCCAACGCTCGGTTGCTGTACCCCCTTATGATCCTGATGGCCAGCCCTAGTTGCGGTCGTCGCAACGGTGCGATATTGCTGGCCCTCAGGACCTCCACTTCTCATAAAGATTACGATAACGATTAGACCAGTTACGATTTTATTATATGTATTGATTGATGGACTGCAATATATTAGATTAATATATACCTACTAGGTTTTTTCGGTCAACGCGGTGAAGAATAGCCCTTTTCTACTTTAAGGTATATATATGTATATGTATGTATGTGTGTATGTATTTTTAATTATACATTTTTTTATTTATTTATCTTCATTGCGTACATATTACAAAAATACTAAATAAAATGAGTGACAAAAAGGATTACTACAACAATTGGCGGTCTTATCGCTCACGGCGATCTCTTCCAGACAAGCATCATGGACATTAGATTGTTATGTATGATTTTTAGTAGTACACACAATTAATACAATCTTTACAATAAGAATTTAAAAAATAAAAAAAAAAGGAAAAAAAAGAGAAAAAGAAAAACAAAATGAAAATAGTAACAATAATAAAAACAAATCAATAGAGGTTTATACCTGCTCAAATACACACTCGTTCTCCATACACGTGAATTAATAAGGAAATAACAGAAACCTACACAAATAACTCCACAACTAGTATACAGATCCATAAATATCCTATTCAAGTATTGACAATGACAAGTAGTACTCCTTCACCAGCTTTTTAAATACAGTTAAGGTTTTTGCTTGTCGAATGCTCTCAGGCAAGTTGTTCCAAAGCCTTACTGCCTGTACCGTGAAAGATTTGTCTGCAAATTGAGTGGAATATGTTGGCATTTTTAGTATTAACTTTTCCGATGATCTCAGGTCCCTGCAATGTGTATTTTTTAAGAACTGAAATCGTTCTTTGAGATAAGGGGGTGTGTGAGGATAAAACAGAACACTGTATAAAAGAGAAAGAATACATGTTATTATGTTGTGTGTATATGTGTGGATATATATGTATGTAGTTCGTTATATTCATTAGCAAATAATTAATTCAAAACTCATTGCACCGACAACTACCACTGTCTCTCTTAGACATTTTATCCATCCTAAGGTTGCCTGGAAGAGATTGCTTATGGCAATAAGGCCGCCCTTTGTACACTCCGTCTCACATTTTATGTACTCTCTTCTAATTGTGCAAATAAAGAGTTTTTTTGTGCAGACAGTTTACCCGTGAAAGCGTTACAGACAGAGTTATTTAAGAATTTGTATTAGTATGGATGAGTTCAGTTAATTCAATGTATGTGTGAATTTGGTTTTATGATTCATGCTAATTGTATGTACCTGCTACCCTCCGCAGTACATTTTTCGGAGAAAAATATCCTAATATTTAGCTATAGATTGGTGAGGTGAGTTCACCAATCTGTCCTAACTAAAGTACTTATCTGGATGATCTGATTTTCGTATTAAAGAACCAAATCATATTTACCTGTTTACTATGAAATAATACTAACATTATTTTTTCTTTCCAGTTGTCAAATCCAGATATAGTATTAAAAAAGAAAACACGTTGATACGAGGGCTGTCAGTGCGGAGACGACGCCGTCCAGTCAGTTAATAATTATACCAAAAAAAAATCTGTTATAATGTTTTTAAAATAAATTAGTTTTAAGTTTGTAGTTTAATGTTATAAGGTCTTTTATTTTCCCCTTTCTCCTAGTTAAGAAATTCTACTAGTTAATAACTTTTATCTGTCAATAGTTTTGTCAGTTAAATGTTGATTAGCGGGGTAAAAAGTAATATATGTCAAGAACCAAAGTTCTCCATGCCAAAATTTAATTGAAATCGGTCCATCAATTTACCCGTGAAATCCTAACAGATAGAGTTAATTCAGATAGAGTTAAGTCAAGTGTTAATTTCGAATTCAAAATATTATTAGCACGGTTGGCCTAGTGGTTTATGCAGCCGCTACACCGTTTTCTAATGCGCCAAGTGTTGTAGGTGCAAATCCCACATGGGAAAACACTGTGTGTGATCCACAAATTGTTGTTCTGAGCCTGGATGTTCTTTGTGTCCATTTCAAGTAAAATATGTTGTTTAATGTCCCCCGCGGCACAGGATGTAAGTTCATATTGAAGGGGATGTCTCTAAAAAAGGAAAGGGCATAAATTGAGGATAACAGGTTCATTATCTATTTAGGTTTTCTAGAAGCTACGAATTCTTAGCAATAAAGAATACAACAAAAAGCTATAATATTTAAACACCATACTTAAATCGTCAATTACACTTTATTAAATAAATAGCATCATCATGTGTTCACAAAAGTTGGGTTTTACAAATACCAAACTATTTACACTACACCAAAAATGTCAAAAGAAATAATTCCAATTTTGAAACACATATTTTAAATCTTTCCTCACCACATCAGTTTAAAATAACCTTTATATTAGCAAGCACATGTTACTTGTGGGTTAACCGCAATTAGTTAATTGTTATGTAACAATTAGCAACAAAAGATTTATAAGGAAATTGCTATTCAATTTCATTTCGTAAGAAGCGGGTTGGCATACTTTGGACTGTATTGCTTTGGTGTCTTTAGACGAGAAATATCAGGCGATATATGGATTCCCGTAGTGATTCAGACGCACAGTGTTGTGTTTTCGGTTCCCACAAGGGACAACATTGTGTAATCCACAAACTTGACAACTTGATTGGGCAAACTATTGTGTAATAAGATATATGGAGTAAGGGGAAAAGATTGATTTTATTAAATGGATACTGATGTTAGGAAGTTAAGTTGTATAAATACCTATGAATATATATACAATATCCAATATCACTAGCTACTCCGTGGTTGGGTATGTTCGTTAGATGGGGCTGTAGTGTTTTGTATGTGGAATTGAATGTGAAATTCCGTATGTGGAATGTCAAATATGTAGGTATTTTAGATTTATCTAAATACTTGAGATCTTAATAAAGGTTAGTAACTGAATGTTTTTCGATAATATTTAGATTTATATAATGGGCCTGTTGGTAAACAAAAACAGTCAGGATAAATAATTTTGTGATGAGTTCGATCATATGTTCTGGTGTTAGGTATTACTTATTTACAATACGTATTTAATAATTCGTAAGTATGTTTATCAGCCGTATTGTAACCCTAATACAGGATTTGCTTTGTTTGAATTCACACGGCTGTATGTAAGACGTGTTAGGTTAGGTGAGTATTCACCGCCTCTTGAAGTCTCCAAAACCCTGAAGAAAAGTTTGGGAGTGGAAAACCTCCGCCCTGACAATCTTAAAACAGTATATATTATATGTTGAAATAACCCTTATGGTAATTCACTAAAATCGTCGAAACCTGACTAGAGGCCTTATTTTAAGATTGTCTCACACCAATAGCTCGAGCGCGTAGATTTCGTTCGAGTTCGTTGCACTTAGCCCTCTGTTCTGGATGGTCAAACCAGCTGCAGACAAAATTAATGTAGTGCCGCAACAGCAACTATCTCACAAAACTGACTGCATGGATGGCATAGTGGTTTAAGCGGTCGCCACGCTCCAAAGTGTTGTGGGTTCAAACCCCATATTGACATAAGACAACAGTTTGTGTAATCCACAAATTGTACTGAGTCTGGATGGTCTTTGCATACGTAACATATCTGTTAGTAAATTCCCCCGCGACACGGGATAAATTTAAGAAACGGATGTCGCTTTTTTAAAGAAAAAGGAAGAAACTTTGAAGTAAATAATTAAAAGTCACTCATTTCACACATTTATTTTTCTATTACAATATTAAAAAAAGAATATTATAAATTACAAACAAAACATTATTAAAAATTAATAAATGTATTATACACAATGGTATCTATAAAAATCATTACTTATACATACATTATTAAATAATTAGGAATGTGATCTACAGGTATGTACTGTAATGTATATAAGATTTTTAGAAATCAGATAGTTTTCTGACTTCTTTCTAACTTCGTTTGCGTCTCTTTGCAATTATACTCGTCTCCTTTTGATCTAAGCATGATCCTATTTAAGGCACGACAGCAAAACACTTTTTAAAAAAATGAGAAAATTAATTAGATCATGTCGGAGTTCATCTTCAGCAATAACGTGACACGAGAATGATAAATAATAGAAATAAAACAAGTAATGAATTGTTAAAAAAAATACCGACTGCGTATTTTTTTTTCATTGTCTTTAATTTTGAATCTATTAACACCACTCACATAAAAATACGACAAGCCGTTTAGACTCTAGAGCGTGCCGGAGAAATATCCACTCATACATACACTTGAAGAACATAACTCTCCTTTTTTCGCAGTCGATAACTTTCTTTACAAAAAACTTTAGATGTAGTGTTTAAAGTTAAGACCTAAAATTGTGGCTATGAGTTTTTCAACTAAAGTGACCTATGCCATTGAAATAATATTACGAATCTCCAGGTACTAATGTAAATAATCTCTAAAACCTAACTCACCCGTTCCAAAAAAGAATGTCCATGTTTTCGTATGAGTTACCATATTGTTATTACAGTAGTTTATTTCCTTTCCTTAAAAAGGTTTAGTATAAAAGTATGTCAACTAAACCAGAAACAAATATAGAATAGAATTTTAACATTACCTCAAAATAAAAAGTAAATTGCCACTGCATTAATGTGATATTTCGGTAATTTTATTGATTATTGCATTGTATATGCAAAATAACGAACAAACACATTTATATTGGTTGTACTTTATTAAAGTGAAACTTTTATTACATCGTCTCAATTTTTTTGGTCTGTGTATCGCATGTCGCGTGACGCGTGACGCGTGACGCGTGACGGTCGGCCAGTGTCCAGTGGCCAGTCGGACGGTGTGCCAGTGCTCCACGCTAATTTGATTGTTTTAGTCAGTGTTTAATGTAAATGTTGTTATTTATTTGCTTTAGTAGACTTATTTATTTGCATGTGAAAAAGTTTCACTTTTACCGTGGTTTCATAAAACCACATAATCCTTTTTTAAAAGCTAGTAATATCGCTTAAACATCTAATCTGTTTAAAATAAACAGAGTCCTAACTCACCCACCAAATTACTTTAATTATGAACCCTACCGCCTATTTATTACAATTCATTTTTCTTATACGATAAAAAGCATCTACAACAGCACTGGAAAGAGTTGAAACAATCCCTATATGGCCAGCGAGGTATGATTGGCCAAAATCTGTTTTCTTAGAAAAGGCCAATGTCCAATAATGGACTGATAAGGGCTGTAGATGATTTGGTATAAAATTAAATGAATCATAAACAAATTGTACTATTTTACTCGTATATATAACTGTGATCATAACGAGGATGACTGCAATAGAGAAGAAGCGAATATTTGTTGCATTATCTGTGGCAGAGAAGCGACGTCCATACACACGTGTGCGTGACCAGCTGGCAACCTGCGCAGGAGTCTGGAAAAGATAAGACAAATTTATTTTCACAAGTCAGCGTAACATAGAATCGGTCGATAAATTGGTATTTTTTAAAATGTATTTTCATGCCAACGATTGGCCACACATTGACACCAATCGTTGGGATTGACCACACATTGGCCAATGGCAGATAAGCAGCAGCAACTGCCTCGGTGGCGCAAGTGGTAGTTTATGCGACTACTGTGCTTGAGGTCTCGGGTTCGTTTCTCGGGTCGGACCAAATGTTTGCATGATCTGCAAATATTTGTTTTAGAATTTGGATGATCTCTATGTATAGTATGTAAAAAAGGTTATTTATATATTTATATCAGTTGTCTAGTACCCATAACACAAGCTCTGCTTAAGCTTGGGACTAGATGACGTTGTGTGTAAAATGTCCGAAATATTTATTTATTTATTTTATTTATTTATTATCATCATCAGTCTATCGCAATCAATCTAGGTAGTAGAGCCACGTTTATTTCTGTACGAAAGGGCCGGCTCGACCGGGCGGTACTAGCGTCTCACAGAAAACCAAACTAAAATGAAAGCATTCGTTCTGATGTATTCGTTGGTGAGTGCGATACCGGATACCCAATGATGCAGGAGCCCATGATGGATGGAGGAGATCTCAATTGACCGCCATAGTATCACCACGTTATGAAAAATTTGACCTTTCTAGACATGCTGTTAATATTTGAACGTTCGCAGCAACAATTACTTTTCTATTCTAGAATCAAACTCACTTGTATATTATTCCACTATTTTACCACCTGACTGGTGTCTGAAGGTCAGGTGTAAACTTGATTTTGCTAAACCTGTTGCAATACATTCTCGAATCAATCTAGAATGTATCACAACAAGTTCCATCAAGTACCGACTATGCAGAGTATAACTTACTTTTCCATTTGAGCTATATAGCTAATAATACTCACGTGCTGGCCTCATCACCCAAACTACCAATAAATATCACATGTGCCTGCACTCTACAGTCTGACGTTAGAATTGATCCCAACTCCTCCGGCTGGATGCCATACCTGATAAAGAACATAAGGATATATAATATTTATTTATATAACCTCTTTTGATTGCAGCTCTGAATGCGTATATTAAAGGTTATTGCGGTGATTTTGTCACGTGAGATTATAGCAGCACACATAGAAACACAGAAACAGAAATTCTTCAAAGACCCATCATAAATTTTTCTTCTAATATTTATTTATTATAAACTTTATGCACTTTTGTACATCGGCGGACTTAATGCCCAGGGCATTCTCTATCAGTCAACCTTGGGGTGGTGGAGAAATTTTATAAGGTACATAGATTACATTATTATTAAATCGACAAAAAATGATAGTTACCGTGGGAGAGCCACGTTACCGTGGGAGAGCCACGCTTCGGCATGAATGGGCCGGCTCGACCGGAGTGATACCACGGCCTCACAGAAAACCGGTTTGAAACAGCGCTTACGCTGTGTTTCATCGAGTGAGTGAGGATACCGGAGGCCCATACCCCAATCCAACGCCCCCTATCTCCCTCACCATCCCCCTTCCCCCCAGGCCGCCATAGTGTGGGTCACCATGCTGCATTGTTCTTTTTCGCATTGAGGATGGTGACCACCACTCTTGGATTCTGCTCATGCTTTCCATCAGGCAGGGCAGAGTCATTTTGGCAGCTTAAATATAAAAAAAAAAAAAAAAAAAAGTTAACTGAATGCAAAAACTTATGAACTAATATATACGAATACAAAACATACGTCATAAGTACTAGTAAATATATGTAATACAACATATATACCTTTATATACACATATGCATACACATAAGATACATACACTTACACAATTTATATTAAATTCGTACACTATGACCGCTTGAATTTAAGGTGTTCTATTGTATGATTATGCCATTTCGTTAAGAAGGAGGTCATGTACCTTCTTTTTGAATAGAAGACGGTTTGTGGCCAATGTTTATTATTTCATTAATATAAAGAAGTTAATTCTCCTATTATTTTATTATTCATAGTATATATGGCCTGCTGTCAATGAGAAGTAAATGTCGTGAAAAAGGAAACATTTGGCGTTGAATATTTTTTCTCTAAAAAGCTTTTAGAGTAGAAGATACATCTACACTAGGTATAAAAAATCAATTTCTGAAAATCAATTGTGCTGACAGAATTTCGTCAAAATTAAGTTACGTTTTTTCTCGATCTCAAAAATGTGGTAAAAGTTATTTTCTGACACAAAAGTTTTTTAGTCCCATCGTACTGTTATCCTCTTACGGTACCCATGGGATGAGTAATTGTAGTAATCTTAATCCATCACCACATAAGTGGTATATTACCTGCGAAGGTTGGCATCAGAGAGCAGCAGCAGTATGGCCTCGTCGCAGTCCTCGGCGGCGAGGGCGCTGAGCGCGTGCTTGGCGGCCGGCAGCGTGTTGTCGCCCGACCAACAGAACTGCGCGTGCGCATGCATCGTGCGGATTATCTAAGCACAGAAGATATTGATTCAGTTATATAATAATAATCACAATAGCCTTTATTTCAGCAAGTACATACTTGACTAATGATCTATCTACTTACTAAACTATTTTACTTATATATAATATCCCTTAAGTTCTATTGTGCAACGAAAACCCTTTCTATATGCCAGTTATTGGCAAAGACCTCCACCAATTTCTTCCATTCCTCTCTATTATTAGCAGTTCTCCTCCAAAAGAAAAAAACAAGAGACCCCTTAGAAGATGGATGGATGATATTGAAGCCGTAGCTGGAGGCAAGTGATTAAATCACTATGCCATAAATAATTTAACATATACTTTGCAGAACAGTATAGGGTTGTCAATTAATGGATTCGAGGGTTTATAAAAGCGCAATTAAAGTACGATATTCATAAACGTATAAATCACCTGTTTTATATATACAACGTAAGTATTAACAAAAAAAAGTTTATAAAAAAGTAATCTATCAGTCAATCTAGCTTTCATAGTACAAGATCTGTTTAGTTTGATGCTAGATGGCGTTGCGTGTCAGGTGACCGAAATATTTATTATTATTATATTATTTTAAATTTTACTATTTTCTTTTCGTGACATTCTTAATAAGTGTTTTAATCTTCTTTGTTGCTTATGACTTTGGTTGCTTAGTTGATATTATTTATTTTAACTTGCCACATTTTGGAGACCACATATCTAGTAAAGGAAGGAGTACGCCGGTAAATACTCCTTCATTCATTTACTGTATAGTTGTGTATATCTTTTGTTGGAGACCTTAATTTAATAAATGAATATATAATATATCATACCTGCAGTCTCTGCTTTTCATTTTCAGGTGGTCTATCCACTCTGACGAGTTCGAGTGCGTGTTCTTCACCAGAATGTGCGTACATGTCATATCGGATCCTTGCTTCATACCCCTTTAGAGCCTCAGTAAGAAGGACCACAGCTTCCATAGAACGTTCTAGACGGCCGTCGTACGAATTGAACCTGGTAATATCAAAATTACATATAAGCACAGAATACATATATTTTACAAAACAGGTATTGATGACATAAACGAAACTTATGAATAGCAATCTACTACTTCACGGTACACGTGTACATTCCGACCAAATTAATATCCTATTGTGTAGTTCCTTGCTAAAACCATCTTGGAACTTCTATAGTTACAATAACCCACATCCCTCACCCAACATACCTACAACACCTATTTTTTCTAATTTAGGTAATTTGGTTAAAAATTCTGTTGAAGTGGGAGTTTTGAGAACCGACTCAGGGAGTTACGCAGGACAATATCATTTCATATAGAAGAAAAACTTGAGACAAACCTTATACCAACCGGTCTAGCCAGCGCGTTATAGTAGGCTAAAACCTCTTTACTAAGATAGCCTATCCAGCGACGGATGGGTATAGGCTGTTGATCATGTTGATAACGATGGAAGGAAAAAGTACTTACTACCTTCAATAAATTAATTTTTATGTTCCATTGTCTATAGCAGACTCACAAATGAAGATAATGAAACAAACTTAACTTTTAAACGTGACGGAGCCAAGGCTCGATCGGAGTGATACCACGGGCTTACAGATAACCAGTGTGAAACAGCGCCTGTATTTCACCGAGTGAGTAAAGATACCGGAAGCCCAAACCCCAACCCCTCCCCCTATTCCCCTCCCTATTCCCCAAACTCAGGCAACGCTCTTGTAACGCCTCTGATGTTGCGGGTGTCCATAGGCGGCAGTAATAGCTTACCATAAGGCGTACGTCTGCTCGTTTACCACCGATTCCATTAAAAAAACCTTTGTCAACTCACGGTCGTTTTCAATAACCTAGCTCCAGTTTTAAACAGAGATAGGTGACTAAAAGCGGTGGTTAGTCTACCAGTTCCGTAATACGTTTTATAAGTAATATCATTCTTACCTGTACATACTTCCAGATACGTCTAACACTAGTCTGAGCCGCTTGGGCTTGTCTGGCGGAGAGCCCGGCGGGGGTTCCTGTTCAGTTCGTCGGCGATATATAGAACGCTCGCCGGTAATGCCTGACAAGGAGACAAACATATATTGATACTCATTACCGATATTGACTATACTTAACTAAGTCCCTGTTACAATTAAAGGAGAATATCGATTTTATTTCTAAAGTTTTTTAAACTTTTAGAAATATATATAGGATTTCTGAATATCATCATTATCTTCAGCCTAACGCATCCCCGGCTTTTCGTATCCAGCTCCTGCCAGCCGTCTTGCGCAGATCATCACTCCACCTGGCCTGTGGACGTCCCACACCACGTTTTACGAGACACGGTCTCCATTCAAGAACCCGTTTACCAGTGGTAATCAGTTCTGCGGCTAATATAGCCAGTCCACTGCCACTTCAGCTTGCTAAACCTCCGGGTTATGTCAATGACCTCGGTTCTTTGCTGGATCACCTCATTCCTGATGCGATCCCTCAGAGAAACGCTGAGCATAGTTATCTCCATAGCACGGTGAGCGACTTTGAACTTCTGGACCAGCTGTGACGTAAGTGCCCACGTTTCGGCTCCGTACGTCATGACGGGTAGCACGCACTGATTGAAGACTTTTGTCTATAGACGCTATGAAATCGACGATTTTCTGAATATAGTGATACTATTTTAAATTTTTCAACTAAACATTTGAGAAGTAATAATAATATTTTTATTTGCCTCTTAAACAGCTTACAATCTAGTGGATGGGGTTTTAAATTTACTCTGTATATTATTTTCATTGAGGACGTGTTAAGTCTCCTAACCATAATTGCAACGTATCTTAGCTATAAATGTAAAGTAACAATTATATTTGTAAAGGAACCTATAATTATATTTAAGTATAATTATAAAATATCCCAGCTATAATTGTAAAGTTACCTTCAATGATTTTTCCATCATCTAGTTCCCCACTAGTCTGATGTCGAGTCCACTGTCTCTCTTTTTTCTTAGCTTGTAATTCTGCTAAAACTCCTCGCAGGGCACCAATCTATTTATTTAAAATATTTTGATAAAAATATAATTAGTCTTGCTATACGAGTGTGGGTAGGCGCCTCACAATCTAGTCCGACGACCAAGTGAAAGTCACTGAATGCTGGAAGACAGGACTTTTTGCTGTAGAGAATCTTGGGCAGGCCTTATTACAGAGTTTTGCCCATCGGAGATGAATTCTACAGGACCTAATATTTTTTTATTTGTTTTTACCGAGGTTACTGGAGCCCAAACCTCGAACTACCCCCCAATAGAACCCTAGGGAGATGTGACACTCAAGCGAAGGGCAGAAAAGCATTTATGTCACTTTAAGCGTCCCTCGTTAAGTCATGTGTTAAGCTCGTTCGCCTCACTATTCTATAAAAAAAATGGTTTGAAGAAGAAGAGTTCTAACCTGCGGTTGTACAGCTCTATAGAACTGTTCATAGAGCTTAGCATCATACTCGCTCATGTTGATTTCTTTCAGACGTTCGGCGAAAGCCTTCCTGTTCATTTCGCGAGCAGCTGCCTTCACATGTTCTGGTACATCATTTTTTTCTGCCTCCGAAAGCTGAAAGAATTATTTAGTTGCTTTTATTATGATGACAATTCTGAACTTAATAAAAGGAAAACAAGAAGAGTAATGAAGATTTTCTTGAAGAAAACATCATTCTTTACTATTTAAACAAGTACACGCATAACAAAATTTAGGCACAAAAATTATTTAATTAATACAATACATACATACATACATAAAATATATTTATGTATGTATTGTATTTCTGTGGAAGTGTGTGCGTGTGTGTAAGTATTTGTATGACCACATGTTGACGTAAAAATGTGCGGGTAGTTGTGGGTGTATGTGTGTAAATATCTTCACAAGTCTAGGCAAATGTATCTGTATGTATATATATATATTGAAAAAATCGGTCAACATTACTTTTAAAAAACGCAGACGAAGTTGCGCATGCCAGTCAGTGGTAATAAAATGTTAGATAAAGAGTACAAGAGTAGGGTTCGGTTAATCTGTAATCATGCCTTGAGATTAATTTCGCCCACACGCCCTGATCCTATACACGAGGACCAGCAATAGTGACCCACGGACGCACCGAGTTATAATACTCGGGAAGTCTCAATAAAACTGTCTTGGAACGCGAAACGAAACGAGAAGAAAACAGCAGGAGTTGAAAATATAATAAGTCCTTAGCAAAGCAGAAGACAAAATTAAGTCAAAATACTCTGCAATCATACCTGATGCACATCATGTCCTTTATCCAACCGGTATGGTCCACCCTTCCCGCCCAACCCAGCTGTGTCCCGTCCGCCTGTACCACCAGCCCACGTGTTACCACCTACGTGGGGGTCATTCTTAGGGTCTTCTTTACCATGCTTCGGTGAGGATACGTCTTTACTGAAATTAAAATAGATTGTATTTTGGAGTAAGATTATTAACAAATTATAAACAAAGAAAAAATGCCTAAAGATATATATATGTGAGAGATCAATGTATTCTATCTTGAAACTTTGTTTACAAGCTTGTTACAAAACTTTCTGAGTAAAAAGACCGCTACATAATTGAGTCGGTTTTAGATAGTCTTTCAAAGACAGCATTTTAACAGAAGGTAGTTTAATTAAGTGAGTAACAAACTTAGTTGTTATAGGCTATCCAAAAACAATAATATTATGTTACTATGTATATGACGGTAGTCGTACTGTATTCCAGCTGCGAGAGACGGCGACTAGATGGCGCTAGTGGAACGTGCACCGGACGCACCATTTAAAAATGATTTAGTCGATTTAATTTTATATCCATTATTTGGCTCAAAATACTTGGATTCAAACTAGTAAAATATTGTGACGTTACCCCCTCCCTAAGCGACCGCCTTTATATCGAGCTGCGCTGTTGAGACGGCACGCATTTCGAACGATTGCGTCCTGGTGCACGGACCATTGTCTCTCTACAGTCAGTACTGCACGGTTATTGGATGTGGAACGTTATCTCTGATAATTAGTACTATCTTTATTGCGGTGGGTACGTGGACCACTGTCCCTGAGAGTCAGTACTGACCTATGTGACCGCCTTCATCGAAATGGTAAGATATTTAACTAATTCTACACCTTTCTTAATTTCCTAGGTTTAGGATATTCTGATGTATTTGAGTTATTGAAATAAATTCTGTATACTGCCATATCTAACTTTTACTTCTAATGTTTGAGCCTAACCCGACATATATATTTAAAATTTGTGCTGTGGAATAAATTAAAAAAGGAAACTAAATGTATATTAAATAACAATGTGCCAACCATTTAACAATTTTTTTAACTATTTTGAAATTAGAATCAGTTTTAAATTATCACGTACCCGCTGTTTCTCTCAATGGTCATCTGTATTTTTTTAATAGCTTCTTTAGAGCGACCCTCCAAAACGCCCTCTATTGGCAGCCCACTGGAATGTAGTACTTCTAGCAATGTATCCGCCATGTCCTTACTGTATCGGTCGAAGTCAAACACGTTGCCAATGGCAGTTGCAAGGTCTTCAGTAGGATATTTCTAACGAAAAACGGAGTAAAAATATGAATATTTAATGTAACACTCTGTATATAGTAAAATCAATGGAACAAAGAGAAGAAACAACACTTCAAAAATACCTACGGCGATGCTAAGAGGCGAAGACTAAACTAAATAAACTAAAACAAATGAGTAGGATAAAAACTAGAATAGTATAAATATTTTTATGAATAAACTCACCTGCAAATGCTTGACAATATTCACTAATTCTCTTGTAGAATAAGGATACGTGAGCTGTCCTTGGTCGGCCTTATCTCTCAAGATAGCAAACGCTTGAACCAGTTTCTTCATGATATCCTGGGGCACATCAGGTCCATAGGAACGGAGAAGTTCCATTTCTGAATCTATCGAAGGATTGTCCACAGCGTGGCAGGAGAATAAATCACCTGGAGACAAAATATTTGTATTGTTTGACTAGTTATCAATTGAGATTTTCTAATTTAAAGACAAATTTATACTTTTATAACTAGCACTTTACACAAAAGACAATCGATTAGAGTTAGACCACCAGGATAGCTCGATCGTCATTAATAAGCAAACCTGGAAACGTTTAAAATACGAAGTAATACTTGAACTTCAAATACTTACAAATAAGATAAATAAAAATACACTTACCCAATGACGCAAAGAAATCATTCCCCAAGAAAGGAAAACCTGGTCTATTCGCCAAAACAATCATCCTAAAATCATCGTGCACGGGAATAAAACTGCTCACATCACCTCCTGAACTCTCTATCATATTCTTTGGTACGATCCTGCGTCCGTCACTCAAAATCATTTCACCGTTTTCAACCAAAGTTTTCAAGATACAAGTCACATGCGTCGGTGCCTTATCAGCTTCGTCAACGACTAATACGTGACCATGTTTCACGGCTTTTACTAGAGGCGAGTCTTCATATACAACGATTCCATCTTTAACAGTGGGCTGGACAGTTAAAGATTGAACGGTCGTATCCCTGTGTAACTGAATATACTCCCTAGGACGGTTCAAAAGTTGTAAAAGCCTGTCAGCGATCTTATTCTTTCCCACGCCTTGGTTGCCGACTAGAAGTAAATGGTTGCCGAGGAGGAAATCTTGAAGCAACCATTCTAATAGTCTCATGTGCTGTGGCACATCGTAAAATAGGATATCTGGAACTTTGGTCAAAGCCTCGGTTTTGAAGATTTCCGTACTTGTATTACCAATAGTCAGGATGTTATTTTTGACGGAACAGCTGACTTTAGTCTCTAAAGGATTATTCCCAAACAACCCAAAACGTTTTGTCGGTTCTATACTCAATTTTTGACTAGCACCATCTAATGCTCTTCTGGCTAAGTTTGGAAGGAATTTGGCTAAAAATGTTCTTTGGATAGTCTCGTATGCAGAGTCTGTTGGGTATTTGGACATTCTGCTGGCTATTCTTAAAAGCTGGCGCGTGGAAAGAGATGAAGACAAATTCTTCAGTGTGCTGTCTTCTGATCTTCTTAGTTCATCTGCCAAATCAATAATTGAATGAAGCGGTTTGGATATGTCACCATACTGAAAATAAAATACACCTTTTCATTTGAATTTTGCAAATTTAAAATTTATTGAAGATAAGAAGAAGAAATTTGTAGACCACTGCTAAACATACGAGTGTACCTTTACAGATCGGTATAGTGTGCGCTAAATACAGATTTCAGATACCTTATCTTGATTTTGAATACTAATTCTTAACTTAAAAAAAAAAACTACAAATTCATACAAACCAAAGTATTGATAATGAAGATCTCCTCATTCTTGCTCAAATTCCTCATCTCATGAAATATAAATAGACTTAATATTTCTGGAGAAAGCCACTGTTGACCGCGGCCTATTACTGGAGGTTCTGCTAATGCGACTATTCTGTAACAAACGCAGAATATCAACTCAGTCAATCCTAGATATGGATGAATGAATCCTAAACGGATTATCATAGTCTTTTACTTCTAGGATAATTATTTCTTCTTCTTTTGTGACGTAGAAGTTTAGCTCCTAGACTTCAAATTTAAAAACACTACAATAACTTTTTTCTCAATTTTTAACAAATTTTACATCTAACCTTATTATAGAATAAGGTTAGATGTAACATTTTTTAACTTTAAGGTATAGACCTTAAAGAAAACTGAGAGCTTTATCCATAATTAGCTAGGTATTCATCAACAACCACAGCATTTAACAGTCCACTGCTAGATATTGGGGGTTCTAGTAGACGTTGTCTTTCAAAAACTTCTAAATAAATCCCTTGGGGATCAAAATGCAACAAAAATCCAAAAGACCCGTTATTGGATCAATGCGGACAAAAAAAACAGATAAATCCCTCAGGGGATCTAACCAGGGGACCCTATTGAATGGAGCCATTCTGACACTGTATGCTTAATTCGTAACCACACCGTTATTATTAGTATTACTATTTTAGTCATATTATTAATCACCTGAACGCTGGATGAATTTTCTTCACACCACTTTCCTCTAACTGCTGTTGAGTAATTCCTGACTTCACCAGCTCATCGTATCTGTCGTGTCGTAACAATCTTGTTCCATCGTGTAACTGAAGCTCTCTGTCATGTACTAATCTAAAAATTATGTACATTTGACCAGTATTATAGAAGAACTATTAGTGCACGGTTGGTCTAGTGGCTTAAGCAATCACCACGTCAGTTTCAAGTTGATGTTTTGAGTCTGGGTGTTGTTTGTGCCTGTATCAAGTATGTTTGTAAGGTCCCCAACACAAGATTTATATTCATAACGCGGGAGATGTATTATTTAAAAAAAATAGAAGAACCTACGAATTAAAGGAGTGCCATAATTGAGTAGTATGTGTTTCTTCACATACTGCCACAATTATGGCAATTGTTATTCTTATCGAGATATATTTTATTATATTATAGATAATTGTCAAGATATTTAAATAAAATGCAATACCGACAATTTTTTCTAAAAACAAATCAGTAATGGACTTAGATCAATGAGCTTAGCTAAATTGAGTACAGATAATAAAGATGATAGGTAGGTGTTACGACAATACTAGGAATATATGGCTTTATTTATTCATCTTATACTCTCATAAAACTATTTTGGATTGACCTATGTAATTTTTTTTTAATATGTTTAAAGATTATCTGTCACTCTTCTTTTATTTGTAACAATGGTAGAAAATAGACATATTACACATCGCGAGATACAGACCGAATCAAAAATGTTTAATTCGGTCTGTATCTGGGTAAATGGGATTACAGGTAGTTTTCATCATCCTGCATGAACACCTTAAAGTTAGGAAGCTTGCTTCGTGATGGATACCTCATTTTATCACCGATGAGCAAATTTGCTTCGATTTTTTTTTCGAAGCAATGGACCAGTAGCGGTTATTCCGCTAGAAAGCCGAAAACAGTTTCTAGTGAATGGTATAGCGAAGTTTTTCTGCCTCAAGCTTTATGGGAGTTGAATAGCAAGCGCCCGAGGAGCGGCGTGGCGTCTATGGCATTCTTTTTCACCATAATAACGCGCCCGCTCACACAGTTGCTAGAACTATGGACTATTTGAAAAC
The DNA here is from genome assembly GCA_003709505.1 of Hyphantria cunea. NCBI lineage: Eukaryota > Metazoa > Arthropoda > Insecta > Lepidoptera > Erebidae > Hyphantria > Hyphantria cunea. Next base: position 836,860 of record PKRV01000027.1, read on the forward strand.
TTCGGGGTTACAAATGTTAACCCATCCTTCGTACAGCCCATATTTAGACCTATGCGTTTTTTTTATCTCCTACGATAAATAAAATCTCACCTATGCAAAACAGCCAGAGTACTTGCATGTATTCTATGCAAACCATCTAATACAGCCATATGTCCTTTAAGTGCAGCGTCAACTAAAGCGGAGTTCCTCCACACAGTGTCTCCATTATCGAGGGTCGTTCGTTGCTGTACAAGGTCTCTAGCTGTCATATCTTGGTAAAGAACTATAGGCTCTATGGTGTAGCCAAATAAAGCTGCAAGTTGAGAGACTAGAAGACTTTTGCCGCAGCCTTTTGGACCTGGAGAGTGGAAAGTGATGTTTTATAATTATGTATTTCAAAGATAACCATTTGACCTGTCTTGTCTTGTCTTTGGCAATTGAAAACGGAATAGTAATTTGCAGAGTCAATCTAGTAGTTCCAAGTGCTGTTTTTGTATATAAGCTTCATAATGATGTAGTATAATAATTAGATATTAAAAAGCACAAATATATTTATAAATATCTTACTTTCGCCTGCTGCTTCGCCTCTATGTATATCAATAACATATTAAAAATATGTTCCATATTAATCAAAGTATCTTCGAGCAAAATTTTATCAAAATCGGTTCAGTGGTTTAATTATTAGTTAATGATACAAAAGATGCAAAGGACTTAAATGAAATTTGGCATGAAGATACTTTGTTTCTTGAAGAAGGAAATAGGCTATTCTCTACACGTTCCAACATTTACATGGGCTGAGCCAAAAGCAAAAAGCTGTAACAATTTAAGTAAGTAACTATGTAAGTTTCGTAAACGTCACTTCGGAGGAACCAATCATAAAAATTGAGAACCAAATTGAGAACTACCGTGTTTGTGAGTTGATTAAAAAAGATCAAAGTACTCACCAATAATACATAAATCACCGACGCTGTGGCTAAGCATCAGTTCGTTCAACAATTGACTCTGGTACGCCGTTTTCACTATCCCTTTCTCTCTCACCGCGGTTTTCCGTTCACCGCATGGCATCCAAAATTGAGACTTAACGCCGTTGATTTCCATAGTAACTTCGGCTTTGTTTCCCTTGAAGTCTATTCCTTTAGAAGATATGTCCCATTTAGGACTTGTATCAATCTTTAAATTGTGTAGAACTGCTTCTACATTCTTTTTATGATCTTTGGTTAGGAACAAGTTATAAGGATACAAGAGATTGATAAGTTTATGGATCGGAATGTTGGGATTTCGCTCCTGAAAGAGAAGAAAAACTGGTGTAGAACTGGAGAACATTAAAAATAACTGACTGACACAAGTCACACACGGCCGTCTGGTGCCAAACTAGGAAGAGCCTGTACTATAGTAACAAAACTGCTGATAAACATACTTATATATTTCTAAAGCCATACACAACATCATCATCAGACTATCGAAGTCCATAGCTGGACACAGGCCTCTCCAATTGCACGCTACTTAGTTCGATCTTCGGCTTCTTGCATCCAGCTAAGCCATACACATCATAGATAAATTACACTAATACACAGAGCAAATGATAATGCCCATCACACAAACATTTGACCTGGATGGGAATATAACCTTCGACCCCAGAGGTCTAGGCAGTCTGGATCACTAACCACTTAACCAATAAAATAGAAAGGGCAATAAAAAGAAAACCTTTGATGCTTATGCTTTCCATAGGCAGACTAGTAGTACGGGCAGGTACTAAAAAAATTCGAATGAGGGATTAAAATAATAAGCTATAACTAGTGATGCAAATTAGGATAAATCTTTTGCATCATTTATTGTACAACATTCATTCAATGCCAAGGGCATTCTCTGCCAGTGAACGAACGAACGAATTCGGGTGATGTAGAAATCTCTTAAGATACGTGTGCAGAGGTTACAAACTTATGAAGTATGTTAAAATGTAAAAAGTTCAGAACATATTCAAATTCATACATACACATATTAATAACAACATACATATACAACATACATACGTAAATATACAGATTGACGTTAACACAAATATTATATTTATACACTATGCATAATGAAACCGCAGGATTAATAACAAAGAAAAATGAAACCAAAACGAAGGTTGATGAATTAATATCATGTAAATTTGAATATAATGGCTTTAACAATTATTGAAGTTTTGACAAAACTATTCATAATTCATACAGAGATAGCTACAGTTATTTATTGGATTTTAAACTACTTTCTTAATTATATTGTATTTAGGCTACCTCGGTGGCGTAGTGGTAGCGTACGCGACTGCTGTGCTTGAGGTCTCGCATTCGATACCCGGGTCCGTCTAAATGTTTGTATGATATGCAAAAAGTTATTTCGGAGTTTGGGTGTTTTCTATGTATAATATGTATGTATTATACATAGAAAACACTTATTCTATGTATAATATGTACATTCTATGTATAATATATATACAGTATAAATGTATTTATATCAGTTGTCTAGTACCCATAACACAAGCTGCTTAGCTTAGGACTAGATGGCGTTTTGTGTTTTATATCCGAAATAATTATTTATTTGTTATAAATTACACTGCCTCCGTAAAATCGTACTGATGATAAAAGTTAGTGCGAATTAGACAATACTAAAAATAACTACAAAACTTTCCCACTAGTGTTTAGACAGTACCGTGGAAAACCAACGAAATAAACTTATCCTTACAAACTTAAATTTAGCCGTACGTCTAGTAGTAAGTATAGTTGCTTATGGCATTTCCTTTTTGGCAATTTACAATGGGTAGTAATACAACTGAAAACTTTTTTAATCAAGTCTCGTGTAAATTAGCACGACAACTGTCTATATGATAAACGACCTTGACGCAATAAATGCAAACTAATTTACACCAAACATGATATTTGCGAATTTAATGCGATAATGAACAAAGTTTTGCAGACTTTCATCAAACTGAGAAAACTATGGTTAAAATAGTTTAGTATTTTTATAAAAAGTTTGATTGCTTTACATTCTAGAGGTAACCTCTAGAATATAAAGCTACTACATTAAACTTATTAATTACATCAAAACTGTCACAATTACATATCATTATTAACAAAGTCTTGCCGACTAATTTGTGTATCTGTACAAGATAAATTGAATTTAGTTTGCCATGTTGCAAGAGTTTCGCGTCGTTTCCCTTTCTATAATTACTAACGCCTCTATTCTCTTGTTTTAGTGGCTAACATTTTGTTTTGATCACGTTACGGCATTACGTCATTCCTGTACATTTGTTTGTTTTATATTAATCATTACACGAATTGACCTCGGGTTGGAGGTTCTCTCGCTCGGTAGCACGATTGCGGCCATGTTGCGGAACGAGTGCAACAACAGCGCGTGGAACTCCGCCGTTTCTCTCTGCGAGCAAGTTATACTTGTCAAGGAGACGGCAAAATGGGACCGAGAAAGGTTTAGAACTCTCCCGGTCGCCAGGCCCGGGAACGGGCCAGGTACCGCAGGGGACTCAGGCGGCGGAGACCAGAAAATGATCTCCGTCCTCCATAAGCGCAAGCCTGAGTGTGACGGATGAGGCCATTCATCACCCAAGCAGAAGCAGACCCGGGTGGCGGCGCGAACGCTGCGAAGTGCGCGCGCCTTCCACCTTTTGGGGATAATAACGGGAACATCGGGGTTCCCACACATGAGGGGGTCATCTACAAACGGTGGCCCGAGGTCGGGGTTCCAGGGTTTTCCTTTCTAGGGTGTACCTAGTCCCTCTTCTTCTAGTACCGGAGACGGCGTGCGGTTTTAATATATCCAAGGGGATTTCAGCACAGAAAAAAGGGGAGGGGTGAATTTAATGAGGAAGGGTTATGTGTATATTTCTAAATACTCTAAGTATAGAATGGGGGTTTCGTGTTAATAAATCGAGCTCTGTCGAGGGAGATCTTTCGGTATTTTTATTCATAAACTTGCGAGATCTCACCTGAGCCCCTCCATCAGATTGAATTCAGTAAGTGCGAAGCGAAAACCAATAGGAAAGAACCCTTTAAAAATTGGCAGAGCAATCTTTCCTCCGAATTCTAAACAAAACAAATAGCTTTTATTTCAAGGTCTTTTCAGCCACTTTCGAAACGTTACATTAATGACTCTAGTTACTCGGTTCCAAAATGTCATTCCTATTGAGAGAGCCGGCATAAAGCTCTAGAAGTTATTGTTTTAAAAAACAATAACTTCTAGAAAAATAAAAAACTTTTAAAAAAATAATTATGGTTGCGACCACCATCCAATTATTTTTTTTTAGCTGTGTGCACTTATCCTCGATATAAATTTTTATTGTGCCAAATTTCATAATCCTGAGTTCGCATAACCTTCGTAAGAAGTGGTACATAGTTTTTGCTTCACGTATTAATATATAGATACATAATATCGGTTACAGTCAAGTCAAGTAACAGTCAAATCTCAACCCTTCGATTCATTGAAAACGGAACTTGAAAAATGCAATTTATTTGCTTAACACACAAACCGACACTGCAGTACAAAACGTATAAGCAGTAAATTTAGAAACCCAGCCTTCCTACCCATCTTGACCTTGTCATGAAGTTAAGCTGATGAGGATATCGCGTGATCCTATGCAGAAACTGGGACCGGCGATCAAAGTCTATTTTGTATGCTAAATTTAAATTATTTAAATCTATTTGTATACTATTTTACTTCATCTATCAATGTCACAGTTTTCGAAACTGTTATCAATTAGTTTCAGGATGTGTAGAATAGCGTGCTATGTATCGCCGAATATGCGTAAAGGAATAAATACTGCTTGTTAATTAAAATAAAGCTACCTTTTGAAGGGAATTACTTGAAGTAAACTTTTTAATTACGAGAACTCATAGTACTTTGCAGATATATTTTATAACATGAGAAAAAGCTTCTATAATCTGAGCTAAGGCTATCACGAGGACTGAATATAGGTAGATTCTATAGGTAGGTAACTTTACATACAGTTCAAATCTTATACTGAAAAATAATATAACAGTAAATTACTTAGAAAATATCATACACGAACTACAAAAATATTAAAATATCCGTTGAAATTATCTTTTATTCATATTTCATACTTTCGTACGACATTATTCTCTAGAATCTAGTTCACATACTTACCAAAATAAGTGCTGCTGCTTGCAGGCTGTCGACAGGAAAGTCGGGCAAGCTGACCTGTTGGAGCTCAGGGCTGATGAGCGCGTACGCAGCAGACATAACTTGTTCTAGTTTCACAGTATCTACTTTAGGAGCCTCTTCTTTTAATAAATTAAAGTGTTCCTGGTGACAAATCAAAACATATAGTTATAACATGATGCAAGGTAACCAGTGTAACTGAAGTAAAGGGACGCTGGTTCAGTAGTAAGAGTTTGTAGTAACTATAATAACTAGTGGTCGCCAAGTAGTCGAAATTCGACCATAATTCCGTTTTTTTTTTTTTTTTAGCTTTATGCAGTCTACTAAAGTATAAACCTCGTGTGTGCCAAATTACATAGCCTGATTCGGTCACATTATTTTTGTTAAATAAGGGGTACAAAGATTTTGCTTTCGTATAAATAAATATATACATAATTACTGTGTTTTTTGGGAATGGCAATACACTCTACTATCATTTTTTATCTTCTAGGTATGAAAGAAGATTGTTGTTGTCAGGCTGAGTAGTCATTTTGTCAGCTAGTTATTAAAACAATATTTATATACTGTAAACTAAATCAAATTATTGGTATTTTTTTATAACTAAAAGACAGGAAATCAGGAAACACGTAACTGAAATTTAACTTTAAAATATTACGACAATTCAACATTCATTGTTACCTTAAAAAAAATGCCTCCGTATCATTGTTCAAGGTCTACCTTTTAGCACCTAACTGTGGTAATATTTAATAAAGTTGGAAACATTTATTATACACACAAGGGCATTAAATACTTCTGTCTACACGAACAAACATATAAAATTTTCAACGTAAATCATACGAAGAACAATATAAGATCTGAGGCACACGGCACGTATTTATTCTAGCATGGAATAGTAAAACAAGAACTTTACAGAATAATACTGGAAGGAAATATAGAAGGCAAGGAGAAAACGAGGACAGCCTTTTTTTTTAATGTATGGAAACCCCGTCGGGCCTTCACCCCGCTGGGGTTTGCGGCGGGGCGGTGCGTCAGAATCAAAACGACTAAAATCCTACGGTGTGCCACTCTGTGCCTGATACAGGAGGGATCCGGGAACCGCTTTCTTACGCCATCCGGACCCCTCCCAGCGCCTGATCACAGGACAGCCTTGATCAACGTACGTACAGAAAGCAAAGGAGAATGTGGGAGTCATGGCCTATTAAGGGGTCAAACTGTTTTTTATGTATGGGCCTACAAAAATGACTCTACTCTGCCTGATGGAGAGTATAAGCAGCATCCTCTAGGATTCTGCGTATGTTTTCCATCAGGCAGAGTGTGGTGGTCACTATACTCATTGCGAATGCAGATAATGTAACAATGCAGCATGGTGACCCTCTATATCATGGCGGCCTAGTGATACTTCTGTATCATTGGCCCTCCGGTCTCGCACTTACCAACGAAACACGACAGCACTGTCATTTTACATTGTATTTCTGTGCGAAAATTGCAATAAAACTGCTAGACAGATATAAGTAATTAGGATTTTAAATAAAAATAGTAAAAAGTAGTTGAGAATTGATTAGAATAGTTTAGGTTCAAAAGTTACAAGACACGAATATTTATTCAATAGGTTAAAACGAAATTGTGTACAAATGTTTTTTTTTAAATAAATCGGTCTTATAGACTACCAAAAAATGGGTACTAGATAACTGATATAAATGCATTCATACTTTTTTGTAAATAACTACATATTATACATACAAAACGCATATACTACCACTGCGCCACCGAGGCAGTATATGAATAATTTGCCATTTCGTTCGACCATGACGTAATAAACCTGTAACTGCTCACCAGCAATAAAACTTTCAACGCCCTTTGAAATAAAATTGCTCATTCTCAAGATAGCGCAACGTGAGCACAACCCTTTAAAGTTATCGTTTATAGTTTCTTCATAAAACAAACTTAATGTCTGTAGAGGCTAAATGGCGAGACCTGCGATCAGAACACGCGAACGAATACGACGTAATAAATCTAAATGGCAGACCTTCAGATCACATTTATTATTTACCTATGATATAAATCTCAGTAGTTTTATGTTATGGTGTCGAATTTTCTATATGCACAAATAGAAAAAAAAAGAAAAATCATATATTGTAACATGCACAGAGGATTAAGCGAACGAAACACAATAACACAATCTCAGCATATTGCTGCAGTCTGGGTGACTGCAGACCTGGGTATTCTGATAGGGTCCGTGCCCGCTGTAGTCGGTCTCACTGTGTTCTGTGGTGTATATTTTAAAGGGTACACTTTAAATACCGTTTTAAGTTTTTAAAACAAACTTATCCATAAGAAGAAGCTGGATGTTAGATGCGACACGCTAAAAATCATTTAAAAATAAAATAAAATCTAAGTTCATTATCATCAAAACATTATATACTCGGAAATTTCCCAAAGAAGTAGAAAGAAAATGTATATGGAAATCGAAAAATAGAAGACAAAAATGCTAGGTAAAGGCCTTCTCTATTCCTAAGTAGACATTAACTCGCATACATCAAAGTACCAATTAACCACAAGCAAACACAGAACATCATCATTACAGGCCATAGCATGTTTCAGCTCTATTACCAAGACAAACACGAAAACAATTTCGCGTAATTAATACCGTGGCTATTAATTTTGACGGCTCATTAGTTATAGTGAGTAAATAGTTCAGACTTCCTTATGCTATTCCATAAACGTTTTTTAGAAGCGTTCGTAGCCCGTGAAGATAAGCAATGACGTCGCGTTCAGTACCTGGAATGGTGACCGCTGGTGGCACGATACCATGAGCAACTCCGGAGGTCACGTATATATATATATATATATATATATAATATATAAATACACGAATATTAGTACAGAAACTCCTACAAACAAACCATACCTAAAATACCTCACACGATTGCGATCTCCAGACCCGCAAGTTTCTATATATGTACGCGTTGGTGCCTTTACTTCGTTGGTACGGCACTTACTTGTGAAATAAATTACCCGCGAAAGCACTAACCTATATAGGAGATCGAGATCAGTTTCGACAATAAATTCTATCGGTTATGTGTTCACAAATATCGATATACATACATACCTTGACTAGGTATGTACATCTATTGTACTTGTAATGTATGATACATTGGTATTTATGTTTATTGGTGGCTTAGGCAAGTGACGTAGCTCACAGTGATCTTTAAATTTTAAGGATCATTTTTTTAACCAAAAACAAGAAAAAGTCCAGCCGTTCACGCTCTGTGTTGATGAACATCAAGTAGCTCTTTATAATATTTTTTTTATATTTTATAAAAGTACAACTTCTACACTAAGGAATACTTCCGAGTCTTACATGTAACGGACAAAGAAAACCCAAACTCAGAAAAACAAGTTGTGGATCACACAAAGAAGTGTTGTTACATGTGAGGTTTGAAACCACAATACTCCAATACTCAGTGCAGTAGAAACCAAGGTGACCGGTTAAACCAAGGTACCTGGATGATGTTCGTTTTTTTAGTAAATTTTCTAAAAATGAATCTTAGCTAAATCGATTTATCGCCCTCGAAACCCTCTGCATACTTAAATATATGTATTGATTATTGATATTTTATCTATAATACCTACAATATTTTAACAGGTAAAATCCTAGGAGAGTATGGCGCGAAAAGCACCCCGAGTAAAAAAAAATAAAAAAATAAGGTAAAACTCCTACTAAATTGTAGTACTCTCCTTTTTTATATATTATATATTTATACTCATTATAAATATCTATAAGATATTTTTCTGGAGATTACTTTTGGCTCAAAAATCCTTAAATTTGTACTTTTTTTATTTTGATGTTCCACTCATGATTCCGTCAAAACACAATAAAGAATAATGTGAAAATTAGTTAGATTGTTTCAGAGTTCATCATGAGTAACAAGAGAATAATATACTTGTCTTATAATACACATTTTATACTAGTTGCGTCCAGTGGGGCATCCCGCGATTATTGGTATACATACATTCAGACCATTATACAACTATATTTTTTCAGGATGAAAAGAGCCTATGTGCATTTCCAGACTGTAATCTACTTCTGTTTTAAATTTCATGCAGTTCAAAAACAAAATATTTTTTCATCCATACAAACTTTCGAATTGTTTTTCGAATTTCGAAAAGTGAACATTATTTTCTTACTACATAATATTATATGCTATAATTAAGGAATAAACAATAGATTTCATCTAAACAACTGGTATAGTTCCTAGTCTAATATCTTCATAGGATATGAACCAGTGCTCACACCCTTTTTTGTGTTATAATTGTGTGACGTTTGTTTTTTTTATATATTTTTGTATAGTCTGTGGTTACATACGGCACAAATCATTTTATGCATGCGGAGTTTACTTATATGTAATTGTTACACTATTCCTATTTTCGTCTTTATCCGTTTTTTTGTTTTGAATTGATGACACAGTGTCACTCTCACGACTAAGAAGAATCTATTAACATCATTCACATAAAAATACGACAAGCCGTTTAGGCTCTATACTCCTTTTTTCTTCCCTCTTTTTCGAGTATATTATTAAGGAACATAACCCTATGCTCCTTCTTTCGCAGTCGGGTAAAAAGAATTATAGTCGAATTTAGATCACTAGGCGACCACTAGTCAATTATTCATTTATTCATGGTCAAAGTGATACCGATCTAATAAACCTTAGATACAACAAATATAGCGTGTGCAATCTCAGATACAATCAGTACCGAAGCTTTTAACACAAACTTTAACCGAGTTCGCCAAACTACTTATTTGCACCCATAAAACTAAACGTTCCGTGCACCAAAACAGTTTAGAATAACCCCTCTTCTGCTTTCCAAATTTATGCAAAGATAATCAAATTTATGCAAAATTTTCAGTATATTAATGTTTATGAATAAATTACTATCCGTCGCACGACAGAATTAATTCTAATAATTGATGTTGGTTGTCGTGTCGTGAAATAGTTTAAATAGAAGTGAATTGGAGAAGGTACTCTTCATTTATAATTTAAATTATACCCTAAGTTAGAAATTGCAAAACTTGTAAATTGTGTTAGACTCTTGGAAAAATAAAATAAAAATGTGGGTAAAGTTGAAAAAAGTAATAAAAAACTAATCTGTTAAAATATGCAACACTTCTATAATGTCGTCATCATCATCAACAGCCTTCAACCGGCTATGGGAGAGCCACGATTCGGCATGCATGAGCCGGCTCGACGGGAGTGATACTACGGTCTCACAGGAAACCGGTGTAAAACAGCGCTTGCACTGTGTTTCACTGGGTGAGTGAGGACACCGGAGGCCCACACCCCAACTCCTCCCCCATCTTTCTCTTCATTCCCCAAAGGCCGGCAACGCACTTGTGTCGTCTCTGGTGTTGCGGGTGTCCATAGGCGACAGTAATCGCTTACCATCAGTCGATAAGTCTGCTTGTTTATATATATAGTGGGCCGGGTTGGGGTAACACTCCGGTCGAGCCGGCTCGTGCATGCAGAATCATGGCTCTCTTACGGTAAATATGTAGCTTTTATGTAAAATTAAAATTAAAACTTGTCATGTATCTTATACAAACAAATATACATAACAAGTTTTTAAAATTTAAATTAATTATTTAAAATAATAAATTTATAATACATTTGTATGTCATGGCAAAGCATGACATACAAAGACATTCTTACTTATATTATAAATTTGAAAGTATCTGGCTGTCTGTTAAGCTTTCGGCGGCTAACGGCTAAACTGCTGCAACAATTTCAATGGAATTTGGCATAAGGATAATTTTGATCCTCGAGAAAGGACATAGGTCACTCTTTATGGTAACCGAGATACGCGTGATAGTGGGCGGAGCCGCGGGCACAAGCTACTACTGACACACACCGCCAATTTGTTTTAAACTAAACAGACTTTGTACTGTGAAAACTATATTGACTGATAATGAATAAAAAACACCCAAACTCCGAAACAAATATTTGCATAACATACAAACATTTGATCTGACCCGAAAATCGAACCCGAGAGCTCAAATACAGTTGTCGCTTACGCTACCAATGCGCAACCGATGCAGTCAAGCTGTGTGTGTAGCGCAGGATCTTAGTTTTACGTCCATTTAATTATATAGACAAGATTGAATTAATAAATTCTCTTGTCCCATAAACTACTAAAACGAAAGTGATTTAAGTTTCCACGCCTATTTCTTAAAAAGTGGTCAAAATACGAGTAATTAGAAATCAATAGCATTTATTAACAGAACACAGAGATACTTTAAAGAAATAAACTCTTCAAAAAAGCCAAACCCAATAAAAAAATTACAAAATATGTTTGCAGTTAAAACACTCCAACTATTTAAACCCTAACTATTTCTTAAAAACACACCTCATTTATTCATTACTAAATTCCAAACAATTAATCCAACGGCTACAACACAGCATAAATTCCAGCGCACTACAGTGATTCATGAATTCAACTTGACACATGTAATTTATTCAACCTTAAGCCCGAATTATTGTGTCATCGCGTGTGCACCCGGCTTTAGCACACGACAAAACCGCGCGCGACGGTGGCACGCCGACCAGTCTCCGTGTATCAGGAAATAAGTAACGACGTACACTGCACAAATACTTTCGGATCACACGAAAATAGTGAAAACATATAAATAATATCTTAGAAATAAATTTTGGTTTAAAAACTCAATATACTTACAGTCTGTGGAGGTGATTCGTTTCATTCTTATATTCGTAAACGATTACTACGATATTCGTAGATGGTCTACGGATTTCGTAGCTAATATGACTTGATAAGGAGTCATCGATTTAATGTGAGTATTTTATATGACATCAATAAAATTTATAATTTATATTAGTGTTAGAAAAAAAAATTAGAATTGTAATTTATGTCAGAATTTGTAATGTAGGTTATATTAATTAAAATCTATGTAAATATTTTTGTATGTTTTCTCAGTAAGTGAATTTTGTAAATTCTTTTGAGAATTGGTATTAGTGTAAATATTAAAGTTTTAACTTTGTAGCTACAATGATTATCAATAAATAATAACAAGTGACCAAGTGTAGGCATTACCCCTTTGACTTTGATTTAATATGATTTGTATTTTATTTCACTAACTTCTAATAAATTAGACAGTTGATCTCTTTTAAATTTAATATTCAATAACAGTTTATTGCAGTGCACTGCTGGACACAAGCCTTCTCCATTGCATTCAATATTAGTAAAACACTTTTTACCCGACTGCGAAGGAAGGAGGTTATTTTTTTTAAGTGTACATTGTACACTTGAAAAATATAAACTCTTTCTTCCGCAGTCGCTTCTTTCGAAAGAATAATAATATATGCAGTCGAGATTTTTTAAATAATTTATTACTTGTTTCATTAAAATACCTTTATTATAAGTTTATCTATCGTTTATAGGTTGATAAAGCAGATATTTGAATAAATTTTATTACTCCTAATCTGGTGTCAGACTACCATGTGTATATGCATACTTTAACGATACGATATTACGATATTTTAATTTTAAAGGGAATAATCATTTTTATCATAACCAACAGTTTATCAATTATTTTTTTAATTTGAATCATTCTAAATTCAACTGATTTTATACTATCGTGAAGATTAAATCCGTTTTAACTATTCCAATTATGTCATATACAAGTTTTATAGATATGTGCACATAAAAAACAAGCTTAATAATAAAATTAAGCAACTTGTGTACGTATTAGTCATCAGAATTATATACGAAGTAAAAAAGAAATAAGTTTAAAAAGAATATCATCGATTTTAAGGTAGTTGGATCATAATGAATTGAAATAAATTGAATTATTCATTTCTTAATTTGGTACTCTTGGGAATTGTGTATTCCTTCAAACTAGAGGTGGCCCAGTGTTTGAAATTCGATTTTAATTCCTTCATTTATTTTATTTTAGTTTTCTGCACTCCTCCTACATATAAACCATAAATGTGTCAAATTTCATACTTCTCCGCATAATTTTCGTATAAAGAGGTACAAATTTTTTGCTTCACGTATTAACATATAATTTTTTTTTGTATAATAGCGGGCAAGCGAACAGACGTATCGCACGATGGTAAGCGATTAGCGCCGCCCATGGATACTCGCAACACCGGAGGGGTCACAAATGCGTTGCCGGCCTTTGGGTGATGGGATGGGTTAAGTCAAAATCCTCCCTTACTCGGTGAAACACGGCACATGCGCTATTATACGTCGGTTTTTAGTAAGGCCGAGGTATCATTCCGACCGCGCCGGTCAAGGGACCGGCGCAGTCGGTCGACATGCGGAAGCGTGGCTCTCCCTCAAAATTAAATTAAAACAAACGAAAAGTATGCCCTCTCAAATTAAAAAGTTTACAAAGTCGTAGTTCTGAGTTAAAAAAAGATTGTTTGTTATAAAAATTTACGAATTGAGAATTCATATTTTGAAGTTTCTATGATGCTTGAATACTCGAATAATGACGTCACACATTGACCTGCATAATGTATCGTATTTATAAATAGGCTCTTACAATATATTAATTTCGCGGTGATCCGACAAAGAACCAGGGTCATCGATGTAGCCCACAGGATTAGCAAGCTGAAGTGGCAGTGGGCTGGTCACATTTGCCGAAGAACCGATAACCGTTGGGGTAAACGAGTTCTTGAGTGGAGACCGCGTCTCGGCAAACGTAGTGTAGGACGTCCACAAGCCAGGTGGAGCGATGATTTGCGCAAGACGGCTGGCAGGAGCTGGATGCGAGAAGCCATAGATCGAACTAAGTGGCGTGAAATTGGAGAGGCCTATGTCCAGCAGTGGACTGCGATAGGCTGATGATTGATTGATTGATTTCGCATTAACTTTGACAAAAGCCTTACGTGTTGCAATGTCTTCTCTTAACTATTAATCAATGTCACGTTACACCCTACGGATACCAAGTCGAAATATTTTTCTGAGACAAAACTACATTAATATTTTTACTAGCATATTTTGAAATATCTACTAAAAGTAAATATTGAGAAAATTAGAAAAACACTAGAGCCTTAATTAATATGAAAATGACCAATTTAGTTTTAGAATTAACGAAACTAATTCAAAAGGCTGTATGCAGAAGTTTATAGTTACAATTATGAATCGTTGCACTGACCTTTGCGCGCATTGTTACTCAAACCATACTACCAGTATATTTATTATTATGTATTGGTATATTTACTCAAACTGAGTTTACTGCAACAGGAGCATGAGTGAGGGTACAAGATATAATATAATAATAATAATATTTATTGGTATAGACAGTTTTGAAATACATTGGAACCCTGCTTTCTATGTTACCTTATAACCTGTGTTACAGGAGACAGATATTAAAAAATATATTCTCTCGGACCGCACCAAACCAAATGTATGTAACCTAAATGTATTAAATTTGGATGACCTTTTCTATTAAAAAACAGTTGTGATTTATGTTCTGAGTGTACCGTTCGTAATTATTAAGTCAATCGATCAACAACCCATAATGTCCCACTGCTGGACTCGGGTCTCCTCTCAGGAGAGGGTTAAGGCCATACGTCCCCACGCTGGCCAAGTACGGGTTGGGGACTGGCAAGAATACGTTGTGGCTACGTTTTCTTGCCGTTGGATGTTTATAAGCCGCCCTAAGGCCTCCAACTAAACTTCACGACTGTTATCGTATGATAACAACCGGGATAGCCTGCTTAACGTGACCTCCGAATCACGGAGACGCTCATGGTAACATGCCACTAACGGTCACCCATCCAGGTACTGACCGCGCCGTCTTTTCTTACCCTCGCTGATCGTTTGTAATCAACGAGTGCAACTGGGCTATGAGCGTCTCTATTAAGTTAAGTAATGTCTGGAAATGACGTATTGTTTTGCTTGTTCACCCTTCAGAAACATTTAATCGTCGCTGCATCATATCTCATTTGGCTCTTTTTACTTTACACGGTAGATTTTATAAAACTCCGTTTTTTCGGAATATCCTAATAATAACAGTAATGTATGGATAGCTCGCAGCTAGTCGAGTATGAAAACAATTTGCAAGCAACAGGCCGAATGCATTACGAGCCGACGTAACCAATTTAGTCGAATACTTTTCTTTAACTGCTTTCGAGAAAAACTTTCATTCATTTATCGCGATAATTTTGATTACTAGACTCTGTAATAAAATGTAATACGTCTAGTACACGACATCCTACCTATTCGGGAAAACAAATTATTTACCATAGGAATATAAGTTATCGTCTAACTGTACACTGCCACGCTTTGCTCTGTCTCATTGTGATAGCAAAAAAATACATAAAAACCGTCGTATCGTGTAAAATTTAAACTCAATCGTTGCAGAAATGTTTTGAACTTTTCAAGCGAACACAAACCAACACAACATTTTATATACCTGTAACGATGATTGTATTTGCTTCAACAGGTCTTTCTTCAGCTCTTGTCTCTCTTAGTTTCAGCCACTGTAGTCTTTTAATGTCCCGTGGGACAAATATTTCATTTCGCAACAGTTCGCTACAAAGTTCAACGTTATCTGTGTTTATTTATTCTTACACTTTGTCGACCTTTCGAATACGAACAATATATATCTTGCAAAGCAACATTAGAGGTTTCAATAAAATGTCCGCTACAATACTACGTTTCATTCCAAATATTATAAAATCAAAATATATTTATGTTGCAGAGTTCGAGTACCGCACTAAATGATACAAATCAATTATGAAGCAGGGGAATGATAACAATAGAAAGGGTCGCGTGACGCATGCCTCTGGCCGTTAGCTTGAGTGGTAATATGCCCGTCCTATGGCAATCTTCCCAGAGGCCTATGTACGTCCGCACCGTGTGGGTAGGCGACTATAGACACGCGATACTCACACACGACGACCCTTACCTTCTCAAGCTTAAGAGACGACGACCACACTCTTCAGCAAGTTGTACCATAAATAAATATAAAAGCTCGAGACTCAGTCAATATTCAGACGACTTACCCAATTCTTTAAGAAAACTAAACCTTATTATCAGCAGTGGAAAGACGAGAATCAGTAGTAGGCAGAGACCAGCCACCTCTTGTGAGGAAGTAGAAAATTTAGATTTGGAGGATTTAGACCAAGAATCGGAAAACGGGTTGATAGTGAAAGCGAATAAACAACCTTTAATAGAAACAAATCGCAGTAGCAGCGAGAGTCTCGATTCTAATATGAGGCATTTGAGGGCTAATAAAACAGCTAGGGGAGAGGTTCAAGAGAACACGGAACTTTCTGAAAGAGTATTGCAATGGCTAGACTTAGCGGGAAAAATTGATTTGTTGGCACCAAATAATGTAGAAAGGATGACGCACCAGCGGCACAGTTGGCCAGAACTGCAAAGTCGTCACAATTTAGTTAAATCTAAAACAACAATCGACGTACGTAGAGAAGGTGGACGAACAACACCGAAGGGTGGTGATATTTCAAAAGCGCAACAAAGTGCCATTATTGATCGGCACGATTTTTATGTCCCGGCGTCCGCAAACACGATCGAGAACTACGCGCGACAGTCACGGAACGCCAAGATCACGCCACGGCATGAGACAAAAATAAAAGACAATCTGAACAAAACAAAAGCCAGAGACTTAAGAACGAATGTCATCGAGACGCGGCAAAAAGTTATTTTTGAAAAGAATGCCGTAGAAAAACAGTATACGGAAATGCTTAACAAAAAATTGATACCAGACGTAAGCAAAAATTCTAAACGTCAAGTGCACATATTCATGCCAGATCTGCCGAAGAAAATTGAATCAACTGTTACAAGCAGACCGGAAAGTTTACTCTCTCAAAACTCTTATAAAACCTTGAAAAATAAACTGTAAAGTCTTCTTTTAATTATTTAAATTCACCAACTATTGTTAGCCATTTCTATGGTAATATTTTAACTTTCTAGACACACTCATACGCAAATATCAACGTATATTATGACCGAACTATATTTTTCTGAATATTATTTTTATATATGTTCGAAACATGATGTCGCGTTTAGGTATTCACTGACAACTGACATATTGGCTTAAGGTTATTTCGACGAGTACCATTATTTTTAAAGATTTTTTTTTGCTTTTATTTACTTCAATAATGCTTAAACTAAATATCACATAATGTTAAGAAACTCAAAATAGTAAATAAACTCTAACCACTTCTATACCTTTCTAAGTCATGGATTTTTTAAGTACGTTGACTTTAGAACTGTCTTCAACTGTAAAAGGTTAAATGAAACTTTATCGTGACGCAATAATATTTGTAACTCCTTGGTAATATCTCAATCGGTCCCGAAATTGGAATTATTATTTACTTTGGTTTAAATACATATGAAAGTTTATACTTCTAAAAACATTTTTTTATTTATATCTCTATCTGTCTGTTTATTCCGGCAAATTTCAGAAAACGGCTGCACCGAATTGAAGGAACTATCACTGGTCTGCAAGTATGCCAGCTGATAATATAAGTCAAAATTAGGCTACTTTTTTTAGACCAGCTCCGAACCGCGGCGTTACTCCGTTACAAGTTTAATAGAAAAACTAATAAAGAAACTGGAATAGGGTACCAAAGGGGCTGAAGGGTCAACTCAAGGTGCTGCCGCACTTATGAGCTACCTCCCCCTCAACATCAGGGGGACAAGGGGTTTGGGTACGAGTAAACAAAATCACCCGGTGAATAGTTACAAAAAAATTAGCTTCACATTAATTTTCTATGATACTTTGGTATTACTCCGGTCGAGCTTAGCCCATATGTGTCAAAGCACGGCTCCCAATATATGAGGAGTAAAAATAATACCGTTTGGAAGGTCAACTCACCCCAAAACCGATGGTAGCAACATCTCTGGCCTGGAATCTGGACCGCAAAGGGGGGTCGAGGGGCTGTCCACTGTATCTCGGTACAGGAAGCCCAAGAGCGATTACACGAAAGTTCTCATCAACGCGGACTAGACGCCATTTTGATACTTCCTCAGCACCATGTTCCTGTAATGTAGTATGAAGCTGTAGTGACATCAAAATTAATGTAGACACAGACAGAGAATTGCTATAAAATTTCCGTTCAACGACCCGTGTTTTGAATGAGTATCTATACAACACAAATAATTGAAGTGTCTGTTTGTAATTTCAAATTAACATGTTTTCACTACTTTGCATATAAAAATATATACAGTACTTACACCAAAAAAAACAAACTTTGTATGCCTGTCTGTCTGTTTGTTCTAAGAAATCCCTGCTACGGCTGGACCGATTTTAACGTGGCTTTTACTGGCAGATAGCTAATGATATAAGGAGTATCTTTGGCTGCTTTTATTTTAGACTCTCTTCGCTCTGTAGTGTTACTCGTTTAAGTAAACACTAACTTGTTACACCGCGAGGCACAGCTAGTTGACAATAAACATAATAAAAAGCATCGGAATTAAAATGTTTACTTTGTTTATTGCAAGTACCACGATGAACCTGTTCATCCATTATCATGGATCTTGCAATAGTGCCGAAATATCGAAAGCTAATGAACGAAAATAATATGTACATTATTAAAATAATTATTTCGTAAAATTTTAGTTTTATCTTACCTCTAACAATTTATCATATCGAGATGCTGGCACCAAGAACCTGCCATCTTCCAAATGCATCTCCCTATTTTCAAGCAGATTATTGAGCACAGGCAACACATTGCGCTCGGCCTTCTCAATGCCTTCTAGAACGAGCACGCGGCCTTCTATTGCTGCGCGGACGGCGCTCTGTTAGAAGAAAAAAAATGCTAAGACTGAAATCTAACAAAAAAAAATCGGGACTTACAATTATACAATTACTCACGTAATTTACAAAATACATTAATTACATTTATGAAGGCAGTAGTAATTACGACACAATATACTGTTCTAAGAGCTCGTCACTAGTAATTCAGAAAAAAATAATTATATCAATGGTGGGAGACTACAGATGATGAGTACATTAATGTACCCAGAATTCACTAGCATCAATTATTTTTACAAATCACCAACCATTGATGTAATATTTTTTTAATATCAGTTTATACTTTAGTTACTATGCTCATATGTGTAACATTCTCTTTTACCTGATCAAAGTACCTAGCCGTGGAGCTCTGGATCTCACGCCTCTGCTTCAAGTCTGCCTCTGTAGTGTCCCTTGACAAAGCCACATATTCTAGTTCTCTTTGTGTCAGCTCCAAGTACTGAAGAGCCACTTTCCTCCTAAAATTTTTGTATAAACTTGTGATTGTAATTCTAGCAAAAAGCAAACTGGTTTCGTTTATATAAAATTGCAGGCCTTAAAGACAATCAGTTGCTTGTACATATCTCATTTCAAATGTTGGTTATACTGTATTGTTACACAAGCTTTATTTAGCTTGTGACTAGATGACATTGTGTGTTAGATGTCTAGAATATTTATTTATTTATTGGTCTAACATTGATAAACTTACAAGTTGGTAGTAAAAAATAGACTCATTATTGCCGATATAGAAAAAGCAGTAGCTTAGAGGCAACAGTTGAAACAACTGATAAAAGCCTATTTCTACAGAAATTCCTATTGGTTGTACTCCTTTAGTACAATTATACAGTGGTTGAGTTGATTTTTTGATTAAAATATAAAAATAATTTAACTGCTTTGCATTAAACTTTCATTAAACCATTTGTATTTCTTACTAATTCCTACCTATTTTATGTGTTAGTATTATAGTATATTTACCTGCTAGGACCTGGCCTACCAAGAAGAAACATGTCTTGGCCAAGAAGATCTTTTTGCATCATCCATCTCAAATTTCTCAATGTACTCTGTGATAAGGATCTTATTTCAGCATCTTCTATAGTCACTAAAATTTAAAAAAGACAATAGCTTTTTAATCAGACTATGTGTGAAAATTTTTTCTATTAAGATGGTCAAAGAAAAGGTTAAAACGCTAAAGGCTGGCAAAAAACTACAAAAATATTACCTCTCATAAACAATAACACACCATTTTTATTCCCATAAGAACTGACATGTTTTTTGACAAAAAAAATGACTTTTTATCTTTTTTGAATTGTGAAAATTTAACATTTTATTATTACTTATTAAAAATTACATATTATTAAGCACATTTTCATTTACAATTAAGTAGTATTGCATCAGATTTAGATAAAACGGACCAAGTTTAGACTTAGAACTTACGGTACTTTCTGGGCACATATTCAACCTTTTTAGGGTTTTTAATTTCCTTGCTGACATCTCCAATAGTCACTTTATCTTCACTAGCAAACGCTCTCACTGGATTTGCACTTAGTATCACTTTACGATTGCCTAAAATACGAATCAAAACATCGATCCTTCGAACCGTTACTGCAGGGTTATACATGATCGTAAATTCTTAAAATCTTTAACTAAATATATTTACAGTTATTTTTCTTAAATCCTAAGTCATTTCACTTTAATATTGCTAATTAATTATAAAAAAAGGCAATAATCAACAGGTCAAAGTCTAATCATCAACATGCTTCAAAATTACTGACAGATCACAGCTGATCACTCTGATCAGCCGTTCGTTCTGAAATGGAACAAACTTCTCACAGAAGAAAATTGGTACAGTTTGGAAATGATTCAGTTCTTAATTAATTTGTGTTTTAGGTTGTTATTAGTACAATTTGCAATCAATCCCATTTGGCAAGTTATATTGAGCACTGATTATTTGAATGTAGCCCTATCAAATCGCATGGTTTGATCCTCAGCTCTAATTCAAGAGACCTGTCTGTGAACTACGATGGGCTGATGATGACGACTGCTTCTCTATTTAATGTTTTAGTTAGTGATGTAATTTGTCTCTACAAGATATAAGCTCCACAGTAGTAGGTAGATAAATATCGATTTGATCTTTAAATTTCTATACCACCATTTACGAAGGTATTTCTTCATTGTCACGGCTCCACTTCTGTAGATCGCAACGCAACACCATATTTTTAAGTGTCATGCGCATTTAATTATTATCAAGTTTAATACTTTGTCGAGGTCATGGTGCGAATTGTACTCGAAATTCTTTGAAGTTCTTTAACATATTTTATTGAAATCTCCCGACAAAGATCCAGAGGGACACTACGAGCACAGAACATCACAGATTACTCTTACCATTAAAAGAAAACAAGTTTTAGGTGATATATATTTATTAACCTTTAACTACAGTTTCATTTTGCTAACAGTTTTTAAACGAATAATGAAAATAAACAAAGGAAAGTTATAAAAATACTATTGCTTTTTGCAAAGCTAATAAATACATAAAACGTATGTAGTATCACTTTATCACTGTTACATTCTCTGTCTGGTACTATCTAAACCTTCTCATTCGGTTTTTACAAACAGAGATGCGGACAGTATGATATAACAGAAACATACGTGGCTATTTATGAGGGTGTTGGTGCAAACTAAAAATGATTAGTATATAAGCTAATTATAGAAAAAGAAACAAAAGACCCGACTGCATGAAAATGTGTTTTTACTTAAGATATAATAAACACGCTATTTTTTTCTAACTTTTATAATTTTCACACGCTCAGCAGCAGTTGAGGCTAAAGAGTGTCCTAAAAAAATATACATACATACACCGAACAAGAAAATTTTAAAATACTATAATGACCCTACTACATTAAAGATTTTGATAAAATTTTATCAAAATCTTTAAAGTACTCGGGTTTATTTATAGTCAATGTCACTCGAGTCATTACTACTAATCGATTGACACTTCATTAAAATCGGTTAAGTAGTTTCAGCACCATAGTGAAACAGACTGCCAACATTCTACCCTTCCTTTTGGCGTATAAGTCTCCGCGCAGTCGAAAAAAATTAACCTTTACCCATAAAATAGAAAGAAATCAGATAGTGAAGTAATTAAAAATAATCAGATCCTGAAAAATTCATAACTTTAACACTGATACATTACAAATATATATAAAAAAAAGACACGTATTAAATAATACTAAAGTGTGTGTGGAGGAACAGGTCACATGTTCCTCCAACTTAAAGGGAGGATCCTCCAACCAGGCGAGGTGATCATGCCTGGCGGGCTACTGCCCAACGGTTGATGTTGGGAAGTTGTATATATGTAATCGGCGCGAAAACTTCTATTGCGCGATTAGGATTGGTAGTTTCTTAGTTTTCTTCGTTGCTCCGTAGTTCGATGTTTCTTCGGTAGATGGCGCTGTCATACATTTTTATGTTGACGCTGTATGTGGTAGTCGCCACTTGTGGAATAACATCTTAACCTACAAACTAATATAGAATTCAATAGTTTATTTTACTACAACACTGTACTTTATGACATGCCAAATATAGTGGCACATTGATTAAGAACCACAACAAACAAAAGAATGATCAACATTAAAATCAACAGCTATTAATTAATAGTCTGCTGAACATACGAAAAGATAATTTATAAAACTTCGATTGGTGCAAGAGTGGGACTTCATCTATGCATCACTATTTTTTTAACGCAAATGAACGATAAGTGTCTTTTTATTTAATTGAATTGCGTAGATGGTTCTTTTATAGGAGGATTTCTCGCATAACTAATAGTACTAAAGTTTCCAGCACATCCAAGTTTCTCGGATCTAATTTATGCTATGATTTTTAAAGTAGGTTAAGCAAGACCTCGATTCCGGTACTAGTTGAAAACATATGATATTTAATTTTCATCCATATCGTCATGATCCATAGGTTCAATTTTAACACTGACAAAGTCAGTAGGCTCTAAATCATTCTCCCCCTGATCACTATAATCTTTAGTTTCAATTTTAACAATATGTGTCTTTATATCATGCTCCGCATCACTACCAGAATTCCTGTTGTTGTCTTTCTCACTGTCTCTTGTATCTTCCGAATCTGATTTACCATCGTTTTGTTCATCATCTTCATCATCATCATCATCCATGTCTTGGCTAGACTCTGCTTGTCTCTCTTGATCTTTATTCTCTTGATCAAAGTTGGTAAATGTCACATAGTCTCCAATTAGAAGTTCGTTCGCTGGTTTCTTTGGAGGTCCAAATATGCTGGTCATGACATCTTCGTCGAGGCCAAGGTTGCACTCTCTAGGTTCCAGTCTAGTGTAAAACTCTTTCACATTAGGTTCGCCTCCTTTAAAACCGTGTCGTCTGCGGAAATGCTTCACAATTGTTCTTTTCACGGAGCACGCCTTTGGACATAATTTGCACTGAAAATAGAAATAAAAATCTTAAATACGTTTACCCAATGATGCAGAAGCATTCTCAATAGGCTGCTATAGTGTGGATCACCATGTTGCATCATTGCATTGTCTGCATTAGTAGTATATATGGTGACCAACATACTACAACTATGGGATACTGCTTATGCTTTCCATCAGGCAGAGTAGTTATTTTGGTAGGGCCAGTATTAAAAAAATATTTACACTACCCGACTTTTCGGTTTAATTAACTCGTTGTCAATGCGGCTCAATTATTAATTTTAATTAAGATAAGATTATGACATACCTAGCCGAGCCAACAAAAACTTATGGGTAAAGCCGCGGAGCGTATAAATAAAAGTAAGCCAAGGCACTACTTATATCGTCAGCTATTTATCAGTGAAAGTTCCGTCAAAATCGGTTCAGCCTTTTTATAGATAAGGCAAACAAACTGAGACAGAGAGACACGTAATGTAATGATCAGACATGTAATTACCGCATAACTTTAAAGAAGAAACAGACATCAATTTTATTTAATTGGAAAGTTTTAAAGAAATTTAATCGCGTTATGTCCCGTTCATAGCCCTCATAGCCCAGTTGCACTCGGTGATTAGAAACAATCATCGAGGGTAAGCAACGATGGCGCGGTCAGTACCTGGATGGGTGACCGCTGGTGGCATGTTACCATGAGCGTCTCCGTGATTCGGAGGTCACGTTAAGCAGTCGGTCCCGGTTGTTATCATACGATAACAGTCGTGAAGCTTAGTTGGAGGCCTTCGGGCGGCTTAAAAACATCCAACGGCAAGAT
This sequence comes from Hyphantria cunea, assembly GCA_003709505.1. NCBI lineage: Eukaryota > Metazoa > Arthropoda > Insecta > Lepidoptera > Erebidae > Hyphantria > Hyphantria cunea. The sequence continues at coordinate 861,052 of PKRV01000027.1, forward strand.
TTACGTAGCCACAACGTATTCTTGCCAGTCCCCAACCCGCACTTGGCCAGCGTGGGGACGTATGGCCTTAACCCTCTCCTGAGAGGAGACCCGAGCCCAGCAGTGGGACATTATGGGTTGTTGTTTTTATGTCCCGTTCAATCGGATCAGATGAGAATCAGATTAACTCGAGGCCGAGAGTGGTAGGTACTGACCCTGAACCTCTTGAGGGTGGTGTGCGTGACGACGTGGTGGCGCAGGCCGGCGGCGCTGCTGAGCATCTTGCCGCACAGCGGGCACGCGTGACGAGCGCGCGTGTGCGACGTGCGCAGGTGCCGCAGCATGTAGCGGTCGTCTGGGTACATGCGGTCTGAGGAAACACCATTTATTACGTCACCCACTCTATTTACCGTGGGAGAGCCACGCTTCGGCATGAATGGGCCGGCTCGACCGGAGTGATACCACGGCCTCACAGACAACCGGTGTGAAACAGCGCTTACGCTGTGTTTCATCGAGTGAGTGAGGATACCGGAGGCCCATACCCCGATCCAACGCCCCCTATCCCCCTCACCATCTCCTTTCCCCCCAGGCCGCCATAGTGTGGGTCACCATGCTGCATTGTTCTTTTTCGCATTGAGGATGGTGACCACCACTCTTGGATNCCTATCCCCCTCACCATCTCCTTTCCCCCCAGGCCGCCATAGTGTGGGTCACCATGCTGCATTGTTCTTTTTCGCATTGAGGATGGTGACCACCACTCTTGGATTCTGCTCATGCTTTCCATCAGGCAGGGCAGAGTCATTTTGGCAGCTTAAATAAATAAATAAAAAAAAAAAATATTATTGCCAAAATCTAATAAATTGAAACGTTCAAGCGCGTTTCTTGTATATTTATAATCTGAATTTCGGAAACGGCTCTAACGATTTTCATTAAATCGATCGATCAGTCCTGAATTCATTTTTAGAAATTTTACCAATAAAAAAACCAGTCAAGTAGGTACTCAAAAATAAGGGCTGTTATTTCAAGTAGGCACTTTCGAAACGTTAAACGAAACTAGTTAGAATGGTTCCAAAATGTAATTGATGATAAGTTGTAGTTAAACCATAAACTTCAGTTATCTTTAAAAAAAGACTACTCCCACACGGGAATATATCTCATACATCAAACGAATATAAAGAAATGTCCTGGCGAGCCACCAGCAACGGTTAATGTTGGGATGTGGTATATATGCTAATCGGCGCGAGAACTTCTATTGCGAGATTCAGGATTGATAGTTTCTTAGTTTCCTACATTACTCTGTAGTTCGACGTATCTTCGGTAGATGGCTGTGTAGTGTGTTTCTGTTTGCGTTGTACGATGTGGTAGTCGCCACACGTTATGAAGTTAAAAATATGTACAACGGAACATACAAATTATAAGCGTCCAGTACATGTTTGACTATCTAATGATAAAAAGTCCATATCGATGATCTCTAGTTAATAGATTCACACTTACCACACAAGGGACACTTGACAGTGTTCGTCTTAACGACATGTGTCTTCATATGCTCACGTAATGAACAGGCGCTTGTAAATAACTTCGAACAGACTGTGCACGTTTCTAAATCTGAAAAATTATATTTATTAATACTACTTAAGCCGGTTCTCCTGCGACATTGTTTTGCGTTTTCCAACACCTAACAGGAAACATCTAACAAAATATGGGCGTGGCCTAACAGTTTTGTTAGATCAAACAAACAAACATGTTATCCCAAGCAGACGGTAAAAAATCCCTGCGTTCGCCTGCAATTTCATATTTCCTGATCTGCACTGAGCAACGACAAAAAACTCAGCATGGCATGGTGCTGTGTTATTATTTTATGCCCCTGTTTCATTCTAAAAAGGTCTCTAGGAGGATCACATGATCCATAAATTATCGACACGGGCCCGTAGTCTATAACTTACTCTCGCCTGTGTGCTTCCTTATATGATATGTCAGTTTAGACTTCTGGACGAAGGTCTTCCCACAGTACATACACGCATACGAAGTATCCCTTGAATGGGTTCTGCAAAGATTACCGCACGTTAACATATTATTTTAAACAAAAAAGAAAAATATGAAAATGTAATCAGTTACGTACAAAGTGTTTTTTTTTCTTCCTACGATACCAATTACGTACAAACACCTACTAAACTAACTCTATGTGAAGAGTGTGAAAAATTATTTTTACTTGACTACGACAAAGCCATAAGGAAGACCATTAGTTTTGCAGTCTATGAATGTTTGCTTGTTCTCTATTCAAGCCTACAGTGATTCTTTCATAGCTTTATTGTAGCAATTCTTTTCCTATTATTTTTCAAAAAGGCAACTCTTACATTTGGGTATCTTGTGTGGGACTTTACCATACATGAAATGTCCACATACTCACACAAATGTTGCCTGTGTAGGATTTGAACCCAAAAGACTTAGCGCAGAAGACCAATAGTTTAAGGATATCTTAAGCCACTACGCCACACGTACAGTACCTATTACATTAATTAATTTAATTACCTCATATGTGAGTTGCAGGCTCCCTTATCGGCAAAACTACGCGGACATTGCGGACAAGCGTAGGGCCTCTCGCCCGTGTGACGTCGCTCGTGACGTAACATGTTCGAGCGTTGAACGAACCGCATCGGACAGTACGAGCAAGCGTGACGCGGCCCTTCGTGGATTTGGACATGTTCGCGGAACGAGTCGCGTTTCTGTGTAACAGAATAAATCTTATATAAGACGCTGGTTTCAAACTGCCGTTGACTGTAAATGAGTATTCTACATAGCTCTTTAAACAAAAACGTACCATTCACTTCGTACTTTTTACAAAAAATTTTAACTAGCTACATGGTATCTAAAATCTATAGAAATGTGACGGAAAACGGTGAAAATTGAAGCAGCTACACGATCGACGGATGGAGTGTCGGCGAAGAGACTTTCTTCAGTAACAATTTAAATTCAAGATGAAGTTCGTCAGAATACAATGCCATACCGGCGAGTGACGTAAGGGACGGTTGGTTTTATTTCGTTGCATTAAATACGGTTGTATTCTGAAGACCTTTAGGTTGAATTTAAATTGTTACTGAATAAGTATATTCGCCTACATTTGTCCTAACCCTTAGTCTGAGTGACTAATGCCCTAACAGTTATCTATAACTAAGTATAACCTGCCATACTTCCCTATTCTGACACGAAAAATAGATAGAAACAATCTGCAAAGCGGTTTGTGTATTTCGCCCAAAACGTTGAGCTATTATATAATGGATGAATGAACACTCACCAAGAATGACTTCCCACAGTATGTGCAAGTATAGTTCTGTTTATTCGGCATGTGTTCTTGTTTGTGCATGTACAAAGAAGACTTGTACTGGAAAGACTTGCCGCACTCAGTACACTCGAATGGGTGCTGTCCAGGGTGACATATGAGGTAATGGAGTTTTCTGTAAAAAATAACAATGTTAAAAAGATTTTTAAATTACATTTTTACGGTGACTATCATTGCATATGAATACCTGGAACTCAACTCTTTGAATTGTTTTCTCAGAACCTGGGGGAAGAAAGTTTTGGTAACCTCACACCCTTGGCGAATAGTTTTTTTTTCAAAAGATAACTCCCGCCTCAGGAATATACATTCCTGTGTCACGGGGATCTTTACAAACATTCATGAAACGGACACAAAGTACACCCAGACTTAGAACAACAATTTATGGATCACACAAAGTGTTGTTCCATGTAAGATTTGAATCCACAACAATGGCGCAGTAAGAAGCGGTGTGTCGACCACTGAAACCACTAACTAGGCCAATCGTGTAGTCAAATTAAGAGTTTAAATATCAACAAAAACCTCATATACTTATACAATGACCATCACTTTGCCTGCAGGGTTACTTAGTGACTTTTATTATCTATAGCACTATATATATAGCACGAAATAAAGTTACTGCCTCTGACTGTTTGCTTAGATCTTTTAAACTACTCAACGGAATTTTTAACCAGATTTCAGCAATAAATAGTTATTTAGAGGAAGGTTTATATGTGTAATACATACCTAGAGGAAATCCGAGAATTTTAAATAATTGCTTGCTAAGCCAGGCCGTGTGGCAAGTTAAAAATGACACTAGTTAGTAATTAAAATATTTATATCTCACCTCTCATCCATGGTGTGCAGCACTTCTTCACACAATTTACACTTGAATTTGCCAGGCCCATGAGCCTGGGCCATGTGCGCGCTTGCGGCTCGCGAGGTGTTAAACTCCCGGCCACAGACTGTACATTCTAAGTTGCGTTCAACACGATGGCGAGGATTGTGGATAGACTACAACAGACAAATGTAATATCAAAACTCCATAATCTCGACACTCGGTCAATTCCTAATTCAATAATTTCATCAACAACCCATAATGTCCCATTGCTGGGCTCGGGGCTCCTCCCAGGAGAGGGTTATTCAATAATTTAATGTGTGCTAAACACTTTTTTTGTTTCAGAACTAAGAGCCAGTTTCACTAAGTTGTTAATAAAGTTCAGGATAATCATCTGCCATATACTACTATTTAACAGGCAAATAGATGGGGATAAATATATGTATATCTGACAATATATGTCTATCCAAAACTTGTGAAACAGAAATCTGTTGTTATTTAACAGCTAAGTTAACATTAGTTTTTGAGAAAATTAGCAGCAGAAATAGTGGTGAAACTGAACCTAAAGAGTTAACTGATTGCAACTTACTCGCACATGAAGTTTAAAGCTCTTCCTGTGACTCAATGGTCTAAATTTGCAAGCATCTAAAGAGCAATACAATTTTTTTGCTTCTGGATGTTCAGATTTAAAGTGAGCCCTCATATTGTCCACATTTGAGAGTACCAAACTACATACACAACATTTCATGAGGTACAAAGGAACTTTATCTGCAGTAGCGTGACTTGATAGGTAGTGGTAGTTGAACCAAATCTGTGGATAAGTATTAATGTTTTGTATTAGTATATAGCCTATGAAACTTTACCTCTGTACAATATAAGTAAAAATATAGATTGTATAATTAAGGTACACTAAATTTGACTACACAGTTTGCCTAGTGGTTTCAGTGGTCGCCACACCGTGTCCTACTGTGCCAAGTGTTGTGGGTTCAAATCCTACATGGGACAACACTTTGTGTGATCCAAAATATGTCGTTCTAAGTCTGGGTGTACGTCCGTATCCATGTCCATTCCATGTATGTTTGTAAAGATCCCCGTGACACAGGAATGTATATTCCTAATACAAAAGTTGTTTTTTTAAAAAAAAAAGAAATGAAAAGCTAGAACTGAAAAATAAGCTACCATTTATAAATTTAACTATTACCTTATCGCTGAACACCTCTCTGCATATTTCACAGTTATAGTAACTTTCTCTGTGCCTAGAAAGATGCACTCGAACTTGATGAATTTCTCTATCCTTTTCATGCCAAAACAATGTTGGACAATATGTACACTTAAATCCCAAATGTGGACTAAAACAATTATCATATTCTAACAAATCCCAGTGCTCTGACAAATGTTGTCTTCCTTCTAGCCGATCTTCAAACTCCTTATCACAAAACTGACACAACCAAAGATTTTTGAAATCACGCAACTCCCTGTTAACATGGTTGTCAAGCTCATTCTGGCTATCGAAAATTGCTGCACAAAGTCTACATGAATAAATCGACTTACATTTTACAGAATGCATTCTTGTCATGTGCGTGACAAATGTCTGCACACTGTTGTACTCCGTATTGCATAGAGAGCAAACTACATCCATAGTTAAGTCGCCAGTGGCTTTCTCATAATCAATATCAGAAAGTGCATGAACTACATTTGCTTTGATATCAGACAACTCTCGAGATATATAATCAAAGAAACATTTTTCTAACACAATCAACTCAGTTAGTGTTACATCAAAGTCTTCCTCACCCTCATAACTCTTCACAAACTCTAAAAGTTGGGTCTCTTTCTCGTTCTTACCCTTTGTTTCATCTCCACTTACATTCTCCTGCTTGATATCTGGCAAATAACCTTTGAGCAAATCTTTTGAATCAGTTGCATTTGATCCTAGGCCATTGCCAACTTTCATTTCTAAATCTATATAGCCATAACGAGGATGACGTTTCAATTGCTCTTCAATGAATTCACTTCTAACATCAGCTCCGTGCACCACAAATGGTACATCTTTCCCAGCCAAAACATATGTGAAGCACTTTAAGGTAAAATGGTGGTAACCCATGTAATGATTGAAAAACAATCTTGAAGCATTATCAGTCTTTGAACATAGTACACAGGAGAAGATAGTTGATCCATCATCATCGAAACTCCATAGATTTTCATCATCCTTATTTGCTACACTTGACACATTATGTTTTTGAAATAAATGTGAATTGTATAACTCACCATCAGAAACTCTGAAATGGCAGAGTCTGCAGTGCACAAGTTTATGAACTGTCTTAAGATGTAAACGTAAAATAGGCTCAGTTGGGAAGTTTTCAATGCACTGTGAACATGGCCAAGGTGTATGGAACTTCATATGGCTATACCAACTTTCCCTATCTGGCACAAAGTACCTTAAATACATAAAAACATGAGTAAACACTTTTTATTACATAATAAAAGAGTATACCGTACAAAATAAGCACTACTTACCTACAGATACCACAAAAATCTTTCTTGTGATTCAAACAATAGTGTAGAATTATTTTAGACCTATTTATAAACCACTCAGGACACAATAAGCAACTGTAAGGTCCTCCAGGGTTAAAATCTTTCAAATAAAGCCAAACGTCCGCAGGCCTTTCTATAACTGGGGGTAGATCAGGTTTCTGAATGTTTATAGTAATCGGTAATCGCTTTGGAGGCGCTTTTTTCTTCTTTTTTTTAACAACTTTTGTTTTGGACAATATTCCACTTTTTACGATGTAGGCTTCAGGGTGTAGCTTCTTGTTAGCCGCAATAACAGATAGCGGTTCATCGTCGGATTCATCAGACGTCATATTTCACTTAATAGAGCACTAAACTCGTTTATATCGCATATAATATACTTTTTTATGTTTATAAGTGCCACTCTCTGTAAAATGTGTAATTTTGTACTATAACAGGAAGCATATGTTTCGAAATACAAAACTGAAACTAAATATCAGAAATACAAGTTTGTTGTTTGTTTTTCGACCGCCCTATTTGCCTCTTGCCTCCTTTCGAGTCCGCACAATATTCACATTTCACAGCCACACGAACATAACGTCATTTTTATCAAACATTGCTAAAAGAGTAACGTTTAATGTTAGTACATTAAACGTTAATCTTTCTACCTAGGGGCAAAAATGGCTCAATAATTCAATATTGACCTTTTCGTAGTGTTAGAAATATCTCTTATGCCTAGTGCTCACTATGGAACGCAAGCTGTGATAGTGATTGAACAATTTGACGTTTTAGGGTTGCATGGTGGTATTTTCTTGACGTAGATATTAAATTATTTATCAATTGATGATAGTAATATTTTTTAACGGTTTAATTATTTCTTTAAAAAAAATCCGAATCAATTTGTTTGTTAAAAAAAAAGACAACTCCCGCATTAGGAATATAAATTCCTGTGTGGCGGGGATCTTTACAAACATACATGAAACGGACACAAAGTACACCCAAAATTAGAACAACAAATTATGGATCACACAAAGTGTTGTCCCATGTAGGATTTGAACCCACAACAATTCGCGCAGTAATCGTGTGGCGACCACTGAAACCAGTTACTGGTTATAACTTGGGAAATTCATCTTTAAAAAGTGTAGTATGTAAAACATTTATTTTTATTTGATTAATATAAAAATACCAGACAGAAATTATGAAAATCTATGTCACAAGAAGTTCTAAATAAGAAATGTTCTATAAAAATATCTGAATAATATTGTTCCAATTAAAAATATCTAAAAACCCGTTCGATTCTTAATCTTCCACGTGCTTGTTTTAAAAAAATATTTGATTATACTTCGATAATTTTCATCAAATAGAAAAGCATTATTTCTTTCAGCCATAGACAACTCGGTATATTTTATAACACGTTCCTTTACACTATAACAGGAAAATTCCTCATGTTTTCTTTATAAATGTAGAACGGGGATATGGACACATATCATTACGTATTTTTATTTGAAAAAGCACTCAAAACTAACTACTACCATAACTAATAACGACTATATCTCGCAAATTTTGCACAATGTTCGATCTAAATTCATGAAAATACAGTCCGAAGTAATTTTAGAACACACGCTTTACATCTGCTTTTCGTGAAACTTAATTCCGGACAAGATTTATGACAGACCGAAGCCTCCTGAAACTTTTGACTGAAACTTTTATATTTATCACCTACTAGCAGTCACCCGCGGCTCCGTCCGCGTGGATGTCGGTTATTAGTTTAAATATTTTTTTATTGGTTGTGGCGGCTTCTGAAGGTTGGGAATATAAACCTGAAGCACAGCACATACCATTAGGTTCGTCCGCCCATTACTTGGCAGAGCAGTTAGAGCAGATCTTATTCATGACTCCAATTTGAAAGGACGCTTGTTATGCATAATCAACCTGCGAATCATATCTGAAAACCAGTCTATTGCTGTTAGCTAAAAATCGAACTCTATTTGTGGACAACTGCTGCTAGCTGTCTCTCTGCCTGAGCTCTAAGTCGCTGCAAGCAGTCGATACTTGACTCTCTTTCGCGCAACTGACAGCTCCTTATATTTTGTTCATGAAGACCTTGGGAACGTTCCAGTCTCGACCCTAGAGCACATAGCTCACAGGTTCTCAAGCTTTGTTCGGCAAGGTGTTGCGAACGTTCGACACTCGACTCTCGTGCGCGTACCTGAGAGTATCTCTGATTTTGCTCAGCAAGGCGTTGTGAACGTTCAGGTGAAGATTCTCCCATACGACGTAATCTTGCTGCCCGTGCTTGAGAACTATGTTTAGAAAGTTGAGACCTGGCTCTCTTAGGCATTTTCAAATGTTTAAGAAAATGTTAATAGCGTGTAATATTCTAACTCTGAAAAGAACTGTTGTATAGCCCTGAAAAGAATTGATGGTTAGCCCTTAAAATAACTGTTTGTTAGCCCTGAAAAGAACTATTGGTTAGCCCTGAAAAGAATTGTTGTTTAGCTCTGAGAAGAACTGTTGTTTAGCTCTGAGAAGAACTGTTGTTTAGCTCTGAGAAGATTGTTGTTTAGCTCTGAGAAGATTGTTGTTTAGCTCTAAGAAGAACCGTTGTTTAGCTCTGAAAAGAACTTTTGCGTAGGTGTAGTTTTAAGAACGAATTCTAAAATATCGCACGAAAATTATTAGACTTCGCGCACGCCTTCTGTTTAGGGAGCCGACATCGTGTCTGAGCCGTCAGAGCCGCGCGGGTACCTTACTTATAGATCAAAACTCCCTTCCCGCACGCGCACCCCAAAGATCAAATATTATCTACATAAACTGTACTTAGTGATGAAATAATTTATTTTGATAAAGATTAATAGCATGAGTAAAACAAACGCGTTTAAATGTAGTCTAAAAAATTCAAGATTTTTAAATAAAACAATGGTTGTTGTGCCTCACACAACATAGATAGGAATAGTGTGTCGCAGACTTTTTTGTAGATATTTATAAGATCTACAATTGATTAAAAAATTTTATGGATCTATCTTTTATAGTTTAGGCAGCGTACGCAAAATAAGTAACTTTTCTGATTGATTTTTTACACCTTTTGTCCGAAAAACCCAAATATCTTACGGAACCCTATTTTTCGCGATATTTCGGCGCGCCGATCCAAAGGACTCACGAACAATAATGAGATCGGTCCGCTGTGGTTCCACATAAAAATTTAGGTTATAAGGTGACCCCTGAATCACTTGCATCAGGGGCAGAGATTGCTATGGTACTTAAAAAATATAAGAATTCGAACCGTCAGTAAGCTTTCCGAATTCACATATCAAAATTCGGAAGTAATGCGAAAAGCAGTAACCGAATAATCTCCGAAATTTCCGAATCCGTATTTGCACGTCACGAAATCACGTATATGATAGCAATTATGATAAATATAGATAAAAGCAGTCCTGCATAAATTGAGGTGTATAAGAAAAATAAAAATATTCCCTATCGTGGCAGCCATTTTATAGAATTTTAAGTAATCTATGGTAAGCCAAAGAAAGGCGAAGCTAAACAAAAGGGTTGCATGTAGTTATCTTTTACTAAAATAATAGTAATATTTGCGTAAATATTGACTAGCTAGACTTGTTTATGTGTTATAGTTATGTGATAAAACAACCTATAATGTTTGTGAATCATTAAAGTTCGTAAAATGAAGCACAATGCATCGTGTAATGGTGGCCATTAGAACTAATAATTATGTGTATTGGCATACTTTCAGCTTTACGGGCTACCAAATAAATATTTGAAAGTTAGTGAAGAACTGATAAATCTAAAGTTATAATATATCAATATGTAAACCAAGTGTAATCCGTGATATGTGAATAAGGAAAAGTGTCCATCGTAAACAGTTCATTTGGCACGAACCATGGCCCAGAATCAGGGGGAGGTTCAAGTGGGCACACCGAACCAACCCGTGAAGGAGAAAGATATCTATGCCTGTTTGCCTGATATGAGGCTTAACGGACCACTTGGATCCGACGAACCGTACCCAGGAGGAGAGGAATTGCGTTGGTTGCCTGCACAGGCCACTGACCGAGATCTGGTTATGTATTTGCGAGCTGCTCGCTCAATGGCAGCATTTGCTGGAATGTGTGACGGAGGGTCCCCTGACGATGGTTGTGTAGCCGCCAGTCGCGATGACACTACCATCAACGCATTAGATGTACTCCATGATTCTGGTTATGATCCTGGACGTGCTTTACAAGCTCTTGTTAAGTGTCCAGTTCCAAAAGGAATTGAAAAAAAATGGACAGAAGAGGAAACAAAGCGTTTCGTCAAAGGAATACGACAATTTGGTAAGAACTTCTTTAAAATAAGAAAAGATTTACTGCCTCACAAAGATACTGCAGAGCTTGTTGAGTTCTATTATCTATGGAAAAAGACACCTGGTGCTAGTAGTAATAGACCACATAGAAGGAGAAGGCAAGCATCACTAAGAAGAGTCCGAAACACTCGGAACTCTCGTGCTGGTACACCTAAAGAGCAGACACCAGAGGCAACACCTACTGTACCAGATACAAATGGATCTAGACCATCACCAAATCCTAAAGAGGGTGGTGAAATGAGTTCAGTAACAGAAGATGAGAATTCTGAGGAAGATAGTGATTCAAGAGATGCTGGTGATTTGACCAAGGTAGATAATGGTAGAATGGAAAATCCAGAAGACTCTCCTAGCCGAATGAGAACTAGAAATAAGTCTAAAGAACAAAATACTCCAAATGGAAAAAAGACTCAAGACGAAAGTGACACTGATTTGAAAAATAAAACAAAACCTAGTAAACCAAATGTTCACACTACTCCTAATAATAATGTATCTGAGAAAATATTGGCTTCTCCAGGGTCTAAAGATACAAAGAAAAAGGTGACAAATGGTAAAGTGGATGTTTCTAAAGTTAAGAAACGACTTCCAGATGACTCCAAACCAGGAGGTATTATGGATGGTGATGTTCAAATGAAAAAGAAAAAAGCTGCAGAACCACCTGAGAGTCCATCAGAAAGTCTCACTAATGACAGTTTCCCAGCAATGGATGAAACGGAAGCTCCTGAGCCAGAACCAGAGGTTTGCGACTTTAGTTTCAATAAAACTGATAAAGAGACTACAGAACAAAGTAAAGAATCTGAGCCTGAACAAGCTATGAAACCTATTGAGCCTCAAATTAAAACTGAAATTATTGCAGAAAATATCAAAACTGAGAAAGATTCATTGCCTTTTAAGGTTGCCGAAAAGGAAGAGAGAACCGCTCTTGATCTAAAAACAGACTCAAATCTACAATCAAATAAGATATCTGAAAACATGGAACCTAGAAGTCTGCCTATAACAAACTCAATATTCCCTAAAACTGAGCTCATTATACCAAAAGTAACTCCTATGACCACTGAAAATATTGAGAAGATAAAGATTAAAGAAGAAATTGATTCAGAAGAACACACATTGAATCTACATAAAGAAGAATTTCCTAAAGATCCATTATCACATAGCTTTTCGGGCCATCCTGTTAATCAACCTATTAAACCTCTCAATTTAGAAAATACCAACTTTTTGGTGAGAGACAGCCATGTTTATAATCCTAAACTAAGTCACAATATTAAAATAGAAAACATGTCTAATAGTATATTTAATCCTGTGAATATTGGAAAAGACAGTTCTATTATTAGGAGCGCAAAAGACTTCCAAGCTGGCATACCACCATTTGGATATTCACCAAACATAAATTTCGCCAATGAAGCATCGAAGCATAATACACATATGAATCCTCTCAAAACAATGATCAAGTTGGAACCTCGAGATGAAACCAATGAGATGAAGAATCAAAATACCCCTGAAATTTTTACTGCTACTATATCTACAGCCAATAAAGTTGATTCTCCTAATACTCCGAGGCTAGACACTCTGCAAAGGATAAGTCCATCACCCACTAATACTCGTGCCTCATCACCACCTCCAATGGAACATCCAACTACAACCAATACTGAACCAGCTTCTCCAGCACATTCACAAGAAAATAAAGAATCAGATGAAGATAAACAGCCTACAGATTTGAAAACTCAGTCCACTCCTAAATTAGACAGCCAAAGTAGCACCACAAGACCACCAGCATTTTCACATCCAGTGCGACCTGAAAATCTTGGAATCCGGTCTACTGAGGCTTCCGTTACTCCTGTATCAGGTGCCGCCATGCCTCCACCATCACTCACTCAGTCCTCTTTACCTGGACTACTGCCTCAAGGACCTTTAATATCTGTGGGAAATGGAACCAATGTTGGCCCATATGGCTTTATGCCAACACCTATGTATGGTCATCCAAGTCATCCAGGACACCCTGGCCATCCTGGACACCCTGGGCATCCAAGTCATCCTGGACATCCGGTTCACCCTGGTCACTCTGGCCATCCTGGCCATCCAAGCCATCCAAGTCATCCAGGACTAGAGAAACCTGGATCTATGCCACCTCTTTTGCAACAAGTACCAGCACCTCATGGTCTACCAGGCAGTAATTTAATACCTCCTTCAAATCAAAGTGATCCATCAATGCCACAAGATTTGAAAATTAAACAGGAAGTGCCTGATAATATGCCTGCAAACTTATCTACACAATCTCCTTCTGATCCTCTACAATCACTGAAAGAAGTAAAAGTTCCAGGTTATCCTGTTGGAAGTGCTATAGCACAACATTTAAACACAGAGCGGGACAGAGAATCAATATCAAGTGTTGAGAATAGTAGTAGACCTCCCAGTCAACCTACAAATGATAATACGAATATGCCAAGTGCATTCCTTGGTCCAAGGATAGAGAGTATAAAAAAGGAACCTGACTTCTTACATCAACCACATATACCTACTACTCAAACAAGTCAAAGTAGTTCTGAATCTTCAAACCCAATTCCTCCAGTAAAAAGTCCTCATACTCCTACACCAATCAAAAGTCAACCAAGTCATGGGCATGGACTTTCATCATCAACAACATCACCTTTCTCAAGGCATTTAGTGAGTCCATCACAGTCAAGGCAAATATCAGCATCGCCAGTTCAACCAAACACCCCTGTGTCACATTCAGCGCTAAACTTAATGAATCCAACACCCCTGACAATACCAGCAACGATACCAGGTCCAGTGATGCACTCTGGACAACAACCTGGACCCCCACCACCTCATCCATTTGCCTCTCCTCTTCACCACCCTCACTTGCTTCACCCTTCTATCTTTCAGTTATCTGCAGCGGCAGCACATGCGATGCATCCATATTATCCACATCCTCATCCTGGATATTCAATGCCATACCCATATCCACCCTATGGACCACTCCCTCAACCTCATCCAATACCTCCGATGCACCCTGCGGTGAGTACGCCTGGACGGCACGAGCCTGTGAAACCGTCAACAATTGAGTCTACAACCATGCTCAGCTCACACCATAGTCATAGTACTAGTTCCTCCGTAACTACTAGATCTCTGAGAGAAATTTCTGAAAGCTCTGAAGATCCAAGAAATCCTAATGCCACCACTGAAAGACATCAACTTCACGAAACGACAATGACGCATCATCATTCAACAAGTCATCACAGTGCAGTTCATACAAGCACGGAAAAGCAGCCCAGTCATGTGGGCGGTGGTACTAACCACACATTATCTATATCTCATTCAACTTCAAGTAGTTCATCGCAATCGATTCAACACAAAATCAACACACAACAGAAAAGTAGTTCTCATTCAAATTCACCTCATCACTTATCAGCTAGCGTGTCCCAAACTACGAGTACGTCGTCAAGCGTGAACGTTAATAATCACAACCATACCCATCATCATTCGCATCACCTGGCTCATCATCCAGAGAGGCTTTCCCCAGCTGATTCTATGCTACTACGTCACCATCCAAAAATGCTAGCTGCTAATCCAAATCATCTTATGATACAGCCTCCATCTATGGGTCATCCTATGAGTATGGGAATGACACCTGGGCCAGGACCAAGTTCCATTGAGAGCCTGCGTCTTCACGCTCAGGCGGCGGCAGGTTTACAAGCATCACATCCCAGATCTGGATCTCCGCATCAAATGCCTCATGGTCATCCACATTTACGTGGTCCACCGCGTCCTATTCCAGAAGAGAATCCCGAGCTAAAACTTGAAACTCAATCACAACCAGAGGAAGAAGAAATACCCAGTCCTGCTCATATTCCACATGGACCCAGTCCCGAACCAAAAATTGAGGATACAGAATGCCATAGATCTCAATCAGCGATATTCTTAAGACACTGGAATCGAGGTGATTACAATTCGTGTACGAGGACAGATCTCATATTCAAACCTGTACCAGAATCTAAACTCGCTCGTAAACGCGAGGAGCGGTTACGAAAGCAAGCCGAAAGAGACCGAGAAGAAAGGGAAAAGATCGCTCAACAAGCGCATAGAAAAATAGCTACTCCAGAGAAACCTGAGACGAAGCCACCTTCGAGAGGGGCCATTGAAACAATATCTTCTCCATATGACAGGTTTCCTAGACCACCAGGATACCCTGATACCCCAGCACTTCGAACGCTGTCGGAGTATGCACGACCACATGCAGGGTTCAGTCCAGGCAACTTACCGCGACATTGTATGGATCCCATGCTTCAATACCAACTGAGCTCGATGTATGGTGCAGCTGGAGCTCGTGAAAGACTTGAATTGGAACACCTGGAACGAGAGAAACGGGACAGGGAAATTCGAGAGCTACGTGAACGCGAACTAAACGATAGGCTGAAAGAGGAACTGCTTAAAAACAATGTTGGCCCTCGGGCAATCGATCCACATTGGCTCGAAATGCATCGTCGATATGGAATGGCACCTCCACCACCGCAAGGTGCCCTTCCTGTTCAGTTCGGCCTGTATCCTCCAGGACACGGACCAGCCGCACTATCACAGCTAGAACGTGAGCGCCTCGAGCGGCTAGGTATCCCGCCAGCAGGAGGGGGTGGCCCACCCTCAGTTCCGGTAACAGGTGCGCCCTCACATCATCCGCATCATCCGCATCCAAGCGTGGCAGCAGCTCAGTTGGAGGCGGCCGAGCGGCTAGCACTTGCGGCTGACCCCATGGTGCGTTTACAGATGGCCGGTATCAACCCGGAGTATCATGCGCATACACATGCACACACACATGCACATTCACACACACACCTACACCTTCATCCTGGCCAACAAGCAGCGGCGCAAGCGCAGCAAGAAGCCCTAGGGCTGGGGCTGGGCCCTGGTGGGCCCTACAGGCCGCTACCTCATCCAGATTTGCTAGGGCGCCCATATGCAGAGCAGCTAGCACAGCATGCGGCCGCGCAGGAGCAGTTGCAGCGGCAGCTGCTATTGGAACGTGAACGTGGGTTCCTTCATCCTGCGCATCACGAGGAGTTTATGCGCCAGCAACGCGAACGTGAACTCAAAGTGCGCGCGCTGGAGGAGGCCGCGCGTGCCTCACGCCCTTAATTTGACATAATATATTGAGTCAGATTCTAGTGCACGTTCGTAATGTGTTCACGCACGATTCGGCCGGCGCCTCTTCCGGTCATCATGATTTTGTGTGACTACTTGTAAGTTATAATTATGATAGGTACCTTAAGTATTTAAGTTTTTGTAACATTTTTGATAGTTGCATGGTCATGACTACGCTTATTTTCCATGCTCAAAATTTTTTCTTATCTACTAGTCATAACTAAAATTTTATTTGTGAATGAGATGAAGCGTCACATGCAGTTTAAGTAGGCTATTTTTAGATTAAATTATTGTTAATTTTTAAATAGCACAGAGGCATCGGTGGCTACTGGTATCTCAGCATGTACAGAACAGTGTTATTGTAAACAAAGCTGCTTAAGTTAGTTTTATATTAAAGGTACTATATTCTTAATAGCGAGAGCTGAAGACATCTCGACAAGTCTTAGCCCTTAGAAACAGCATTTTCTTCATACCAGTGGCGTTCGAACGAGTTACAAGACTACACGATGACAGTTATTACGTTCAATGTAGATTGCTATTTATGTTCATGACATAATAATATTATACATATTTTTATAAGTATAAATATTCTACGATTCGGAGTAGTGACGGTGGATTTGCCCTAAAGAACTTGACATTTACTTAATGCCCCCTGGTGACTATCTCGTGCTGTAGGAACTCTAAAAACTTCTATTTCTCTAACATTCTTTACATTTATTTATAGAAATTGAATGTTGTGAAATGTTATAAAATATATCAATGTGTACCAGAGTGTATATTGAGTGATGAACTGGAATATTTTGTCTGGCACGAGAAGCAATCGTTTGTGGAACTAATCACGCTCACATATCAATTATAAGATTGAGATATCGCCGTGAGAAAATTGTTATTAATTAATATGTTGCCTTCAAACTTTGATATTGGCAATGCAATAATTTAGTAATGAAAGGCGTACGATAACAGCCTTAGATGTAAAAGATCGCTTTGTACAGATTGTGATTGAATAATTTAATTGAATGCAATTTTATTCATTTATGATCTCTGCTGTCTAATATTAATTCTCAGTTATGACTGCTAATAATAACAATGGTGGATAAAACGCTCGCAATTTGTGTAATGATCGAAAATAAGTAACGTTGTTTTCACATACTGTTATTTATTTTCTTTCTTATTTTTATGTATTGTTGCATTTGTTTGTGTCAGTTGCTTTTGTGCCTACCTTAACGTAAAATTAATATCATGCAATTTCCTGTTTGTATCTACCAAATAACTGCAATTTGGTTGAAAATAAAGAGATGTTTTTTTTTTAAATTTATGGCACATGTTTAAAGAATCTGTAGAGCGCGTTACATGCGAGTCCACACAACTTGGCGTTCTTAACTGAAAATGAATGCCTTATTGATTCACAAGTGTAGCACTGGGCAATATATGGTAACTAGTTAATAATTTATATCGGCAATAGCAACATTGTATTACTTTTTTGAGTTACTTTCTCGTCCGCGTGTTCAAAAGTAAGCTAGGGTGACCGGTCAGTACCAGCGCTTGGGGTCAACTTTAAATTATTGCCTCGCCAATATACCCTTTTTTCAGAAACACGAAGTTTCCAAGATAAATGCAATTTTTGAGCGAAGATTAATATACTGTTTATATTGTTTAAAGATAACTTAATAGACTAACAAGAAATTAAGTACTTATTGAAATTATTTTAGTCTTGACTCTGTTATGTGTAATAATAATACTAATGAGTGGTTAAATATTCTTGTAAATTGTAAGAGTTAAATTAACGCCCAAAGTACACATTTGGACCTTATTGCACTGCATATACTGTACTATATAAAATCCCTTTGTAACAAATAGATTAGACGATCTAAACGTTATTATTTAGACTAACTTACACATGTCGCTTCGTAGGTGTTATATTCGTAATGCCATAGTTACTTTCTGATGTCTAAAAAAGAGAAATGAGTATTATTTTTAGAGACAAATTATATCTTAATAAAGAGGTTGCGTGTCGGTTTAAAGCATCATTTATTTAGACAATAAGGTTAAATGGATGTCTTAGTGCTTTTGTGTAAATTTTTTTCAATAATATATGTGGAAAAATCAACTTTGTATTATTTAATGTACCTTTATAATTTAAACAGAAAGTTATTATAATGCGTTCAACTTAACCAATTTTATTTAAAATCCTTATATACACCGCATACCTAATACTAATGGTCGGAATTCTACACTCTTAATTTGTATTGTATTCGTTATACTTCACAAATGGATTAATCATAAGTTACTTATTACATACGTACCATGATTCTAATGTTTGGATTTGAACCTTCTCTTCCATGCTGTGTAAATAAAAGTTCAAAAACTTCATTAATATATAGGAAACTCTTGATGTTAACATGCATGAAAATTAGTTCCTGAGAATCCCGAAGATAGAAAAGGAGTTATCGTGTAGATGACACACAACTTACGTACATCCGCGTATACGCCCTAGTAATACTTGCTTAATGTGAGTGGATAATCGCTTTTAAAGAACCGTATTATGCTACTTTATCAAATTAGTTGACTTAAAGATAATTTTCGCTTCGTAAATCGTTATTCTTCACCCTCTTGTAAGAATTCTCAGTAGGTCAAAGCATTAAAAAACTCAATAGCTTCGGAACTTTAAACGTCACCCAGAAATTCTAAAATGGAAATTCATGTTGAATCTCGTAAAATTTCGAAATCTAAAGGCCTATTTGGGTGTTAAGAATCGCATGGAAAAATTATATGTTTAATGATGTCGAAGACCCTTTATTATTATCTAAACCTATTATACTCGTTTACGAAAACTAAACTTTCTCAGGAAATACTATTTACTTTTTAATATATTCAATAAAATGTATGATTGTTTATATTGCAGTTTCTTGTGTCATCCGCAAGGCAGTTTATGCATAGGTTTTTTTTTTTATTGATTTCTGTACTTGCTTGTACTGTTCTATATAGACCTCTTACATACGAGCAGTGACAGTAAAATTCTACAAAAGTGAAGATATTTGCACCTTTATCCTCTGAAACTCACTGTCAGTTCGTACACAAAGGAATAATAAACTTATGATAGGTATACATATATTTGATGTCAATTTGAAAACATATTTATTGTGATATAATTTTACTTAGATTTAATTCTTACTAGTTATATTTTTGCTGTGTAACTAGGCGATTGATTTGTCGATAGCGTGTGTAACTTCTTAGGATAAGAAGATTTATAAAATATACAACCGGAATACGGTAAAATAATGGGACTTACGAGTAATACAGGATTGTTGGCGAGTATAACGCCTAAACTTGTAACTTTTAGACAAAAGGTAGGTACCATGTTCTGTCATTATGCGACTTATATATTGTTTATTTATCGTAACCCATTGTTGTAACCGTTTAGTTTTTATCTAGCGACACAAATAGGGTAGTACGTGTAACTAGAAACCTGTAACTGAGTTTGATAAGAAGTCTTTAGAAGCATTTTGTTGTTTACTGTACAAAATCTGTGCTATCACATAGGAGTACATTTTTATATTTATAAAATAAAGTGCGATTAGAAACATGTTGATGCAGTAAATGTATTTGCAAGGTGTCAGTTTCGGGTTTTATTTTAATTCCACGTACCTACGTACCTGCATATGCATATGCACCTGATTGTCAATTCTCGTCCACTTAAAATTGTAATTGAAAGCGTCTTAAAGGAGACATGAACGTACTTAAGTACTTCATAAATTCAAAAGTTTAAGCTTGTAAGACTTTTAAAGCGCATTTTTATGTGATTTAAATAATAATGCCTAATGTAATTTTATTCTCCTAAGTGTTTATATTATAAGGTATACTTTCAATGTCGTTAAAAAAACATAATACATTCTCATAATTACCTTTTCAGAGTACCGTGGACTTGCGATGCGAAGTGACGCCTGCACCATTTATGCTCCGACCTTACGCAGCGCTGTACAACCCATTCGCACAAAACTGCTCGGTGCTATGTAACCATCCTGCTGATACTGAGGCTAAAGAATATGTTAAACGAGCCAAAGATTGGGTATGTAGGCAATCAATGATATACTGATATTTTACTGTAATATTAGTTTAGCTACCTACTGAAACACATACGTTCTTAACTGAAATTCGATCACAGAGTGAGATCGCGGTATTGCATATCAATAAATCTTATAAGTATTAAATCTTGCAGTTACAAGAAGGCAAATCTCATTTATTTCAAGAAGACCTCTCCAGGTTTCAAGATGGAGTTAAGGAAAAAATTCGAACACCACATGATATTGTTACCGAAGATATGTTTAGAAGGTGAGAGTCATTTTCTGCAGTGTAAATCGTACATCAAATATGCGTTGAATTATTTTAGTACAAATTGTGTATTGGCTACTAATGCTCCACAATTTATGATATATAAGCAGCTTGGTTCTACATTTACAATAAGAATCGCGGGTGTCACCGATGGGTGAAGTTAATCTGAAATAAAGGGAGCCTTAGTTACTCCTTATAACATAAGCAATCTGCCAGTTACCGTGAAAGAGCCACGCTTCATCATGAAAGAATAGGCCGGCTCGACCGGAGTGATACCACGACCTCATAGAAAATCGACATGAAGCAATGCTAGCGCTGTGTTTCACTGAGTGAGTAAGGATACCGAAATCCCAAACCGCAACCCCCCCCTTCCTCATTCCCCTCCTCACCCCCCTAAAGCTGGCAACGCACTTATGACGCCTCTGGTGTTGCGGGTGTCCATGGGCAAAGGTAAACGCTTACCATCAGGTGATACGTCTGCTCGTTTGCCCCCTATGTCCAGTCAAAATCGGTCAGTTTGGACAGACAGACAAAAATGTTATAAACAGTTTTACATGTCAGTACCGTACCTACTTAAACTTTCATAAGCATTGAATGACAAGCTGTCAATTTGAGCAGATAGTTCAATTTTATTTATTTGTACGGATAAACTAATATCATGTATGTTTTGATACAGATACACCGAAACAGACTCCAGACCACTCACACCAGCCCCGACTCTCGCCAGTGGCAAATCCAGAGGTTCCCGCAGGTGTCTCACACCAGACCAACCTCATCATAGAACTGCTATTGTTCTGGACTTGAGACGAAGCCATAGTCAGGTAACTACAAATTATCTGATACTATTATGAATCGTAAGAAAAAAGAGTAGTCCCTTTGATGGATTGAAAAGAAAAAAGTAAGATTTGAAATGGAGACATCGTGGGAGAGCCACCCTTCGGCATGAATGAGCTGGCTTGGCCAAAGTGATGCCACGGCCTCGCAGAAATCTGGTGTGAAACATCCCCCTCCCCATCTCCCAAAGGCCGGGCGGGTGTCCATGGGCAGAGGTAATCGCTTACCATCAAGCGATATATGCTCGTTTGCCCCCTATTTCATAAAGAAAGTTGGGGAATCCAAAATACGCCCGTGAGAACCGAATCTCTGTTATAAAACAAAAGGTTGTAAAATATTAATGATTGTGTTTTTTCAGGAAACTCTTTATTACCACGGCCATACGACTTCAGACATCACAGCGGGTCCCAACACAAGCCCAACCAACGATCGTTCGACTTTGCCCTCATTGAATCTCTCCGACGGCGCTCACAACCGCCTCGTCAAAGGCCAGTGTGAACAGCTACCTCCACTGGCATCACCTCTTGTACTCGCGACGAGGACCCTTCCTGTGAGGGAGCCGCTGAGTGTTAGGACTGCGAGAAGGGTTAGTTGTTGAAACATTGACGACCCTTAGCATGTTAGTTTTTAGCAAAGTGAATCTACTCTGCCTGAATTCAAAAGTGGTAGTCACCATACTCATTGCGAATGCAGACAACGTAACAGTGCAGCATGGTGACCCACACCATGACTACCTAGTGAGATGCTTCTGCATCATTGGGCTTCAAAAACGAAACGAGGCTTGAAGCGGTTAAGTTGAAAATTTTAATGGAATAAAATGTATATAAAATCTTTTTTTGAACCATTCAGCTTATATAAACGCTTGTTAGTAGGTTCATGCCTGTAGTTTTCTATGTGAATTTTATACCGGTAAGCACCTGAACGCAATGTCGACGCTTTAGCCATCGAGTTGCTGCCGCAATTTAGAGATGTATTACTAATCATTGTTTTAAACAAAAAGGGCCAACGTGCTAAGATACAAAGCTGAAAAGGCATTAATAAGATATGTATGTTTTTTATGGACTCTTTACTGGAAACCAGATCATTATATTGTATATCCTAGTCATAGCTCAGATCAGTTTAAATCGAATAACAACAGAAAATATGTTTAGTGTCGTGCAGGCTCTTATCAGCTATACTTACTAGACCGTTACTCCAATCATAATTGCCGTTGATAAACACTGATCGATATGTACACCTGACGGGAGTTTAGTGTGTCTCGGGAAATTCCATAGAGGTAACTTGTTTGAAAACTTCTCGATTTTTCCAAAATATGTTGCCTTTTTTAGTATCCAAAACCAAATTATTACCTGCAAAAAAAGAGAAACCGAAAGATAAGAAACAAAATAATAGTACCATGTTGCCAACCGCGGACCGTTTAGCAGCAAAAAAACCTCGCAATTTGAGAAGCAGCCCACAAAAGCTTCCTTTTATTGTCACTCCAAAGATGTGTGATTGTAACGTACGGCATTTAACTAGAATATTTATTAGTTACGCACCGAAAAGTAGGAAAAGAGGCGCCTCTAACATAGTATGGTCTGTGACCGCATGGGACACCGCCGGCCAGAGGAAGCGTATGAAATTACCAAGTGTTAAATTGTCGAGAAAATTGGTCAAACAAGAGAAAACTCTGAATTACGACAATGACGAGTTCTTTCGCCAACTGGAGGTAATATTGTCATTATCTCATTTTAAGAACGTACTTGATTTACTATTATCTGTAGGTACGTGAGACTGATGATGTCTGCTCGAATCGAAATAACTGATTTAAGTAGTAATAGCGCTTAAATATTTTATTGGTATAAAAAGTTTCAAATCTTTTGGAAAATACCCTAAGCAATTATACCCAGCCGTTGTGCTTAATGGAACTTCACATTACATTTACGAACTTAATAAAATTTACAAGGCATTGGCATACTTGGGGCATGATAGTTGTTTATGTATACAACATTTTAGTACTTCTTGAGTGAGTTTAATTCTCTTATGTCTGTTTCATATTGGAAATGAGAATTCCACAAATAGTGAAGGCATTTTCTCAAATCTATATCCACATGATAGACAATTAGACCTTACATATCAAATTGTCGCACTGGTCACTTAGAACTAAAGTATATCCTCTTTAATTCCAATTTTCAAAGTTATTAATCCATTAAGCTGGTATATTTCAATTTCGAAAACAGTAATTAATTCATTTGTTTTTGTCCTTATTAGATTTACGCTTTATGTACGAGTACGAGTTATATCGTGGCTCCGGTAGAACACACTTTAATTAATTAAGTATATTTTACTAGAACAAAACTACTTTATATTCCTCCATTCCATACAAAACGCCAATTTCGAATGTAAGCACCTAATATATTAATGGCTTCATATATTCTTATTATTATTATTTTATTATTATTAAAATATAATCTTTTATTACTTAGATACTTACACTCAATGCGTTCCTCACATTCAACGTTAGCTTTTTAATTTATGTCTTAAATTCAAGAAAATGTTTTCTAAATAGGTTAATCTCTTTTTAAGGATGAACAGGAAAACTAGTGAGCAAAGCAAGTAGGTACGTACCTACTGTTACAGATTGTCCCCTTAAACCCATCTGATAACCTTTGTCAATGACTAACTAACATTTTCGGGGAACCTTATCTATATCGGGTTGTTTCTTAGACAAGTTTTAACTTCAGGTTGCCATACTCAAATAAAAAACCTTTATCCAAGATACATTGTTCCCGTTTATGCCAACTTTTGCTTGCGTTTTGAAAGGATTACACTACCAGAACTTTATCGCATATTACCATATGAGTCATACCTACATAAATAGAATAATAGTTATTTTAAATATTTCGCACAACTGACGCAGAACGGCATGAAGTTTTAAACTCAGTTTGTACTATGAAAGCTACTGACTGATATAATACTTCCCTATTAGGTAAATAGGTAAGGATCTTTTCTATCAATCAGTCTTAGTACTTAATCTGGCCATAAATATGTATTGTGACAATTAAAAATAAACAAAATATTACTTTTGAATTTGGAACCTGTCATCGCGCGCCAATATATTGTAAAATGTTCGGTTTCTTATTTTCGCGCCAATATACTGTAAAATGTTTGGTGATACTAAAATGGAGTGGGGTGATAAAGAGAACCGAATCGATTGCATCACATAAAGTAGATGTGAAGCCAAATACACTTTTTTAAATCCTCCATACGCTTGGTATTAGTCAAATGTTTGAGTACCGGGCTATTGATAGGTACAATGAAACCTTCTCTTTGTGACAGACCACGATATGGCCATCCACGTAGTGTTCGTACGAAAAAGGCGATCAAAGCAGTAAGGGAAAAACTTAGAAGAAATCCTGTCCGAAAGCAAAACATAGTATCTCGTGAGATGAAGATATAACCTAGAACCATGTCGCATATTTTAAATGATAGATGACTAGGACTATTATATCTTATAACATAATTTAAAAAAGAATAGGGTGGTAAAATCAAAACAAATATTTAAGAGGTAAGCAAAGGGAGGTCACTAAAAATTTTTGTTTACGGGTGAGATTTTTTTACAACTGAGCAATATTTTAACATACTATATTACAACAACAATTAGTCAACAGAGTACAACGTGGACATTATCCAATTGCAGTGCTGGTTTGGTGAGGTGTTGCTATGACGGAGTGACTGAGCCATATTTTTGTGAAAAAGGTTTTCAAACATTGTTGCAAATGTATCAAGATACCATTCTGGAACAGCTAGTTAAGCCCAATAACACCAAGTTCAATAACCAAGAATGGTCCTTTCAGCAGGATTCGGCGCCGGGTCATAAGCACGATCCACCCAATTTGGTTAGAAACAATCGTTTCGGACTTCATCAGAGCTTAAGACTGGCCTTCATCTTGTTCTGATCTTTATCCACTGGATTATGATTTCTGGTCAGTTTAAGAGAGTAAAAATTGTTCTAAGCGCCGTGATAATTTGGAGTCCCTAAAATAATGTATACGATCAGCAGTGAAGAATTTTTCCATAGAAAGAGTGCGTGCTGCTATTGATAACTGGTTTCAATGCACACACGCATACAGAACTGTATTGCAGCCAATGAACACCACTTCGAAAAAGCTTAATATATTTTTAATGGTTTTATATTAATGTGTTAAACTAACGCACTGTAATAGTAATAAATGTAACGTACTGCGCGGGACGGCGGCGATAACACTGAAAACGGATGAGGGATAATGCTAGTGATAACTACTTGTGTATATAATTTTTTGTTTTTTTTTCTGTATTTTTCCGTATTAGATAATAACTTTAGGATTACGAAAATGTATACTTTAAATGTAGATTAACGGGCGAAATCGATAAAAGTTGTCACGCGGCTCTCGTTACGGTGAAGTTTCGAGGTAGCTAAGCATTAGCCACTCGAATCTCATTGGCTAAAATGTAAGCGTTGTGATTGGTTGGCTAATAGGAGAGTTTACGTTAATTAAGAAAAACTATTACAAAAGAGGGCCACAATTGGGTCCTACACAGTTCCGGCAATACAGCATAGTTCAGACAAAGCAGTTCAATACAATATACTTCAACAGGAAGAAACTGCAAGCAGTCTCTGGTTGAAAGAAGCCGCAGAATGTATCAAGCCATCATACATTCCATAAT
Source organism: Hyphantria cunea (assembly GCA_003709505.1). NCBI lineage: Eukaryota > Metazoa > Arthropoda > Insecta > Lepidoptera > Erebidae > Hyphantria > Hyphantria cunea. The sequence continues at coordinate 887,026 of PKRV01000027.1, forward strand.
TTTGTACTTTCTAAAGATAAAATATATTGTTTCTATTAAACCCAGGAATAGTTTTCCTCACCAATCCCAGCACACAAATGTACCCCGTACACGTACAATGAGAAACTGTTTTTTTCTTTGTAACAATATTTATGGAAAGACTAATTATAATCCTAAATGTGTAAGGGAGGATAAGGATTAGGAGAGAATTCTCGTCGATAGTGAAGTCATGGGTTGATTTCTAGCGAGATCGCAAAACCCATATAATTGTTTATTATTGATTGGAGTACACATTTTCAATAGCTTATTATAATGTATTTTAAATCCATTGCAGAATCAACTGAAAGCATTGAGCATCGGCAAGACAGTGAAGAAGCAAAATAAACTCGAGGTTCCACCATCCCAACGATCAAAAGCTGAAAAAGAAGTTGATACAAACGACGCTAATCTAAATGTTCATGAAGAGGAAGGTATGTTACTGTAACTTCTACATTCATGTCGAATATTTCGAGGTACTTACCTTCTAGAAGGTTAGATGAGCTATTAATAACGACGAACAATAAAATTAAAGTTTGTAGTAAGAAAATCATGAGATTTATTTAATTAATTTCGTAGTTAATTTACATAATAAATTAGTATGTGATTAATAATTTTTTTTTAACATTTGTATATCTATATTTATAAAAGGCAAAAGTGATTGAGTAATGTATCAACGCACAAGCCAAACCCATAAGGATATAAAATTGAATTGTGTATTTGAATTTTAGAATTTTTTAATAAAGAAATGTTAAAGAAGTTCTAAAATAAACATCTACGAGCGAAGCCGCGGGTAAGAGCTAGTATACTTATAGATAAAATTATCGTCTATACCGTTGTCGAAATGATTTTTATAAAACACTTGAACGACATCGTAGGTGGTGGCGAAGGTAGGCGCCGTGGTAAAAGAAGGCGCAAGGGTCGTGCCGGTGGCAGTGATAGACTTACTTCAGCTGGACTGGCTGCACAATCGCAACAAGACCCTGAAACTCAGGTGATACTATTTCCTAAATTATAATTCAAAATAAGATAAGAAAGCTCAATCGCAAAGACCACTTCGCGAAATTCGTGATGATGTCACGTGAAGTCACGTCGCAAGCACAATGCTGGTAGTATTGTCGTTCTATGTTCGTCTCAGTTAAGTTTGTTCGCTCGGTGTTTTCGATCTTTGAGTGTAACATATGTTTATTATACAAAAGATTACCATTCTAATAAAAGCAATTGAAAGAATTTTGGTGGTGATTCTCTTGTCATCACTAAACTAAAAGTCACTAAAAAAAATTGTTGGATTATATACTTTAATCTCATCAGCTTACAGTCCATTTTACAAAATTTAATATCTCAGCTTTCACTATATTTAGCTCAGAACCGACTATAAATAGTTTCGAAATACACGCTTGTTTATTATTTTAAAAAATAAACTAAACTCTTAATGTAAAACTTATAAGAAATAATTCCGTAGGTAATTTAGTCGGCATGTATTTAGACGATGTTTAAGTTTAGTGTGACATGTAAAGTTTTACGTCACACTTTTACACGTTTTATACTTTCAACAAAAGAATTGCAAAGAAAAATATCGTCTAAGTTGAATAATTTAACTTATATTGGTTATTAGAAAGTAAATTTTACTTTTTCTAGTAATAAACAAGCGCATGTTTCTTATTCATGTGTATTTGGTACAAAACTAAACACAGTGACAACTGAGATTCTTTTGTTGTTTTCGAGTGTTGACTGTGAGCGGATGAGATTAGAGTACATAATCCAATAACAAATTTTAGTGAATTTTAGTTTAGTGATGACAACAAGAGAATCCCCCCCCCCCCCGCTACCATTGAATACCTAAATTATTCCTAAAGACGTAACTTTATATTTCGTATATGGCATGAGGAAGTATTGTTTTTGTTTATCTTATAATGACTAGTATTCATGCACGGATTCAATACCATATAATATCTTTGAAATGCGATAGTGTGTTAAAAATTACTATGCAATACTAGTATATGTTCAAAATCGTAATAATTTTTGTATTAGCTGGGTGGGTTCTTTACATTCTCAGTTTCTAATTCTCAATTAACCTACGCTTTCACGGCTAATCTACTGCACCGATTTCAATTAAATTTGGTATGGAATTCGGTATACTTTGATTTTAGAGGAAGGACATAGGCTTCTCTTTACTGCAGAAGCCGACATAAACGCGACCGGAACCACGGGTAAAAGCTAGTTTATCTATATTGTGTAGTATATAAGTATTTTCATTAGTAGTCTACTAACCGAAGTCACCGACCCTGTTTAATTTGAGATCGCACAAATGGTCGCCATTTCTTTTTGTCCTGTTATTTTTACTATATTCTGCATTGTTTCTGTCATCAGGCCGCTCTTCCCACTGGGTACTTTAGATATGTGCTCAGGGCTTTTCGACCTTCATTAAGCTATAGACATCCCTGTCTGTCATCAAAACTCGGCAAAGGCAACTCTCTGCACAGCTCCGTAAATAGCCTGTATTTGTTAAAATCTGTCTATTTTTTCTAGATTGCAGGCATTGGTGGTGATTCCCAAAACCCTAGTTCAAGAGGTTCGGTGATTTTAACAAAAGAAGATGAGGATTTTGTGCTGCCAGTGGTAAAATTCAATGTGCCCAAGAAAACCGACTCATTTCTGGACGATGATATACTCAAGTACCTGCATAGAGAAGTAGATGAGGAGGCTATTGAAACTGAGTTTGACGTCAAGGTGAGATGCAAATACTTGTACTACTTATTTTGTGGCTGTTTTGCTGATATGTAGCAACTCGAGCTGCAGGGTATAGATGTACTATATACAGAACTTGCTTTGGTTCATTAGGTCAATAGTTCACATATCTACAGTAGGTAGTAGGTAGTTATCATACTATTAATTTTGTCTAAATCGTTTTGAAAATGCAAGAATCAAACGTCTAGGGATATCTTTATCGGTACACTTTACACGATTAAAGCAATTCTCAGCGTAAAGACCATTTATAGCATGCCTACTATTTGATACTACTGCTCCAGCGCACAATTGAGATACGCTTGAGCGTGTCTAATCGTAGATATTCAATACTAGCTTTTACCCGCGGCTCCGCCCGCTTGTTTATCGGTTATGTGTAATAAAGAATAGCCTATATCCTACCTCAAGAATCAAAATACCTCCATGCCGAATTTCATTGAAATCGGTGTAGCGGTTTGGTCGTGAAAGCAGAGTTACTTTCCCATTTATAATGTAAGTATGGATATTTACCCTTAGTAGCTGTTTGTTTTGTCACATCAATATATAATAAAGCCATAGACCATTATATTTACAGCGCCGTTATGTCCTCGAAGAAGCCATGCGCACTCGTCCGACGCGCTCTTATGGTCAAGAGATGCAGGCGTTACTCCGCGAGCTGAAAGTCCCCGCTGTTAGTCTCGGCGATTGGCTGCACATTCCTAGGGTCTTCTCTAGGAAGAATGCACAATTCTCTTTGCCAATAGATACAAATGCTCTGGAGAGTAAGTTTTTGAGGCTTAAAATATTCCGAATTTAGTGTTTCCTTTTTCTTTAAAGTGATTTATAAAAAATGATTTTTTTTTCAATTGGCTTTGGTCCTGAATATATACTTAATATAAAACTGAATAGAAATAATATTTCTGCTCTCAAAAACTTTTTTTTTTATAGCACTAACTCCGATGAACTACGCTGCGAGATTCGTGACGCTAAAGAAATCGAAACAGCTGCTGTACCTAACAGTTCTAAGAAAGTTTAGAGCGCGAAGTTACAGAATGCCTACCAAGGTGACGTTTCATACTTCTTCCAACAAATTCCTTCCAACTTTATATACTCTGTGTCCGTTTCATGTATGTTTGTAAAGATCCCCGCGACACAGGAATTTACATTCCTATTGCGGGAGTTTTCTATAAAAAAAAAAAAAATATATCCACGTATTTTTTGCCGCCTTATTCACTCCTTGAAAATCGAAGTTTAACTGCATTCTAGTAGGCTTAAAGTCTACTAGCGAACCCAGTTTTGGAAAATAAAGGCTCGAAAGAAAAAATCCACGTGCTTTTAACCAGCGAAACATGAATCCGAAACGTAACTTATGTCAACCAACGACCCAACTAGGTTTGATCTTCCTTTAAAAAAGTAATTTGAATGCCTTTACAGAACCGCTGTACTTTGGTTGTTTTTTTTTATTGGACTTGTACAGTTCATATTGTCCTCCATCTTCTAATGAAAACAATAGAGGCCTGTTTGTGAAATATTTATAAATATATTTCTTTATATAATGCGCTATTCAAACTATTCAAATTTCTTTAATTTTTTAATAATCAACTAAGACTCGTTAATAACGGACGGCACATTAAAAGAGTCTTCTAATCAATTTGCAGAATATCGAAGAAGGTCTTATACTCATGATGGGTGGCATCTTGACAAAGGTGCAGAGTAATCAATTCAAACTTATAATGAATTGGGAAAGCTATGAGGAAGAAGATAATATTCCTGATGACATTAAGCTTACTTTAATTGATAGTGGGATCAGAAAGCCAAGACCAGAAGCAGGAGACACGGAAGAGGTAATTAACATAAAGCGGTAAATAATGAGCAGAAAGTAATTAGTAGGAATTAAATACCTACTAGGCCAAAAGTATCTAATTCACAAAACCTAGATTGTAACCCTTTAGTTTAATTATTTCTCCTTCTCTTTTGTCTTAAATATGTTTGATATTTTAATGTTTGGATGTGATAGTGTATATTAGTGAATTTAATCATTGTTTTTTTTCGAAGTCCGATGAAAACACGATAAAGTATCGAACTTGGTGCGGCCTCTGCGCAATTTGTGAGCGAATGTATGGACGATTTCCTTCACGGGAAAAGGATCCACCAGACGGGGTAATTAAATGTACACATATTTGTATTATTTTAAGTATTTTTAATCATAAATGCGATTAACAGATTTCATACTGAGCTTTGAGACTTCCCGAGTAACTCGATGCGTTCGTGAATCATCGTCATCACCATTCATGAAAAATAATCAACCCATAATGTCCCACTGTTGGGCTCGGGTCTCCTCTCAAGAGAGGGTTAAGACAACGTTGTGGCTACGTAATCTTGCCGTTGGATGTTTTCAAGCCGCCTAAAGGCTTCCAACTAAACTTCACGACTGTTTTCCTATGATAACAACCGGAACCGAATTTAATAAGGATCACGGATACGCCCATAGTGTCATGCCACCAGCGGTCACCCATCTAGGTATTGACCGCACAGTTATTGCTTACCCTCGATGATTGTTTCTAATCACCGAGTGCAACTGGGTCGTGCTGTTTATCCTGATGATGATGAATGGTGGGCGTGTGGACGGTATTAGTCCCATTCTCCATTACTACCGGTGGTAAGTTCTATATAAAGTCGTCAAATAAGCTAGGAACTTCTTACCCCGTCAACAAATTACTTAAAGATATTGTCCGGAAGGATAAATCTATACTTAAATTATACGGAAGTAACTCTGTCTGTCCTGCTTTCACGTCTAAACCACTGCACTGATTTCAATGAATATATCATAGGCTACTCTTTGCTGCGATATCGGACAATCACGCGGGCAGAGCCGCGCGCTCAAGCTAGTGTTCTATATTTATAAATATTTCCAATTTATTTACTTACAACTTTATGCACTTAGGCATTCTTTGCCAGCCAACATTTAAGTGATTTAGAAATCTAAAAATTTAGGTAATTTTATTCCTTAACAAAAATTAAAAAATATTGCTTTTAGAGAAAAAAATACATTATTTGTATCTGCGAATAATTATTGTATTAATAACCCTGCAAAACAGTACGAAATTAAAACAAAAATCCAAAAATGCTAACATCCGTTAACTGAGTATTGTAGTTTCTCATAGTGTTTTTATTACTTGTGTTACTTTTAATTTTTCTTTTTCAGATTGAGCTAAGTGACTTCTCTATGATAGAAACTAAACTGGCTTCACTGAACGTCAACAATGGACTAAAAGAAATTCTAACCAACATAAGGGAGCGTTGACTGAGTATTTATTGTGCGATTTTTGAGTGAATTTAGTTAGTTAGTACTTTATTATCTTAGTCTTTTTAATGAATACAATTGTCTTATATATTTTACTTTTTTATTTTACTATTGCCTTTTACCTTCAACCTATTGCCGACTACTGCTGAACGAATCTCAATCCGCTGCCTACCTTTTTCCTCAAGTCGTCGGTCCATCGTGCCACACTTAGTTTGTCCAACATAATCTCAGCCTCCACTCTATTGCTATGCTATACCTGCGAAGACTTGGCAGTCGCTCACAAACTACAATCCTTCACATACGCTTGTGCTATGTTTACAAGCCTGAGAGGACTTGGCAGTCGCTTGCAAACTACAAACGTTTGCGCACGCTTCCTTTGATCTGTGTTCAAAAACCGACACCGACACGGGTCAGCAACAAACTATCACAACCTTAGGCTCAAGCCAAACACCCCGTTTACATGCTTGTGTTTGTGGAGGGTTGTCGAGGCGTGGCACGCGTATAAACGCACCATAACTCTTGTCGGCTCCAGGGTCCGTCAATATATTTGGAGACATGACCAGCCCACTTCCGCTGTAGCGTGCAAATTCTCCTTATTTTTTTCAATGTATGGCCCGCCAAAATAACTCTACTCCTCCTGATGGAAAGTATAAGCCGAATCCAAGACTGGTGGTCACCATAGTCAATGCGAATACAGGCAACGCAACAATGCAGCCTGATGACCCTCACCATGGGGGCTTATTGAGATTCTGCATCCTTGGGCCTTCACTCTTCTCGGACTCACCAACGAAACACGACTGCTCGAATACAGTCATTTTACGTTGACTCGCTCAAAAGAGCGCGGGTAGTACAGCTAGAGCGGTTCGTGCAGAAATCGGGAGTGGCTGAAAAAAAAAATGGGTGAAAACTTTAGTAATCAAATTAAACATAGAACATCATAAATTTTAGTAAATTCGCAACCCTAAATTCCATCACACACACGATTACAATGCCTCACTTTTGTCTTTAATAGAGTTTCGTCCTACTTTCGGCACACACCGCTCACGGCGACTAAAAATAGCGAAATTGAGAATCCTCCTTTTGCGAAGTTGGTTAACTATGTAATGCACTAATAATTTATGGATTGTTATGATGAGGACATTGGGCATGATCATGGGCGTACCCAGGTTTCGGGCCAGGGGGCCTAATCTGGTTTTTATAATAGACTCCAACAATAATAGCACTACGGGGCTCGGCTAGTCTAAAAAAGTAGGGCGTATGATGTACTTAAGACTAAGTTACTTCTTAAATCATTCGCTATCTGCTGGTGAAAGTCCCGTCAAAATCGGTCCAGCCGTTTCAGAGATTAGCTAAAACAAAGAGACAAACAAAAATTGGTAAAAACACGGTTATTTTAATATTACAAACAGACTCCACTCCAACTTTATTTATTTGTATAAATTCTTTAGATACAGAAAAGCTATTTTAAAAGTAACTTCAGAAAAACAGTTTCAAATGTCTTCTGTGAAAGAATCGCCTATAACGTTAACAAATTTTCTATGTACCTACACTGAGCGTACAGAGCCCATTTATTATATCTTTGAAAATATGTCATCATAGCCACGTTTTTTACGAATGGGTGTGCTGAATTATGATCTTTCAGTTGTAGCATTGGCTGTACTAAGGACACCCGCAACACAAGAGGCGTCACAAGTGCGTTGCCGGCCTTTTAAAAAGGAGTACGCTCTTTTCCGGTCCGGGAATACCGCAGGCGTAAGTTCATTCCACATTTTTGTTGTGTGAGGCAGAAAGTTTCTAAAAATGTGCACAGTTGTGGACTGCTAACCATCCAAATGATGGGGATGAAACTTCTGTCGCTTAGGACGATGGCGGAAAGAGGCGGCAATGATTAGTTCAAACAATTTCTTGGAGCACTTCGCATAGTTAAAGCAATAGAATGCATAGCGAGGTCATGTCACTACGCAGCGCTTTTCGAGGCCAGTTTAGCCTTTCCCTCCAAATAGCCATGAAACTGGACTTCTCTCGATATCTCGACACCAAGTATTTCAATTAGCTAACCAAAAAGTGCGTCATAGTACATAAAATTTAGGTAATGATTTTACCAGTTGTATATTGTACTCCAAATGGCAAAAAGTACTTTTTCTTAATTTTAACCATAAAAGAAGATTGTTAGTAAGGATGTAGCCAAGCACAGCCCCTCGGTACGCGCATGGGCATGATGTTTGCACACATCGAATAAAACAAAAAAAAAGGTTTTTCGAGTTTGTGTATGTAAGTATATTTCTTTGGCACGCCCTGGAGCCTAATGGATTTTCGTATGTTTATGTGAGCGTTGATAATAGATTCGTCTTAGTCGTGAGAGTGACACTGGTTTCATTTTACTTGTTTAAAAATCCAAGCCAATAAAATTGTCTACAAAACAAACATAATTGGCAATGTTATATTCAATATATTATAATTTTTATAGTCTTTATCAGACTTTTTGAGTGAGTGTTATAGATTCTGAACCTATTCAGATGACATTTGTGCTCCGCTCCGCTAGAACATGAATAATGTTACTAGAGTAAATATATTTTTCAGTTTGTTGTAGTATCATAATTAGAACGACCGTTTAGTGAGTTTTTTTATTACATTTGTCTAAAGTGAATTTGTTTGACTCGTTATTCTTATCTTTCTTTTTATTACGTTCGCCCAAACTTACCTCAGTGACGTGCTATTCGTTAAATTATTTCTCAAGTCGATATCGATAAAATTTAAATCACGGACATACGTCACTTCAAACGTTAAACGGTTTTTATTGGAAACTATTTTCGTACACTGCTCTAATGTAACGAATTTATTTAGCTAATAAAAAAAACAAACAAAAGTGACCGTCAACACGCACGCGTATATGATTTCACGTGCGACGTGAAATTATTAATATAATTTTAGTTTTACCACGTAAATATATATTTAAAAATGAACATGAGTTTAGATAGATCTGGACTGAGTGCTGACGGTAAGAACGAATTTATAATTAAAACTTTGCGTTGGTGTGCGGCGTTTACTGGAATATTTACTAAATATAGTCCTTTTCTAGAGTATTATGCGACGGCACTTCAAATTTTTGACTATTGTGGCGCAGAGAGTACAGGCTACTTGCGTGTCGATACTTTGATGGACAAATTCGCACCTTTTGTTAAAACCAACAAGTAAGATATTTATTTTTATCGCTACAATGCATGAATAAATACTGTTCCTTGGATACTTAATACTAACTAACGTTCCATTTGATCCTTAAAATGAGGTTGCGTGAGTTTGAACTTGTATGCGTTCTACTTGCAGTCAAAGCTCTCCATTGAATATTGAAATATAATCGGTCTAAATATAGGTATCTCCTTTTGGTTACAAAAGGATAAATATTTACCACAACATCTGTACTTTGTTTTTTGGTTTGCTTATCACTTTGTGATTATGGTTAAGAATGGTTTTTGGTGTAGGTATATTAATAGTGTTCTGCAAAAGATCTATGATATTTACAATTGTTATGGCTGTTCAAAAGGACTCAAATCTTCATAATCTTAATTACAAGCTACCCTTGTAGTTTAAAATAAAATACCCTTAGAAACCCCACATGAGTAAATGTCTTATTTATTCATAAAGAGTTATAGTTAAATAATTCATATGCCCTTAATTTACCTATTAGTTTGCTTTAGTTAATATCATATACCTTAACATTTTATTTTGTCTATTGCTCACCATTCCTTAAACTCACACTCGAATCTCTAAATAGGTCAACTAACAATTAGCTTCTGTGAACATAAATACCATACATTAAACACAAATGGTTAAAGGTTATTGCCCTCTCCAGAATGAACTATTTCCTTAAAGTTCTAGTAGTGAATCTATCTAAGGAAACTATATGCCATGTTTTGAGTTGATTTTTTAGGAGTAATGTTGCATGATACTACTTAAAATATGTAGGTACTAACAATAAGTAATTAATTATTCAGTACTGGAAAAATTGCTAAGTAAGTTATTGCAGTAAAATACCCTCTTAAATAGAACATACTTTGTTACATTGATTTTAAATGGATACCTAACTGCAACTTACCATAACTGCTTCAGTGGTACAGTGGTAGTGTATGTGATTGCTGTGCTTTGGTCTCAGAATTGATTCCTGGGTCAGATCAAATGTATGATCTGCAAATATTTTTTTTAGAAATTGGTTTTTTGTATAATATGTATGCATTTATGAAAAAAGAATTTATCTATTTATGTCAGTTGTCTTAGTACCCATAATACAAGCTCTGTTTGGTTAGGGATAAAATGGTGTTGTGTGTAAAATGTCCAAAAAATATTGTTATTATATTATTACCTAAACTGATCTTAAAGGTATATTTTAAAAACTTGTAGCAAAATTGAGCACAGTCACTTATATTGATGGAGCTATATCTATGCTCTCATCTTTTCAAAGAATTTATAGCTCAGTTTCTACAAGAACATAATACTATAGAGCAGAACATTCAGGATATTGTCATGTACACTCTTATTTAAGATAGCTTATGTTTCCAACACTACATAAGAAATATTTAGCACTTGGGACATCTAATAAATATTTTTTTTCCCAAATATGCTGCTAAGTGCAAAACTTGAAAACCACTCAACCAATTTGATTAATTGTTATTTTTTAAATATATTTTCGTTAAGGCACAAGCAAGGTTGTCATGGAGAGTAAAAATTGCAAGGACAATTGTAAATATGCTTCTCTTTTCCCTTACAAACCAGAGAGTAAAATAAATCATCTGTGTATAACGTCAACAGAATGAAGTCTGTCCAGACACTAGCTGCCTGGACAGACTACGTTCTGTGTATGTAATAAATATTTTGTTCTAAAATTTACACAATGAACCAATTTGTTGTTATTTCTTTAAAATGTTTTTACTGATTACAGGGCTGAATATAGCTACTTAAAATCTTTACTGGATCCATCTGAGGACAATCCTGAAATATCTGTGACCATGTTAGCCAAAACCTTACATAAGTACAGTGAAGACCAGAAGTCTAAAGTAGACCTGGACGAAAGGTGAGCTACCAATTTAATTACAATCTAAATGTTTTTTTTTTAAGGAATAGTGGAGAAATGAGCAGGCGTATCTCCTAATGGTCAGCAATTATAGCCGCCCATGGATACATCACAGGCGTGACAAGTGCGTTGCCGGCCTTTGGGGGATGGGGAGGGGTTGGTATGGGCCTCTGGATCTTCACTTACTTGGTAAAACACACACTGGTATTACACACCGGTTTTCTGTGAGGTTGTGGTATCACTATGGTCGAGCCCGCTCATTCGTGCCGTAGCACAGCTCTCCCACAGTATAGGTGTTGAAGTATATTCATGTATTTATATGGAAATTACCCTCCAACTCTAACAGATTAAATAGATGTGCAAATAGGTATTTATAAAATGTGATCACTTGCAAAATTGCACTAAACTGCGTAAGAAAAAGCCTACAATGTCTCTTCCAAGCAACTTTAAATTTTACATATATAAATACTATTACAAGTTCACACTATTTTTTCATAAATGTGCCTCGTCATATTCAATAAAAATTTCTAGCAGTTTACAAAGAATGCACTGAGCAACTGATACTGTATCTTGCCTGTAGGCAATGATAACTGTTTATCAATGAGTAAATCAACCCCTCTAGCTAAATTGGCATAGAGTAAACATAATAAAGTAAATGATACAGAGAATAGAAGTATTAGCCATACCCTTGTGAACGTTTTTCGGACTTATCTCTTAAAAAAACCTGGAGAACTCTGAGAAAGTTTTTAAATCTCTTTAAGTCTTTTTCTGAAAAAAGTCCAAAAATTTTCCACAAGGGTAGTAGAAAGAGAATTGACCCAAAATACTAGCATCTTGGCTAAGAGGGCACATGATATATTATGACAGTTTGATTGTTAAACTTTGTCCCTCAATACTGCATGTCAGGTCTCGACTATGCTCAACTGACATACTTCATTCAGTGCAATGTTATCAGTTTGTAAAGTATAATGTTTGTATTTTTAAGTACGCTATATTTACTTTGCCATTTATAAAACGTTAAAGTAGGCTATATTTATTTTGCCTCTTTTGAATGTATGTACATATCTACTTTGCCATTTATACTAATGATTCATTATATTATTGCAGTTTTAATTTGTTGAAAAGTGGACAGGCTCCACAGGATTCGGATTCTGGCATTTCAACTGATGGTAAAAAAGATACATTTTTATTCTGAACTTAGTTTATACTTGATTTATTAATTTTTTTTCCACACTCTCTAAAAGTTATTAGTAAGAAATAAGAAATGAATTAAAAACAAACACTATAACTTTAGTTGATGGATTCCTCTGAGTTATACATTTATCTTGTAGAACACCAGGGTATTTATAATATACACTAGTTTTTGCCCGCGGCTCCGTATGTCAGTTATTGCGCCAAATAGTAGCATTCTCAAGAATATAGTACCTTAAAGTATGTACATATCAAATTTTATTCAAATTGGTGCAGCAGTTTAGCCGTGAATACGTAAGACCGACGAAAGGTATTTTCGAAGTCATTATCTAGTATAGATAATGTAATACTATTATAACTTACTTATCTATCCTTGAATTTCAGTGCAGGCTTAGGAAAAAAAACTATAAAATGCTCTCTTTTGGAAAACTAGTTGAATTTATTTCTATATCTTTATATTACTATTTTAGGCTTCCAGCTGCTGGAAGAGTTACAATGTGAGTTACGAGAGAAATCGCACTTGGCGCATCAACTGCGCTCTCAACTGGACTTCACCGACCGACAGCATGAAGAAGCCCTTGCAGCATTGACAGCTGATCGTGATGCTCTTCGAACACACCTTAACATGTAAGCCAACTATTGTAATTAAAAAACTTCGACTGCTTCCCAACCAATAGTTCAAGCAATCAGCTTACGGCTTCTTAGTCTGTCTTGGCACATGGGTTCAATTGCACATAAGACAACACTTTGTGCGATCCATAAATTGATATTCTTGGTGTTCTTCATAGCCATTATGTATATATTTGTAAAGTCCCACTTGATACAGGATAGATTGTGTACTTACAACCCATAATAGATTGTGTCCCTGGTGCTTCCCGCTTTAAAAAAATATCTGCGTCTTTTATTCTTCATTTGGTCTCCCACTTTGCTAAGAAGGGAAGTGGACTTATTATATTTCTAACTCCTTCAGTTTTCTTCTGATTAACTTTGTTGCGGGTTCCAAGACAATTTAATTTTGTCCGGGATTTCTTGAGTGTCATAACTCAGTGTGTTTGTGGGTCACTGGTTTAGATCTCATTAAAAAAGGATACATTTATAAGGCGGAGTCACCTTATTTAGACAGAAAAAAATATGAAAAGAACCAATGTCCAGTAAAGACTCAGAATTCTAAGTCCTAATTCTAAGCTTAGTACTTGTATTAAGAATGGGTTCACGATAATTGGGATGGGTAAAACAAAATATGCAATACTAAAACAAAATAAAATAATAACACCAGCGATTTTTGTTAATTTATTTTGTTAGTTTCTTTCACATGTTTTAATATGTATTTACAGACTTCGCGAAGAGAACTCGAATCTAAATCATATACGTAACGACTATGAAGAAGTTTGCGAGCGACTATGTAGCAATGACCGAGCTTTGGACGAATCGAGGAGAGAAATGGAAGCCTTCAGACGGAAGAACAAAATTATGACGGAACAAGTGTCGTCACTGGAAAACGAGGTATGTGCTTCAGATCAGAAAAAACTAATGACCAATCATTTAATGAAAGGCAAATAATATCATTTAGTTACAACTGTAAATTTTTTATGTATGATCTGGGACTAATTGTCCTATATTATTGTCAGTCCATGGGAGACATACAGGTTGGTATGACTGGAATAATACTACTGCTTATAAGAAATTGGGGAAGAAAAGAGTAAAAATCTACTTGCACATGAGCAGCGGTAGTTACCTTACCATTAGATAAAAATTCTTCATAGTTTTTTACTCTCTGATCGTGTTAGCAACCTAAGTGTAAATAGTTTTAATTTTAATAGTACTTTTAATTTGTACTAAGGGATCGCATTAGAAACGAGGTGATCCGACAAAGAACCAGGGTCATCAATGTAGCCCACAGGATTAGCAAGCTGAAGTGGCAGTGGGCTGGCCACATTTGCCGAAGAACCGATAACCGTTGGGGTAAACGAGTTCTTGAGTGGAGACCGCGTCTCGGCAAACGTAGTGTAGGACGTCCACAAGCCAGGTGGAGCGATGATTTGCGCAAGGCGGCTGGCAGGAGCTGGATGCGAGAAGCCATAGATCGAACTAAGTGGCGTGAAATTGGAGAGGCCTATGTCCAGCAGTGGACTGCGATAGGCTGATGATGATGATTTAATTTGTATTTGAAATAGCTAAAGATAGTAGAGGGGCACCACCTTCTCACAGAAGATCAACCTAAAACGACAGCATTCGTGTTGATGTATTTCGTTGGTGAGTGCGAGACCGGAGACACAATGATGGAAGAGCATCACTAGGCCACCATTGTGTGAGTCACCATGCTGCATTGTCTGCATTTGCAATGAGTATGGTGACCACCACTCTTGGATTCTGCATATGCTTCCCATCAGGCAGAGTAGTCACTTTGGCAGTGATACAAGACAATTATCATGAAAATAATAATTTACGTTGTACTATGTAAATGTTGGGTATATTTTAATATAATAACACATGCTTAAATGCACGAATTAGTATTCAAAAGCAATGATTTTTTGTGAATGTTTGTGTTTACTCTGTTAACACGCCTTAATAAATAAATTTATGGCCTTCTCCTGAGTGTAGACACAAGCTCAGCAGTGGGACATTAAGGGTTGTTGTTTAATTGAAATAAATTAATATTAAAAAGTCTCTGTCTCTATGTATGTAAATACTAAAATGTAATCAGTTTTCAGTTTATGATAAATATATGTAATTGTAGTTAGCATTAATAAATAGATAATATTTTACAGTCATTAATGACGCTCATTCTTGCCTATTTTATTTTTCGTTAATAATAGTGGTTGATTTATTTCAGAAACTAACCCTTCAAGAGTTACTCAGTAAATCGAAAGCGGAATGCCACCGTATCAACGAGATGTACGCTGCGCGACAGTCTGCTCTTATAGAACAGAACGAAGCTCTGAGGACCGAGCACGCGGACCTGTCTGCACGACTGCAGGACCAAGAAGAGTTCGTGCAGCAGATGATTAAGGAAAAGGTACTCGCATAACTTAAAAATTAAGTATTTTTGGTGTGCGTTGAAGCCAAAAGCCTTTAGTTTCCCATAGGCCTCTCTTTAGGAACACGTTTCTTACTACATTTGCCAAAACAGTTGGTATAGGTTTTCTTTCAAGTTTTCATTCTCTTCCCAGTGATGTTGCCCTTCATGCTCTGCTCCCTTATTTGACTATAATAGAGGAATTGTCTCATAAATAGTAGGTGTTTGTGGTGTTAAATTGGTTGTAAATATAGATAGATGCTATAATGCTGTAATAATCGAGAGAGTAGTCAATAGCGGCCGTTTTTTCCCGACTGCGAAAGAGGGAGGGTTATGTTTTTCGAGTGTATGTATGTACGTTCCTTTGGCACTAAAGCGTAAACGGCTTGTCGTATTTTTATGTGAGTGGTGTCAATAGGTTCGTCTTAGTCTTGAGAGTGACGGTGTGTGTGAGAGTGAGTGGGTACAACAAAAAAAAAATATATTTTCTTTTCAGTTCTTTCTATCTTTTCAGTTCTTCAATAAATTTAATAAAGATGGCAAACAATGACGGTTTTTTTTAACAATTCATTACTTGTTTAATGGCTTATTTGGAACCAACTATCTAGGTTTGATACATATACGTAAAGTAGGAGTAAAATTTCTTGTTAGAAAAAAGGAAGTAATTTTATTTCTCGAAACCGGATTTTCTGACTTACGGCCCTCTCAATTACCAAAGCATTATAGACGAAGCGCGTCTGTAGAGAGAATTATAAATTTATTTACAGATCCCTGGTTCACTATTTGTCACTATACACTTGAATACCAAAACAGTGACCAGCTTACAGTAATGGAAAATGTTGCGTCGTGTTCTCTAATTTTTTTGTCACTTGTCCAGGTGTTATTAGAGATGGAGTTAAAAGACATGTTGAACAAGTCTAACCAGACGCAGCTGCGCATGGACCGCAGCATTGACATCAGCTACACAGATGAACAGATGCTGACAGCTTTAGACAGTCTCAACGCTGACTCCCGCTTCTCGCAAGGTAACATAGTGGACTATTATTATGCAATTGATAACATATATTATTAATATTTTGCTTTACAACACGAGTTCGATAAACATTTTTCTAATTGGATTGTAAATAACACCACAACTAGGTTAAGTACTTTGTGCTAAACATAATGTTCGCTTATGGTTTGCTAATGTTTGTCGCTTGCCTTAGATGTACATTACATAAAATTATTTACACACCCTTTGCTTTTTAAACACTGCAATATAGATTACTTTATTTACTCACAATTACTGTGAAACTCCTAATAAATATTGTTTTTAACACACCTATGTTTCTGACAAAAACAAAATGCGCGATTAAAAAAATTTGAAGCTATAGTTTTCCAGTTGCGAGCGTTTGCTCTTAACCTTTAAGGTTGTTATGAAATTCTCCACCATAAATTCACATAGGTGGTATTATATTATTGATATTTAAATGTTTGTACTAAATTATTCCTATAGACAATCGGATCCTAGATGAAGAGTCGTTCATAAATGCTTTAAAAGAAGACCACGGCCGCACTACGAATATATCTCTTTTCGACGAGATTAGACTCAGTTTTTACAATAAGTCCAGATTTAATGCTACAGGGAACAACAGCACAATGGGCGACAAGCACTTTGATTCATTTGCTTGCGATACTTCCTTTACATGTGCAGCAACACAAACTGAAATTGAGGTGTTTGACTGTGACCACAATCGTTCTAATTTAAGTATTGACACACAGACTGATATTGAAACTTATTTCAATGGAGATAAAGTTCAAAATATCGATACAGTATCATGTACAGCTACAGGAACGCAAACCGAAAACAGTATTATAAGTGCATGCTTTAAAACAACCGAAACACAGACAGATTGGATTGATGTCCCAGATGAATATAATAACAACATGAAGTGTCATGCATGTGAAAAGGCAAAAGTATATGCGTCTAAGTTAGAAAGAGATGTCGTTATGTCAAATCATGTTGTTGCCGAAATGCAATTAGAGTTAAATAAATATGAAAACAACTTAAACGTTCTGGAAAAGTTTATTGAGGAACGGCAAGAGAGGAATTGTTTTTTGCAAGATATAATAAAGAGTTTAGAAGCAAAGATTGATATATTACAAAATGCATGTATTAAGCAGAAGGAACGGCTTGATGGCTTGACGCAAGACGGGTTCGCTGTAAAAAATAAATGCGGTACGCTTTGCTAGTTTGTTTTGTGCAGTTATATACAAAATTAGAATAGTGTTAGTATTATTTGTAGGAATAATGGTGAGAGTAGTAAATAGTCCAAGAAAAATCATACATTTCAAATTGCATGAGGGGTTTGATGGTTTCTTTTGTGGCTAGCATTTGGCCGGTTTCATATGCAACCGATTGGTTTTAAATATGGGTGGTGGGGTTCTATTATATCCGGCTGGTTTTTACTATTAGCCACTGGAAGGAGCCTGATGACAACTCTTTTAAGAAATGTTATCTTGTTAAAACGAAACAAAATGAACAAGGTAGGTTTTGGGGTCAGGTAAGAGATACCGCAAGTCTAGATCTTTTATCTGATTTTATTTTGTGTAAGACGACGCTTTCTTAGTGACCTTCGTGCTATTGGGTTCAGTTTATAAAAAAAAAAAATTACCACTGAACGGATGGCATGGGACTAAGTGGTTGACACGCTGCTTTCTACTGGGCTGAGTATTGTAAGTTCGGATCCAGGACAAAAATGTAATCCAAACAGTGTTATCCACAATTTGTTGTTCCGAGTCTAGGTGTTCTTTGTGTCCGTTTCATGTATGTTTGTAAAGTCCCCCGCGACACATGATCTTTTTCTAGTGCGAGAGTTGTGTTTAAAAATATATTTGAAAGTAGAATAGTGTATTCATGTTTGTTGTTTTGTTTAGTATTAGTGGTGACGGTCTTAGGTTTAAAATTAATAAGTAGTATTTTGTGTATACATTATAGAAATAAAATAGCAGTGATTACAATTTTTTTATAAAATCTGCATGTGTAATATTGTAATTGATTTAATTTTAAACCTTGTATTCCACATAAAATGAAAATTTATTATACGTAGATATTTATACCACTTAGTGAAGTTAAATTTTCATTGATTGTATTGTCGAGGTAGAACATATATATTTAATATTTATAGGGATGTTAATTCAATATTTTATATTATTATGTATATTTCAGACATTACTTCAGTGTCTACACAAGCTGAAATTCCTTGCCTGGACTGTGAAAAACGAAATAGCGACGGACGACGTCGGCACCTGAGAAGATTCTTTTGGTGAGATATTATTTTTATAATTTTTAATATAAATCTGTGCTAAATTTGTTCGACAATGCTCGGAGTTGTGAAAGAATCAGTCGTAAGTAGATTTACAGACGAACCAAGATTACCAACATTGTTTAGAGACTTGCCAAATTTAAGATATAGTGGGTTAGGCACATTACTTACAGAAACAATGACAGATAATTTTCGGACGGAGCGTGGTTGAAACTACTCGGTGAAAGTAGTGGGAGGACTTCGTTGCCAGATTTTTTCTGTGATGACGATGTGTAATGTAATATTCTTTTGGTTAAAAGGATATAGGTTTCCATTGTTTCATTCACATACGATTGATGAAATGGGCATCATTTTCTTGCTGAAACATGAATTTAAAATAAAGTTTTAACACTTTAAAGGAAGTGTTAAAAATTTACTTTAAATCGTTTTACTTTGATCGAAATCTTTGGTTTGGTCGATGTCATTCTTAATGTTTAAAAACGATGGTCTAGGATCAATCATTGACAATTTACATAACCAATGAAAACGATAAGCATTTTTTTTGTACGCCGTACCAAGTATGCTTAATTACTAGCATTTAAGGCAAAGAACATTCTAAAAATTAACATACTGTGAATTACCTTATAATTAACAGAAAGTATATTTCTCCAAACATTCACCTCCCTTCCCACATTTACCTCGATCCTCCCCGCTCCCTGGTCGTCCTTCTGAACGCGTCTCTCATTTCCACAGTGTGTGATTGCAGGGGTCCCCTCAAGTGCTTGTTCCAAATGTTCGCGGTGGTGTGTTTCGTGTGCGCCGTCGTAGTGCTGTACGGCGTGTCGCGCCGCGCCCGGCCGGCCTGTCCGCGGGACGCCGTGCCGTGGCGCTGGCTGCACGCTCAGGACCTCGTAGACCTACTCCTCAGGATCGACTACGTAGCCGACGTTCCCATGTGAGCCCACTCTCCTCGTGTGTGCTACAAAAATCAGCTACCGCATCTGCTACTCCTCAGGATCGACTACGTAGCCGACGTGCCTATGTGAGCCCACTCTCCTCTCTGTGTGCTACAAAAATCAGCTACCGCATCTGCTACTCCTCAGGATCGACTACGTAGCCCAGGTGTCCATGTGAGCCCACCTTTCACTCTGAGTGCTACGAGAAGCAGCTATCGTTTTCGAAGGATGTGATCGTCCTCGATTTGATTTTTATATACCCCAAGTGACCTTATATTATTACTAGTTGTATAATAATAAAACCTGAACAATCTATTTTCATATTTTTGACAGAGATTTTGTAACCAATTGTATATTTTATAATATAACTGTTAGTGATTGAAAACAATTGACAAATATGTTTTAGAATATTGTTACTTTGATGTAGTAAGTGTTTATAAAATGTATAGATTTGCCGTTTGCCGTTTCCGATGTCCATTAAAATTATGCTAAACGTAAGTCACTGAACATCATTTATTTGTGTACGTGAATATACTTATACACAAGTTTTATGTGATCGGAGTTTGCAAAAAACAAATACATCAGTAATATAACTTTGCAGTAAATAAATAAATATTACTTGAACTGACCATAATATAAGATTTGCTCCACTAAGAGTGATTTTTATAAATTTATACTACATAATATAATTGGCTTATATAGAACCTAACCATAGTATTATTCAGACCAAGCATTTACTCAATTAAACTTCATATGGTTCCAAAAACTTGTAGGCTTTAAGACCTATGTCTTAATCACTATAATCTCGTTTTAGAATTAAAAATTAACTCTTCTTTGCCAAAAACTAAGCTTTGATTTTATTTTTAAATAATATAATTATAACAATGTGTAATATTAACGTTTGTATAATTTTACAATTAAATTAATTCAAACACGTAATCTAACTACATTTACATGTTGTAAATAAGTTTATGATTATTTTTTAATATTTTTAGTTACTTTTTTTGCTACGCATGATACTAATTTCTATAGTAAAAAAATGTAAATACGTTTACGCTTCCATTTTAGTTTTTTTCGCGCCTTTTTTATTTGACAGCTTGGAGGAACCATAAATACGTAATTAATCGAGTCATGATTTTGACTTTATGTTAGCAAAGCGCATCCTAAGCTTTTTTATCATATTTTACGAGATTCCATCTGTCCTTACGAAATATAAAATAAACACAATTTATTTTTTAACACCTGATCTTATAATATGATATCTCCAATGCGATTTTATAAACACGCCCAAAGGCCTTTGGTTTAATAGGTCTATGGGCACTATGTTTTTCAATGATAAATTAAAATAGTTTTACATACTTTAATGTTAGATACTACTACGTGTTTCCTCATAAACATTATTTTAACAAAACCACTCTTGGAACATAAGAAATTGTTTTTATCCAGTCAAATCTCATGGCCGAGTAACAAATACTGTTCTTGAATGTTTTTGATTAAAGTCAAGTGTAGAACAAATCGATTCTGTGATATAACAGTGCCAGCGAAGTAGATAGATAAATAGATGTTACATATATTTAAAGTTTTATGGCACTGTCGCCATATTCCCTACAAAGCTGTTAATGGTATTCATAGTGCAATCCAAATTCTTAATTAATTAATAATATTAGTTAAGTACATTATAAAAGTACTGATATTAGGCGTATTGTAGCAATAAATGACTTAAAAAAGTTATAAATGAGATATACCTGCGGATAACTCGGAATTTATTTTCTAACGGAGGGTAGTTTGAAAGTTTGGTTCTTGTGTAAAAATAAAATGCAGCCTAGATACTTTCACCTCACTACCGAGATAAAATGGCGGCAACTTGATAGTCTTAAGTTTTTAAGAAATGACATTTTAAACGAATGTATAAATAATATTTACCAAAAAAATTTATGTTGTAATCATTATTTCCTATGTTTAGTGTTAAATTGTTGACATTTTATTCATTAAGTGTGTGAATTTGCTACCCGCTTTTAATAGCAAACAATAAGATACCCATTTTAAAACGATTGCGCGGAACATCTATTCAATATTCTGCTTTGTGTTACCTTCTAAACGGTTTTGTCTAATTTTAATTAAATCATGCAATAAATTTCTTTGTCATTTGTTATTCTTGGAACAGTACTGATAAATTTAGTAGGTATTCTTGAATAATGTTCAAACTATCATTTGTATATTTCTTTCTAGTGTCTTTTTATTTTTTTTAAGTTTATCGAAAACTGCCGGAACGCGTTAAAACTCGACTATTAAAGAAATAGTGACACATCGGTCAAGCCCCGCCCTCTGGTTGGTCAGAGGGCTGGGCTTGCCAAATACTAATATCTTGGATCTTGATTGTTCAAGATACATCACTATTTTCTTAATACAAATGATCATTTGTTGCATTTTGACGTAAACCACTGTATGCATGTTATTAATCAAATAATAATAAAGCATTTAGTCAAATTATCAATCGAGTGCAAATTTATTTTCTCACAGATTTAAAAATGTAACAGGTTCAATTGGATGTTTTTATGTAAGTACCTTAGAACTGTACGGTACTTTTCGTTTGATCCCATTTAAAACTGAAAAACAACAACTACAGGTGGAAAATCAAGGACTAAACAAACACAAAGCATTAAAGTCGATTTTAATAATTTTTTATCGAAACATTTCTTATATCTCACAAGTCACACATTTTATCAATAAAATGTCTTTCGTAAATTTATTTCATACATGTACGTCAAGTATAACTTTAGACTTAAGTGTCTTTAGGTAAACTGCTTAATCGAGTCCTCACATTCTTTTCTTCGACCGCCTGCTTCCTGTACTCTTCCCGGGCCCCATTCTCGTCTCGCCCCCGCTCTTCCGTACCCTGCAGGCGAGGACTCGAGCGGTTTCTGTATTGGTGTGATTGAACTAACGTTGCATTTAATTGCATTTATTTACTATAATCTGTTTTAATAATATCGTGAATAGTGACTATTGATTTCATAAACATTGATTGAATTTCATAAACAAATGTCGTTCATACTTCAGATTTTAAGTAAAAATTTTTTTTTTCATGTTACAATTTGTCTTAGTATGTCTTATTTTTTTCTAACTTACATTCATTAATATTTAATTATTTTGAAAGATTTTCTTCTATAGTTTTTTTTGTCAATTAAACGGTGCACTGTAACGCCTGTGAATATTAGGTGTTGTTATTTTATTTTTTGTTTCAATGTTCCCATTTTAGTCAATCATTCGTTAATAAAACTTCCATCTATAATATGTGTTTTAATACCATGACCTTAGAAAACCATAACTTCGTGCTAAAAACCACTTTTTTTTATTATAAACGAAACAAACGAGCAGACGTATCGCCTGATGGTTAACGATTAGCCGCCCATGGGCACCCGCAACACCAGGGCGTAACAAGTGCGTTGCCGCCCTTGGGGGATGGGAAGGAGATCTGGGAGGGGTCCGGATGGCGTAAGAAAGCGGTTCCCGGATCTCTCCCGTCTCAGGCGCAGAGTGGCACACCGTGGTGGTTTAGTGGGTAGTCTGGCTGGTGTCAGTCAGGAGTCCCACACAAAGCCCCCGCGGGGGGGAGCGAAGTGCGTAAAGGCATTACACCACGTCAAAAAAAAAAAATGGGAAGGAGATATAGGGGAAGGGTTGGATTATGGGCCTCCAGTATCCTCACTCACTCATTGAAACACAGCGCAGGCGCTGTTTCACACCGGTTTTCTGTGAGGCCGTGGTATCACCCTGGTCGAGCCGGCCCATGCATGCCGAAGCGTGGCTCTCCCACACATTAGATACCTAATGTGTGGGACATTTATTTATTAGTAGAATTTAAATAATAGTACCTGGATGAGCGATGAGATTAAATAATAGTACTTTGTTTGGTAAATTTTCTAAAAATCAATTCTTGCTAGATCGATTGATCGCCCCCATACTAAATTTAATGAAAATCGTTCCAGACCTTTCCGAGATTCAGATTATTTAAACAATCATACAAGAATTGCTTGTTTAAAGGTATTCGGTTATAGTCTTATCAATAAAATCTCTTATATCACTGAAGCAATAGGTTCAGTTTATTTAAATACTTTGCAACTGCACGAATTATGCATGTCTCGGGACTTGCGCTTTACTGAACCTGTCGAAACTTTATATCGCCAATTTTTGTGCGATAAATGTCCATATCACCTTTATTGTACAAAATACATTTTTTTAAATCTTGAAGGTATAAAAATAAATACACTCAAATGAAGTTTAGATACTAACGGGAACAAATTCCATTGTACGTACTTTATATTTAAGTTGTTATTATTCTAATGAACTCTGGTGTAGGCGCCGCGCCGGCACCTAACTTGGCCAGATTTCGACGTAGTGGGGACGCGCATAGTACACTTATTGCAATAAATGAAAACAAACAAAAACAAAATGTAGTCGACTGACGCTCCACCACTTGCTCGGAACGGTGCTACTACAATCCCCGCATCCCCCTATCAACTAAAGGGACCTAACGAACTTCGCGCATTTCTGCGAAAACGACTTCTGCGCATTTAACGAGTTAAGGCGGCAGGTCTCTATACCTACCTTATCAGTCATTACAGTAATTTTCCAATGGCAAGCTGGAATGGGATTCAGAATTAAATTCTAAGCCCGCAGCAATAAAAAACTGACTTCATATTCTTATACAATTTAAAGTAGAATTATTTTGGTATTCTGTGGAGACAGGAGATAGTAACAAATAGGTGTTACAGTGTAATCTCGAAAACCATCTTCCTGGGGAGCGCTAACGCAAAATTTGTGTTATGTACTTCCGAAATCCTGTACAGACCTTGACGTTTTTCCCTTCTTAATACCATGTACCATAGATGTAGGCAGTGTTAGTCGCTAACACAAGTTCAAATTTATTATTTAGTGCATGTATATCGATGTTATTTTATTTTTTTTAGGTTTGAAGGTAAATATAATTGAACTAGATGCGTTATGCCCCGCGGCTGTTTGTACCTTTACAAAAACAGCTACGATGCGAGTAACACTGCGGGGTGAAGCTAGTCTAAAATAAATAAGTTACTCCTTATATCATCAGTTATCTTCCATAGAAAGTCCCGTCAAATTCGATCTAGCCATTCGAGAGGTTAGCCAAACTATTCAAAATTTATGTTTTGTTGTAAGTACCGTATATGCTTTCATATATATTTAGTGGAGCCCTGTTAATTTGAAATAGCAGGCATTCGCTTTAATTATATTTATTTGCATAGATTGATTTGGATTCCTGACGGCCTACTAAGAGTTTTTAGACGGTATGTCGGTGTCAATAAGGGGAGGACCTGAAATAATATCGAGGCGTCTGAGGCCGGCCGTCAGGGCTTTTTTGTAATATTACGACGTTCTATTTAGCAGCCTCTCTAGGAATTGTGTACTAAAACACAAAAAATGACATTTATTTTTCCATATAGGTAATTATTAAGAAATAAGCTGCTCATAAAATAGAGCTGACAAAAATATTTAAACTATACCATTAAATTGACTCCCACAATCAATAAATGGTATCCGTTTACAAAGAAACCGGTAATCTTTCCTTTTGTGGGTCTAACAAAAGGTTTGCTGTCAAGGTGCGACGGGACAAAAGACTTATTGGCCCTCAACTGAGAAATACGCTCGCGAAAACTTCCCACAAGCTCCACAGTTTTTTTGTTCGATGGGTCAGCACGCAAAATGATCTTTTACAATGGTTTTTATGTGTTGACCAAGATGTTTATCTTGTTATTTAATTTAGAACAACTTTGGCGAAGGCGGCACTTGAGCGGTGTGATTTATAGTATTGTTACTGTTTAGCAAAAAATAGTTTTGAGACCCTTCAATTTACTTTATTTTTATAGCTTCATTATTGTTATTTTACAGTGTAATAAAAATCCTTTGGATAGACCATCCATTGTTTGTTCCTCGTTTACCGTTGGGGTAAACGAGTTATTGAGTGGAGACCGCTTCTCGGCAAACGTAGTGTAGGACGACCACAGTCCAGGTGGAGTGATGATTTGCGCAATACGGCTGGCAGGAGCTGGATGCGAGAAACCGAGGATCGAACTAAGTGGTGTGCAATTGTAGAGGCCTATATCCGGCAGTGGACAGCGATAAGCTGATGATGATGATGGATAGACCATCCAGGTTGGTAATGATTGAAGACTGCATTTTTGAATAGAGAAACTACGACTTAAAATTGCATGAGGATTTATAAATCAGGTTTTTTAGAATATGTATATAAATTTTTGGTCATATTACACAATGACCAAAAGTTTTTCTCCCATATTTGGGTAATGTTATACTGTCTAGCTACAAATATTCAAAATGTTGCCGAATGTGAAAGACGAAAAGACCCACTTAGGATTGATTTTTTTACAATAGCTATGATCATATACTGAATGCTAGGTGTAAAAATAAATAAATTAATTTGAAGCCATCGAAGCTAGGTAACTAACAATGTAATACGAAGGCACGATCTAATATAAATAGGCTCATATTCAGCCGGGACCACCCGACAGACCTCCTTATAACCTACTCCTGCTGTCTCAGCTGCCAGTGTAGGTATAGTGGACGTAGTACAATGTTCCTACGCAACAAATTAACTCACATATCTACATACTCATAGATAACTGAACACCTTTATTTATACTTTGTACTATCACTTAAGTTACGTATCTACACAAACTAGGGGCTCAAACGATGGTACAATGTAAAACCAACCTTATTATCAAAAAGATATAGTTAATTTTGTTAATAGTTGGTTTTCTACTGGTACCCTGTCGCACACCTGTCGTGATCCGTGGGAATATGCTTATGAGGAAGGACTTTGTGTGTTGGAATTATAATTGCAATAATGTAGGCAGACATTTATTGACGGCAATATTTAGTATTTAAGATTATGGTAACTTAAAAAAGTTAAAAATAATAATTGCAAAATATAAGTAGGTACATACATTTATTTTTTTAAATAATTTTCAAGATCTTTAGACATTGCTATTCATATGGACTGCACTGATGGAATGGTTTAAGCGGGTCGCCTCGCAACTTTCTACTGCGCCTAAGTGTTGTGGCTCCGATCCAGAAATAGTTGTTACGAGTCTGGATGTTCTGTACGTCCTAGTGTGGGAGGTGCCTTTTCAAAAAACAAAACAAATGCTTGATTTCCGAGATGCCAAAATTGGATGCATTAAAAAGTAAAAACATTAGGTATATGACAAATAATAGCTACAAAAAGAGTTGCACGCATGAATGTAATAATGTTTAAAAAAGTTTATAATCATTTGTGAAATAAAAATTAATCAATTAAGGAAATTCAACATATTATTGTTAGGACATGAAAATTAGGAGTGTAGTGTCTTAATCCATGCAATTTTATTTACAACTATAATGATCAGTATTTGTTATTCACATTCCTCAAATATTGCCTTTAGTACAGTCATATAGTAAAAGAAGAAAGTTAATATGTTGTACATAGTTCACTTTATTACATTATTAGTTATTACATTATTAGAAAATTACATTTTGAAAACACTTTTAAAATTCTTATTTGAACGTTTATATAATATTTCCTATCTATATAGCTATAAAAAATGGTTCTTACACAGTGTTGTGTACAAACATTGACCCACACATCTCTCTCACAATTAACTTTTTTCTCCGCGATCCGGAAACATCCCCGGATGCGACGGTTTTTATTCTGTCCTGTGTCTGACTTAATAAAAACGAGTTGATAGTCAAAGGGAGCTGTTTTTGTAAGCACCTGTTTTCATGAGAACTAGAGGAGTTCATATGGAACATAGGAACATAAAAAACGGCAGAGATTTGACGGAAACGTTCCACAATGTTAATGACACGCCGTTTTCGGTTTTTATGCTGAGAAAGTAAGACTAAGAAAAAGTTAATGATTATAATAACACAGAATATACTTAGAATGTATTAATTTGTAGTTAAGTTGAATGCTGAAGGGTGGCAGTTTTTGATATTCAAACAGTTTACTATTTATCTCGCTTAAAAGTTGCTTAACTTTCTCTGCTTCGTTGGTTATCGTCAAGTGAGTTCAGTGCTGTAAACTTAATATGAACCTATTCACAATCAACAGCCTTTAATAATCCACTGCTGGACAAAGACCTCTCTTTAGAAAGGAGGCTTGTTTTGTGCCTTTTAAAAACCTTATTTCTATTTATCCTCTTAGTAAAAAGATCTTCACGTTTGGACATAGGTCTATCCCATGGATCTCCACAACAACCGGTCCTGCGGTACCCACATCCAACAAGGTACATACATAACGTCACGCCTATTTCCCAAAGGAATAGGCAGAAACATTTGATCTTCTCCACTTACTACAGTCTTGACACACCTCTTTTGCTGCGTCAAGATTCGCTCACAATTAAATAGTTTATATTTTATTACATAGTTTATACATTATATACTACATACGCGATTTCACCACTGTTTTATACGTCGATACTCTGTCTTCATCTAGACGCCTTTAATGCCAAGAATAATATTAGTGCAATCGCCAATAAGCGATTACATTTAAAGTCTCAGAGGTAAACTTGCGAAAAGTCGAGTTGGTTTTTACAGATTGCCTTACATTGGAATCGTCCAATCAGATCCTAACAAAAACCGGTGTTTACAGTGTAAACAAATAAATTATCGATTAAGGAGGAACTGGTCGCCCTGTGAGAAACAGCCCCGTTGCATAAGTCACCAAAACTCCAAAATGAGGGGTGTTTCCATAAAAATAAATATGACCGATTTCGTCATGCCCTCGATAAAGGTTATGGAAGAAAGTGTGATTTTTTCGTATTGATTGAAAGTGTTTCGAAAACAACACTTACTATAGAATACACTATTGGTATATGTATTATCCATACCTACTAAATTATATATTCGAAAGCAACTCTGCGTGTCTGTTGGTATGTTGCGTTGTCACGGCTAAACCATTGCACCAATTTCAATGAAATTTGGCATGCATATACTTTGATTCCTGAGGAAGGACATAGGATACTTATTACCACGCAAACAACGTGGGCAAAAGTTGGCAGATAATGAACACAATAAAAACTTGAGGCATTGTAAACACGCGCGTCTGATTCCAAACCAGGCCGAACTAATGTTAAACATCTACGTACATATATTCCACCCGGACAGAAACAATTATATTAATGTCTTCATAACACAGTCGTGGTTAGTTAATAGGGATCCCCAATGTTAAGCCAATTTGTAGGTTCTAACTTTCGATTGTAATACTCAATTATATTATTTAAATCTGTTACCTGTTAACAACGATTGAGGCAATCTCACTAAAAACGTCGCGATTAGAGAAGCTTCAAAATTAAATGAATTCTATAAGATGACAATTAGAACTAAATTATATATACTAAAATTTTAAATATTATTCACCGCCGTAATAAGTATATTGTTATTATCATGTGCAATATCTAAAACTGAACTGAACTATGAAAAAGCAACAAATATAAAACCCCACTGACCGATCGTGAGAAACGTAACTTCCTTAGGTAAAAAAAGTGAAGGGTGCTTAATCCCGAAGATGTTATTTGTACAATAGCCCTTAGAGATCCGGGCAGCCCTGGGAGGAAGGAAGCAATCCCGTTACAGATTTATTTTTTAATTTATTGAGTTCACACGCATAGACGATAAATTATTAGGTCCTTTATAGAACAGAGGATGTGTCAGTTTTAGTTAAAATGAGTTGTTTTATAAAGGATAACATTGTTTCAATTGTTATCTATGCATTTTGAGTTGTGGTTTGATTGAGTGCAACATGTATGGAACTTACGCTATTTGAAATAATACTTTTGTTTTCTTTAGTTATAGATTTAGAACAAAAATATAAATGTCTTCAAATCTACATAGGTATTCTTTTGTTACTGTTAGTACAAATAAATATGTATTAGTATTTAACACACTGAGTATTTGCTTGCTTTAAATAGTACAGTGAAACCTGGTTAATTGAGACATCAAGGGAAATTTGTCTAACTTATAGAGGTATTTCACTTACCTAGTGTCTCAGATATCCAGGTATAAATAAATATATTTATAGATATATTTATAGAGCCCAGAATAAATAAATGTAATGAACAAAATATTCAAACACGTTCTGTTTTAAATGGTACAAACATGTAAACCGAATGTATCAATTATAGAAATCTGTCATTTTATCAGCCATCTATATTGTATCAGATATGCTTTGGTTACCAATTGATGCCATTCCAAAATACTATACTAGAAACTTTTCCTAGTGCTTTTACTGCATCGTGCATCCCAGCCCATTTCGTCGCTGCGAGTGGAGTGATAAAGAGAACCAAATCTCTGTAATCACAGCATTACATAAACAAGGTATGGAGCCAAATACATTTTTTTAAATCCTCCAAATGCTTGATATTAGACAAATGTTTGTGTATCGGGCTATTAATATGTACAATGAAAATTCCTCTGTTTGAGACAGAAAAAGATCAGGCCGTCTACGTATTGTACGTATGAAAAAGAAGACCAAAGCCGAAAGGGAAAAAATTGGAAGAAATCCTGTCCGAAAGCAAAAAAAATTGTCCCGTGAAGATGAAGATAGCAAGTAGAACCATGTCACGTATTTTAAAAGATGAATTACGACTTGTAGCCTTATAAAATACGCATTGGTAATTTCTTAATTGATAATTTAAAAAATAATAGGGAGGTATAATCTAAAACTACTTAAGCCGTACGCAAAGCGAGGTCGCAGAAAAATTTTGTTTATGGATGAGATTTTTTTTAATAATTAAGCAATATTTTAAGTAACAAAATTACCATATTTATGCCGATTTATTTTTAATGGTTTTATATTAATGTATTAAACTGAAACAGTGTAATAGTAGTAAATGTTAGGTACAATATTTTTTTCTTTGTAACAACTTTTATGGCAAGACTGAGTACATAAAAAACACCTAAACTCCGAAACAAATATTTGCAGATCATACAAATATTTGGTCCGACCCGAGAATCGGACCCGAGACCACAAGAACAGCAAACGCTTATGCTACCCTTGCGTCACCGAAGCAGTCTAAAAGGCTGTTAATGTGTCATTTGACATTAATGTGTGTGTGACATTTGACTATACATATACTTCCAAATCTAATACTACCCAACGATCGTCAGAGAAGCCGTATCTTGGAAGCTCTTCATCATCTGAATATTATGACATTCACTGTTGATGAATTGTCACAAAATTGTTTTTCCTCTGCTATTTCGTTAACCGTAGTTCCCAAGTCATCACATAATTAATTAAACTATATAATTGAAAAACAAGATAACTGTTTGTTCTCACTGCCGCCCCCACTACGACCGCGACGCATATGACAGACATGACAGTGTAATTATTCACAAATCATTAGGTTCATCACGCGATCGCATGGAATATCGTCATAGTTGGACACTCGCAAGCTGCACCGCCACATTTTGCAGCTTATTACTTATACTGCAATTTGAATTTAAACCTTAACACATCTGAATAAAGGTTAATGCATCATTTTATAATCTGCATTATCGTTTTGGTATGATAAAGTTATATGTGCATTTTTATTGGATGTTAAAACAATGGGATAAGGTTCATTTTACGAAAGATTGTTAAGATAATAGCTGTAATGGTATTTTTGTAGAAATGAGTGGCTACCGTGGGAGAAACGGTTGGTAACCTAATAAAATATTTATAAAGTGCAATATGCTCTTAGTTGTCCAGGGACAAAAGGTCGTTCGTACACCTGGATGAGTCAACGACAGTTTATTTATAGCTAGCTTCCAATTTATTAGCTTTAGTTTATTTAAATAGTGACGCTTGTGTTTTCTTTAATTAAAAAGTATACTTGAAATTTCTATCTCTTTAGCAATCAATGTCTTTTTATAAGGTCCGTTCCCAATTTTTAATTCTCTACAATTGTAAGACAAGGGAATGTTAATTGAAATTAATGATTTTGCTTCGCTGATCCATTCAATTTTTTTATGTTTTCATAGATATGTTTTTGTAATACGACTACGACGAATCCAAAAAGGAGGATAAAGGTTTTGGCAGTCGATGTAACTTCCGATGTTAGATGCTAAAAACTGATCCGATTTTAATGAATGAGGTTTTAACGGATTCGAGGTAAAATGGTCCACGTGATATAGGCTATATTAATTTAATCAAAAGTTTTTACGTGGTTTTCACCAGTCCTAGTAAAAATTCTAATATTTTACTCTAGTATACCTTTTGTTGTGAAAAATCCCTGCGGATCTCCAGCACCTTGGGGACACAGAAGCCAGGACTATGTGATGTATCCACGAAAAAACACCTCGACGACCAGTCTCTGGCACCCAACGCCCTTTCAGGTCCTTCCCGATTCGACGCCGTGCCATTTCAGGCCCTGTCCTGGCGGAAAAACATTTTTTCCCTCGATACCGGCTATGTAGCTGACTGCACCGTTATGCAATCTTGCCGCATGCCAGAATGGCAGCAAAATTTGCTGGCAGGGACAGTCTCGATCGTCCAATTTGGCCGAATAGGACTTCGCGTTCAGACGCGGCAGTCCTAGTCGGCCAAATGACGCGAGGCAGTCCCTCAGCTACCTAAGAATACCTCTACGTTCAATCTGGGTCAGAAACTTTTGCAAGAAGATTTCATTAGATGTTTGGTTGACTTTAGTAGAGTTTTGGCAGAGTTAGAGATAGTACATGTATACGGATCCTCACACATACACTTTTATTAAATATTTTTATGGTTTTGGTGTAGGGTAAAATATAACATTACATGCCTAAATAGAAATAAAACTGACTTTATAATCGAAAATACCTGGTTTACTTTATAAATATGAAACTAATCTTTACAGATGTTCCAAAATTACGATGAGTAATAGACCTACCAAGAATGATTTAGGAGGGGGATATAAAGAGGTTCTGTGTTATAAGGAGTGTGTAGGGTACGACGATAATATAGGTCAAGGCAAAGGAACGGCGGTAGGGCCCGTGACGCAGTAACGGAGATGATGACGTCATAGACGTGGTTGCTAGACTGTAAACAGTACTGTATAGTACCTATATCTTAAAGGGGTCATGAGTTTCTTTGATTATTGCACTTAATAACATAACTGATTATCGTAAAATATCCTATCTTTTCTCCAGGACAAAAGTAAGTTAGAAATGGCGAGAAAAATATTTCTTTGGCGATCCAATTCGCAGGCAAAAACTAAGTAGTTTTATTTAGCAATAGATCTTTATCATTGAGCTGTTATTGCTAATCTGTGTATGTTTAGATCGCACAGTCGCACAGTACAGATAGGGTAGATAGTGATGTGCAATGTTGTCCAGGATTTAATATTCCTGCTGCATGAACCCTGCATTCCCGTTGTTGTTGAAAATTCTTTAGAGTTTTTACAAGCTATCTTCAGAGTTTTCAAACCACGCTAACATGGAATTAGTTTGAAACATGACTAAATATATTCAACTATTCAAAGAAGACGTTGTAAGGAAAGCCCTGGCCATCCCAAATAAGAAGAAAGGCAAAGGACGACCACAGGCCACGTGGTGGACAATTGTACCAGGCACATAGAACAAGTTCAACAGACAACCTAAGACTGACTGTCATGGCGCCTTAAAATGAAAAGGATCGACCCTAAATAAAAAAGGGAAGAGGCATAGCAGAAGAAGAAGAATTGTAGTATACTCTTAAAAATTAAATGGAGATTATCCTCATGCAAATTATGTAATTAAATTAATATCAATTGTTATCACTAAAAAATAACATTTGAATCTAAGCACAGTGTAGTTTTTTCCTGTATGCCTTTGATTAATGTAGGTGAGTTTTTGTAAACAGTGTATGCAATAATTTAACTTTAAGAAATTTAAAATGTATAATAAAACGGCGAATAATATTTTAATATGTCGATCCGTCTCCTAGATTCATTATAATCATCATCAGATCAGCAACAAAATACTACAATGTATTTTGTCGTAAATAAATTTTGACATGTTACGATTTATTTTGTGAGTAGATGGTAGGATATTATCATCAAAAATAAAAAAGTAATTCAGTCACTAACTTAGTCATAAGTCATAATCATCTATAAGAACCTTATTTTAAAAAAAAGTAGTTCAGTGTTAGAACCGTTCCACCCTTAATAGGGAATATGCATGTTTTTTTCCCTGATGTAGTCATTGAAAATAGTCAAATTAATATTTTTGACATTTGAAAGATGTCATTGACAATTTGTGTTTGTTTACTATTCAGTGTTTCACTTACTTAATATTAATTAACAATTTTAATTGCCAAAATATTCGTGGAAGAGGGTTATTTTTCTGACAAACTCTACTAACACAGTTTAAATTCGACTCCGATAATTTCGATGACGTGACCATTGACGTCACATTTCGTTTCAACCAATAGTAAGCGTTTTGTAAGTTTGAATTTTCCTCTCTTAATTTCACTTTTATTTAATATTTTCTAGGTTTAAATAATCATTAAATAAAAAAATACGCTTCAAGTATATTGTAAATACAATGAATAATATAGAAAAAAATGTTTGAGATTGAGATATTCAATCAACTAAGTACGTCCAAGAATCTGACGCTAGTGAACGCAAATCGCAAAATTGTAGTGCATAGGTAAACAAACGACACATAACGTTACAAGAACCCTTTGCACCTCACATTCCCACACTCCGTGGGAATATACACTCACCCCCGTCCATAAAGTACCGCATTACCTGCGAACGCTATCCTGTTAAATAAACTCGACACTTCATGAACCACCTTCCCTTTAAAGTTACGCTACAGTGCGCACATCAAGTTGCTAGTAGAATGTTTAACGTTTTTGTGAAAAAATTACATCACTTTATAGAAAGGTGCGCCATAATGAAGCATGAGGTTCATATGAGTGGGACAGGAGTGAATTTATTGTGGTTCTTGATGGATGTGCGTATGGGCGCATTCCCATACTAAACAGGATAAGGGGACAGGCAGGTGTAGCTTCACTACGTATAATTCTTTTGTTTGTTAACTCACAATAATAATGAATTTAAGAGATTTAACTAAATCATTTTTGTAATATACCTAGTATTACTTTCCATTTGCAAATTGGTTACTTTGTATCTTAAAGTTACAGTTAATTTTACCGATATTAGTAAAACCAATTAAGAAATTGGTTTCTAAAAAAAATATTATTAAGTATGCTTATTGCACTTATTTGAAGTAAAAAATAATATATTTCTTAAACTAATAACCATCGATAATAACACTAATTCTAATATAANTATATTCCTGCTGCATGAACCCTACATTCCCGTTGTTGTTGAAAATTCTTTAGAGATTTTACAAGCTATCTTCAGAGTTTTCAAACCACGCTAACATGGAATTAGTTTGAAACATGACTAAATATATTTAACTATTCAAAGAAGACGTTGTAAGGAAAGCCCTGGCCATCTCAAATAAGAAGAAAGGCAAAGGACGACCACAGGCCATGGGATGGACAATTGTACCAGGCACATAGAACAAGTTCAACGGACAACATAAGACCGACTGTCATGGCGCCTTAAAAGGAAAAGGGTCGACCCTAAATAAAAATGGAAGAGGCATAGCAGAAAAAGAAGAATTGCAGTATACTCTTAAAAAGTAAAGGGAGATTATCCTCATGTAAATTCTGTAATTAAATTAATATCAATTGTTATCACTAAAAAAATAACATTTGAATCTAAGCACAGTGTAGGTTTTTCCTGTAAGCCTTTGATTAATGTAGGTGAATTTTTGTAAACATTGTATACAATAATTTAACTTTAAGAAAATTTAAAATACATAATAAAACGGCAAATAATATTTTAATATGTCGACCTAGATCGTCTCCTAGATCCATCATAATCATCATCAGATCAGCAACAAAATACTACAATGTATTTTGTCGTAAATAAATTTTGTCATGTTACGATTTATTTTGTGAGTAGATGGTAGGGTATTATCATCAAAAATAAAAAAGTAATTCAGTCACTAACTTAGTCGTAAGTCATAACCATCTATAAGAACCTTATTAAAAAAAATGTAGTTCAGTGTTAGAACCGTTCCATCCTTAATAGGGAATATGCATGTTTTTTTTCCTGATATAGTCATTGAAAATAGTCAAATTAATTTTTTTGACATTTGAAAGATGTCATTGACAATTTGTGTTTGTTTAATATTCAGTGTTTCAGTTACTTAATATTAATTAACAATTTTAATTGCCAAAAAATTCGTGGAAGAGGGTTATTTTTCTGACAAACTTTACTAACACAGTTTAAATTCGACTCCGATAATTTCGATGACGTGACCATTGACGTCACATTTCGTTTCAACCAATAGTAAGCGTTTTGTAAGTTTGAATTTTCCTCCCTTAATATCGCTTTTTATTTAATATTTTCTGGGTTTAAATAATCATTAAGTAAACAATACGCTTCAAGTATATTGTAAAGACAAAAAAGAACTTAGAAAAAATGTTTGAGATAGCAAAAAGTTTTATGCATATTCCCTATTCAATCAACTAAGTACGTCCAAGAATCTGACGCTAGTGAACGCAAATCGCAAAATTGTAGTGCATAGGTAAACAAACGACACATAACGTTACAAGAACCCTTTGCACCTCACATTCCCACACTCCGTGGGAATATACACTCACCCCCGTCCATAAAGTACCGCATTACCTGCGAACGCTATCCTGTTAAAGAAACTCGACACTTCATGAACCACCTTCCCTTTAAAGTTACGCTACAGTGCGCACATCAAGTTGCTAGTAGAATGTTTAAGGTTTTTGTGAAAAAATTACATCACTTTATAGAAAGGTGCGCCATAATGAAGCATGAGGTTCATATGAGTGGGACAGGAGTGAATTTATTGTGGTTCTTGATGGATGTGCGTATGGGCGCATTCCCATACTAAACAGGATAAGGGGACAGGCAGGTGTAGCTTCACTACGTATAATTCTTTTGTTTGTTAACTCACAATAATAATGAATTTAAGAGATTTAACTAAATCATTTTTGTAATATACCTAGTATTACTTTCCATTTGCAAATTGGTTACTTTGTATCTTAAAGTTACAGTTAATTTTACCGATATTAGTAATACCAATTAAGAAATTGGTTTTTAAAATAAAATATTATTAAGTATGCTTATTGCACTTATTTGAAGTAAAAAATAATATATTTCTTAAACTAATAACCATCGATAATAACACTAATTCTAATATAACATGTTTTTGTATGTCAATAGCAACACCACAGTAAAATGAACAACATGCATCTAATTTTTTAAAAGAAATTCTTACTTGATCCGAATCGAACGCCCACCTACCGATCCCGCTAACAACTAAACCCATATGTTTTCATTCACTACGCGCTCCAAAAGAGCAAGACGGCACGAAAACAAAGCATTCCGACACAGTTCCCAGCGCCTTCTGCCTTGCGTCAGACAGAGATAGAAATACTTTGAGGGTTCGCTTTCAAATAGGATTCCACCGCAGGATAGAGGCAATTGAAAAATTTGCTTGAAGAGTTGCGCGAGAGTAACTTCATAAAGTGATCGGTAACCGTACGGTGTGGACGTATGTTGTGTGGTGATAATAAATATTATTAAAATTTGTGATAATGCCGTGTAGTGAGGATGATGATTCCCAAACAGGGTTCTCGGAATCAACCCAGGGGATGTCTAAAGCTGAGTTGAGAAAGGTGTGTTTTTGTTGTGAACATGTGACAAATTGTAGATATATTTAATAAAAAAAAATTTTTATGGACTTTCAAAATTTATTTTAATTATAAAATAAATTTTAAAAATTATTCATTGTAAATCATAAAGATAAAACTTGTAAATAATGAAAAAGAGACTGCTTAATGTCAGGAAATTCAAAAAGTACAAATATTTTTATTTGTTTAATATTTTTAGACGAACAAGCCGATAATGGAGAAGAAACGTCGCGCGCGCATAAACCATTGCTTGAACGAGCTCAAGGATCTTCTAGCCGCTTCTGACAAAGACGTGAGTACCTAATAAAACTATTTATAATATATATAAAAAAAGTTGTGCAAGATAAAAATAAATTAACGAAAATTTATAGGTAGATTTCAATTTGTGTTGGTTATTTATTCAAATCTTGTGATAATATCATTATTATTTGGTTAATATCATGTATTTCCGGTAGTGAAAACACTATATCTACTTATTAATTTCTTACTACCATTAAGATTATAAGGGTATAAAATTTAAAATAATTGCAATTCGCGAGTGGGGAAATCGTTGAGGTTATTTTTTTTATCCACGTTCCTAATCGGGGAAATATCTTTCAAGGATAACAGGAGTATTATTACGTAGTTGCAAGTAACTAACTGAATTAAAATTCACCCTTTATTGAATAAGAATGTTAATTATTAGCAAAACTAACCAACTGTAATATTAAAGTCGGCAAATATTAATGGGGACAGATATTGTTTAATATTTTATTGCCCACTTGTTGCCACTTTATGTATCTCCACGTTGAAATCTATCTTTTACGCTTTAACCCTGCAATATTCTCATACCCCAACGTTAAATACCAATGTCCAAATTTTTATTTTATGATAAATTTCAGTACTTGTTTCAATAGTTTAAAACAAAACAAGAATCTAATAGAGAAGAAAAATAACAGCAACAATTATTTTCCATTACAGCCAGCGCGACACTCCAAACTGGAAAAAGCTGATATCTTGGAGCTCACCGTGAAGCATCTTCAGAAGTTACAGCGACAACAGCTGGCAGCGGCTATAGCAGCAGACCCCGCAGTACTCCACCGCTTCAGGTCTGGTTTCAGCGACTGTGCCGTCGAAGTCAGACGGTACCTCTCGCGATTAGCCAGCGTCCCAACAGGCCTGCGTCATCGTCTCGGAAACCATCTTACCTCGTGTATCGGTGGCATGGAAACACTCCAACCAAGAGACTACGCGCCCCTCGTACCAGACCCATTAAGGCTAGACGACGAAAGACCTAGCGCTTTCCATTTTGTGAGATCCACTAGACCAACAAGTCCTCCTTTAAGTCCATTATCCTGTGATTCAGCTTGTGACTCTTCAACAGAACTTGAAACGCCACCACGACCAGTCCAGAACTTTCCTTTCCCCACACCTCCGAGTAGATCAGCTTCAGATCAAGATTCCAGTCCAGAAACTCAAAAGCCGACAGTATCATCGACGACGATTTCACCAGAAAATAAACCAGAAGTTTTAAGGCATAAAAAATATATGGAACCATTATCTATTGTGATAGACGTGGAGAATTACAAAATTGGTATCGATGCATCACCTAAAAGAGCAGTGGATTACTCAATCAGACATAAGTTAAAACGACCTGTGGTAGACCTGACTGGACCCGCGCCTAAATATATGAGAACAGAAGAGAAAATTATGCCAGAAGTAAGCTACATGACACCTGAAAAGTCAGCGTTTTCACGGCTACCTGAAAGTATTCCAGTTTATCTCAGCAAAAAGTTAAGCATTCCTGAAAGTATACCATCAGCTGTTGAAAACACAAAGAAAAGTAGAACGAACGCTCCACGAACTGTCATTAGTCACACAGCAGAATCTTTAGCGCAATCGTTCAAGAAGGAGACACCTAAAGAGGAAAAGGTAGAAGCTGACACGTGTTCAAAGTCCCCGGAACAAGGAACATCGGCTAGTTCGGAAATGTGGCGGCCTTGGTAATCATCAGTCATAATAATGATCTTACACAAGGTCGCCATTTCAACATAAGTTTAAAGAAGAGATATGGTTTTACTTGTTGATTTTCTATATTTTAAGTATGTGGCGATTTCCAAATACAGCGGCAGCATGAACATATGATAATGCCATCTACCGAAGATACACTGAACTACGGAGTAACGTAGTGCACGAAGAAGCTACCAATCCGGCATATCGCGCAATAGAAAGTTCTCGCGCCGATTAACATATATACAAACATTAACCATTGGACAGTGGCCCGCCAGGCATGATCACCTCGCCTGGTCGGAGGATCCTCCCTTTGTGTTGGAGGAATATGTGACCCGTTCCTCCACAAGTACATAAGCTTTAATAGTATTAAGTTAATAGCATTAAACGGGTCCTAGGAGTACCTAGGTCCAGATTTTAGTATCGAAATATAGCTTTAAGAATGTACCCATAAGGTATAATGTTTTTATACAAATTAAAAGTTATTTTAATTTTGTTTTGAATTTATTTCGAAGCCTTATTTGACAAAGATATTTTCGAAATCTTTTAAACCCTTCGCACCTGATACAATTTTCTGGATTTTGGGCACAAACACGTGCTTCACCTGGGATATCCAACTGGGTGAAGTACGGGACTATATCAGGACCCGTGCTCTGATTGACAATAAGTCTAGTCATGAAAACGATTATATTTTTTAATTATTATAATCTTCATCGTACACAAGTGACTAACAACAAAAATATTAATTTTAAATATGTACAGATAATGGTCGACTGTTCCACCTTTTGTTTTTATAGAAAAGGGCTGTAAAAACACAATTATCTAACTTTTTTCCGTAGACCACTAAGACCAAAGTAATTCATTATAGGAAATAACAATTTGAAATTTTATTATAAATCCCCATATTTTAAAATAATAACAGCTTAGATCTTTGGTATCATACCTAAATGGAAAACAATTTAGCCGCATCACTGTACAACAAGAAAGTCATCAATTAGAGCACGGGACCTCTTTAGTCCCCGCGCTTCACCCAGGTGGAGATCTTGTGTGTTTTCCTCAATTTTAAAATTTTGACATGGATCCTCCTCAGAAGTCTTAGCCGACCATAGCTGTGTGAATATGGCCAGGTGCACTATGCACTCTTTTAATATGCTCTTATAAGTGTATTAAACAAACAAACATGCGGTTGAAGCAAATGCTGCCTTATGTTTGTTTGTTTATATGTAACCGACATTTGAAAGCGTATTTTTAAGTTGTTTTGTTTTGACTGGCGACGAAACTGGTACGGTAAAAAAAATCTCACTGACACTAAATTTGGCTAAAAATAAAACCCACTCATTTCATAATTATCAAATTTATTGGCAAGCATTGCAATTACATATGACCATTAGTCTAAATATGTCTAGTATACATTACAATCTCACGAATTATAAACAAACACGCAAACAAACAAAATATTTTTACTAATTAATCAAAGTATAAATTAATAACTGCTAACATTTACCATCGCACATAATTATTAATAAATTAAAAAAGCAATAAAATAGGTATAAATATAAAATAAATAAATTATATCAGCCTTCACTTTAGGCGGTAATCAAACCTTAAATGACTAATATTCTGTTAGGAAGTTGGCTAGTGGCAACACTCGTGTTAAGCGCAAGTAATAATAGTAGTGTTTGCCAAGTGTTCGAAATTCGATTATTTAATTTTTTTAGCTCTCTGCACTCGTCATATAAACTTATACTGTGCCAAATGTCATACTTTCCCGTTCGCAGAATTATCGTAAAAAAAGGGGGTACAAAGTTTTTGCTTCACGTATATGTATATTAAATTAAAATAGTTGATTCGTATAATACTTGTAGTTTCAAAACTTTAAAAGTATTGAATAGATTTTCATAATTATTTCACCATTTGAAAGCTATTTTATCTACATTTTTTATGAGATTCCTAATTTTTATTCTAAAGCTGAATATAGGTTTTTTAAATGAACATTGTTACAAGTCTGCAAAAGAACAGTATTCAGAAAAATACTTACATTCATGTAAAAAAAGAAACACACACAAGATCCTTTCTCAACCGAAGTGATTCCAAAATAATTCGATCGAGGAACTTGGGGTCAACTCACGTGACACAATTAAATGACCCCCTGCCTTTTATGGAATTAAAATAATTAAATAAATATTTTGGACATCTAACAATTAACGCCATCTAGTCCCTAACACAGCAGAGCTTGTATATATAGGTTACTAGACAACCGATGTCAATAAAATACATATTTTTTTATGTAAATACATTTAAAGTTTATATACAAACTCCAAAACAAATATTTGTGGACTATATAAATATTTGAACCCGAGACCTCAAGCACGGCAATCGCATACGCTACAACTGCGCCACCGAGGCATTTAAATAGGAATTCTTGCCAATAGACTTCTCACGCTCTTGTGAATAGAAATAGATTGATTTTGATAATTTGATTTTGAATTGCAAGCAAAGCTGTCTGAATGTGCCTTGGCTGCCCAAAGGCTCATTTTACAGAAGTGTAAAAACGTTTAATATACCTAATCTAGTTAATATCACATCACAAAAAGCTAGGCTTATTAGCTTGTAATACTAAAGAGAGAATGCCTGGTGTCACTATTCAATGACTCAGAGAGTACGAAATACGTGTGTGTGTGTGTGTGTGTTNATATATGTATGTATCTGTGCATAAATGAATATATGAAGATAAATGTATATGTAACCGATTATATTCATAAAAATTTAAATTATTCTTTAAAATTAATTGCACCGTCAACTGCTACAGTCTCTCCGATACTTTTTGATCCATCCTAACGTTGCCTGGAAGAGATTGCTTTGGCAATAAGGTCGCCTTAGTACATTATATTATATGTTGAACATTTTATGTACTCAATATAGTAAAAACGGTGTACAAATAAAGAGTTTTCTATCTATCTATCTATCTCATATTTTAAATTTTAAAATAACCGTCTGTCTGTCTGTCGCGCTAAATCGCTACACCGATTTAGATGAAATTTCGACGAAGAGCATAGGCTTCTATTTACCGCGATAACCGACATACACGCAGGCAGATGCAAGGATGCAGATTTTATGAAATTACTTTTTTCCCCCACAACAGAAGATTGCCTTCTAAAGGGGGAAAAAATGAAAAGTAACACTTGTTATATGTTCGCTATTATCAATAAGACCAAGGCTACAAGAGAATGAGTCAGATCTCTAGCCAAATAAAAACATAAAAACGCACCAGCACCACTTGTTTGCCACCACACCTCATAAAACTTTCTTACTTCCACGATAGTACCTATGTACCTTCACTTTTGCTTTAGAAAGTCTTTACGCTGCTGTTGGAGTTTCTGTTCCAGTAATGTTATCTTCTCTTGGTATTTGCCAGCTTCTCTTGTCAACGCTTGTATGGCTGAGTCTTTGCGAGCTACTGCCACTTTCACCCTGAGAAGATTTAAGGATATATCATGTTACTTTAGAATGACTGTTTTGATAAAAAAAAATACAGCACTTTTAGTTTTAGAAGAATTAGGTACAACTTATAACGTCAAATTTTTAAGGCTCTGAATCGCTGATATATCGTCATATTATCTTATAACATTGATTGGGTAATTAATAAATAACGAATGATTGATAACATATCTGTGAATAATCCATTTTTTATGACCCTTCCAAAATGATTATTCACTGCTTGATGGAAGTATAAGCAGAAATCAATAGAAGCAGAGGGTTTAGGGGAGGGGCTGGGATATATTCAGAGGGTATTGGCGGTCAGAGTCATACGCGGATACCGCACGGTGTCGACCGAGGCGGCGTGCGGAACACCCCGTGGGATTTGGAGGCGGAAGTGCTCGCCGAAGTTTATCGACGGGTGGCTGAATTCCGGGCGGAGAGTGGCATACGCCCTCCGCCCGAAAAGGTACGCGAGTGGCGTGAAGCCGCCCGTCGAGCTACTATGGTTCGGTGGTCGTTGCGGCTACAAGCTCCACGTGCTGGCTTCGCCACCGTGGAGGCGCTCCAGCCCGTCATCCTCGAGTGGGCAGGGCGGCAGCACGGGACCCTTTCCTTCCGACTGACGCAGGTGCTTTCCGGGCACGGTTGCTTCGGGAAGTACCTGCACTCGGTTGCCAAGAAGGAATTGAGTCCCGCCTGCCACCACTGCGACTGCAGTGAGGACTCGGCCCAGCACACGCTGGCGGCGTGCCCCGCTTGGGCGCCGCAGCGTCGGGCCCTCACTGCAGTCATCGGAGGAGATCTCTCGCTGCCGGCCGTCGTGCGCTCC
This sequence comes from Hyphantria cunea, assembly GCA_003709505.1. NCBI lineage: Eukaryota > Metazoa > Arthropoda > Insecta > Lepidoptera > Erebidae > Hyphantria > Hyphantria cunea. The sequence continues at coordinate 930,646 of PKRV01000027.1, forward strand.
ATGGCCGGCGGCGAGAGCAGTTTTACCGCGGACGCGACCTTCTGCGAGGATGTCATCTATATCATCTATATAGCAAATATATATATATATATATATATATATATATTTGCTCCGGCTCTGGCGTAAGAAAGCGGTTCCCGGATCCCTCCTGTCTCAGGCGCAGAGTGGCACACCGTGTGGTTTTAGTCGGTTCGATTCCGACACACCGCCCCGCCGCTAAAAGCCCGGTGGGGTGAAGGTCCGAGGGGGTTTCCACTCAAAAAAAATAGAAAAATAAAAGGGGCTAGGATATGTGCCTCCGGTATCCTGATCTCACTCTCACTCACTCGGTGAACCACATCGCAAGCGCTGTATCACACCGGTTTTCTGTGAGACCGTGGTATCATTCCGGTCGAGCCGGCCCATGCATGCCGAAGTGTGGCTCTCCCACGATTGGGTCGGTGTAAGGATCAAGTTTTCTATCTGCCTCTTACGATAGCCACGGGATTAATAGACGTGGAGACGCTCCATGTGCTTAATCTTTAAAAAAAATGGTGGATCCGTCACCTCCAATTTTTTTTTTAATGAATAAGTCATGTGTGATACATGAAACGAACACGAATAACACTAAGAACAATAATTTTTGGGTCACATAAAGTGTTGTCCCATGTGGGACTTGAACCCATAACACCAGTAGAAAACAGCGTGACGAATGTTCTAACCACTACGCCATTGGGACAAACAAAAATAAATACTATTAAACTAACTAACTTGGCATAAAGTTGATGCATTTGTTCCTCGTGAGTCTTCTTCATATCCTCGATTTCTTTCTTCAGCGAATCAACCTTGTTCTTCCACGACTCTTCGCAGCTCGAGCGGACCTCTTCAGCCCGAGCCTCCAGCTGAGTGGTTTTCTACACATATTTTTTTAAATCAATCAATATTTTTATTTAGTACTAGCTGAGCCCCGCGTTGTTACCCGCGGTATAACATCAACTGCAGGTAACGCCGGGAGTCAAAGCTTGTATAAAAAAGGAGGCTAAGTTACTCATTATATTATCAGCTATCTATCAATAAGAATCCTGCCAAAATCGGTCCAGTCATTCCAGAGCTTAGTCGAATTTTCACAATCCTCCATTCGCATGATTTTCGTAAAAAAGAGTACAAAATTTTTGCTTCACACATTAATATACACATAGATCATACTACAAGTTGAAAATATATGCATTCAAATATATACATATACTATAAATTAGTAGTTATAAGTCGCTGCTTTTCACTTACTTCAGTCAGCAGTCGATTTCTGGTTTCCAGTTGAGATATAGTTATTTCTAGTTCAGCACCTGGAATAAATTAAGCAAGCCGGTTATCGATGAGTCAAATATAAACATTTCAAATCATCTGGTAGTAGGTATTAATTATTATCTATATTATTTTGATTGCACGTATGGCCTAGTGGTTTAAGCGATCGCCACGCCGCCTACTTAGCCGGGTGTTGTGGGTTCAAATCCCATATGGGGGAGAGCCACGCTTCGGCATGAATGGGCCGGCTCGACCGGAGTGATACCACGGCCTCACAGAAAACCGGTGTGAAACAGCGCTTACGCTGTGTTTCATCGAGTGAGTGAGGATACCGGAGGCCCACCCTCACCATCCCCCTTCCCCCCAGGCCGCCATAGTGTGGGTCACCATGCTGCATTGTTCTTTTTCGCATTGAGGATGGTGACCACCACTCTTGGATTCTGCTCATGCTTTCCATCAGGCAGGGCAGAGTCATTTTGGCAGCTTAAAAATAAATAAAAAAAAAAAAAATATGGAACAACAGATTCTGTGATTCAAAAATTCGTCTGGGTGTTATTTGTGTTCGTTTCATGTGTGCTTGTAAAGTCTCCCGCGAAACAGGATTTATTCCCGGTGTAGTTGTCCAGCGTGGGGACGTATGGCCTTAACCCTCTTCTGAGAGGAGACCTCAGCGTGTGTAGGACAATATGGGTTGCTAATTGATTAATTACACAAAGTGTTATCTAATGTGGGTTTAGAACCAACAACACCCATTGAAGTAGGGGTTGTCTTGATAAAATAATATGTTTTTGATTATTTATTTTTTTTGATATAATAATAATGTACTTCACGGGTAGTACATGGTCGCCTGTTATAGAGAAAATTGAGGGAGGTTAATGTCAAGCAATAGACGTGTTTTGGCAGTTATTATGGCGAGAATTTAGTTTATTCAATTCAATTCAATTTTACACACATACATTACCGTGGGAGAGCAGCCAGCCTTCGGCATTAATGGGCCGGCTCGACCGGAGTGATACCACGGCCTCACAGAAAAACCAGTGTGAAACAGCGGTTGTTTCACTGAGTGAATGAGCGATGAATGAAATACCGGCGGTATATACCGTTCCCCCACAGTGGGTTATGTAGATTTATTTCACGAATTTATCAGTAAGGAAAATCAACTATTTCTCTTAATGTTAGATGGATCTTGGCGGGACTTACATTTGTCTTCGGTCTGTCGAACCCTAGCTTGTGCCTCCTGGTACCGCCTCAGCGTGGCCTGTTCCGTCTCCGCCAGCTCCTTCAACTCCGCCTCGTACTGCTCTTTATTTCTCCTGGGCAACAAGAACATCATTCGAATGAATATCAACATTACCTAGGGATAGGTATTACACATTTGTTAGTTCTCCATTAACTTGTAAGTTCGCAGAATGTCAACTGGGCTACTGGCTGGTCTTGTTTAGCATTCGTAGTCTAGGGTCTGGTTTCCTCATTCAACACTTTCAGGAACCTTTATAATAATGTCCTCACCCTATTAGTTTTTCTTCTTTAAGATAAAAAGGCCATACAAGTTCAGGAACACAAGACCCAAGATTCCTAAGTGCATTACCGCCCTTAGTATCCCTCCCCCCTAAGAAATAAAAAGCAGGTGAGCCAAACTTTTTATTTATAATAACTTTTTAATAAACAAAGAAACTAAGTAAGATAATGATGAGTTCTGCCAAGTTATGATAGTTAAGATATATTGACCTGAGAGCTTCCTGTAACTCCTTCCTCCCAGCTTGAGCCTCCGCGTCCATACTCTCAATAGCCTTCTCTATCTCCTTGTCCCTCTCTTGCTTGTACTGTGCTGCGATCTCTTGTGTTTTACGTTTGATTTGAGCCTGCTGTTCCTTCTCCAATGTCTTTTTATAGTCTTCTAATTTCATTTGGATTTCTTCTTCTCTTTGTTTCATGTTTTCCTAACAAATTGAATTAAAAGAGATATACCAAACTGAAAATGTAAATTGGTATCAAACGACTCTATAGTCGTTGAAAATACGTATAGAAATAATTTAATATGATGAGTTTAAATTTTCGTCATTAAATTTACAATATTAAAGCCTCGGTCTTCGCCTCCGTCTGTTATCTATACCTTTGGCTCGACCGGAGTGATACCACGGCCTCACAGAAAACCGGTGTGAAACAGCGCTTACGCTGTGTTTCATCGAGTGAATGAGGATACCGGAGGCCCATACCCCAATCCAACGCCCCCTATCCCCCTCACCATCCCCCTTCCCCCCAGGCCGCCATAGTGTGAGTCACCATGCTGCATTCGCATTGAGGATTGTGACCACCACTCTTGGATTCTGCTCATGCTTTCCATCAGGCAGGGCAGAGTCATTTTGGCAG